>JADRCH010000011.1:18551693-18571928 GCA_019843965.1 Rhynchomys soricoides
AGAGACAAAGAAAGGAGAAAGAGAGAAGGAGACAGAGACAGAGAGAGACAGAGAGGCAGACAGACACAGACATAGACACAGGGAGAGAGAGAGAGAGAGAGACAGAGAGAGACAGAGAGAGAGACCAACCTAGCACCAAGGACTACATAAAAGTCATACCTCGAGTGGAGACAAGAAGCAAGATTTAGGGTCATTTAAAACCTGGAGAGGAGTCTGAAAGTAACTATGAGCCGACCAGGGGAAAGGTTATGGTGAAGAAGTGATTAGAAGACCACCGACGGTCTTGAAGAAAGTTCTACAGACAGACAAACAAGAGAAGGGAAGATCAGAGTGGAGGACTCGACCTATGTGTTCATTTCACAGAGCTACCATAGCACACAGTTCCAAAATTCCGGGAAAATTAAGTGTGAATCGAGAATTTTGTATGTTATAATCACATTGTATAGGTTGAAATATGTTCCCAGGGCACTGGGCAGGCTATTTAGAAGAGTCCTTGTATTGTTAGCAATTGATCCCAAGGGTGTCTGTCTCAGAGCTTTGAATCCTCGATCCCTAGTGTCTTCTCCTGGACAGCTAACTGGGTCGAACACTATTCTCAGAGCTCAGCCCCACACAAACCCTAATTGGTTTTCACATCTGAAAGGTTGTTCATCACTTTGTCATTTCTAAATTTAACATGATGTAATCCATGCACAAGATGGGAGATTTCAGACCCTGTGGGAGGAGAAGTGCCACATGCCGAGTGTCTAAATATATCTGGACACAAATATTTTAAAAGACGCAGAACTTCAAGAATGGTTTCTTTAATCTCAGATTTTACTCAACTTGTGATTTTGTACTGAATTAGCTATTTCCTCTTTCTCATGGAGGAAATATATGACAACGTTCTACCTTGAAAAATTCTTTTATACAGGAAAATGTGTTAACAAAAACTAGAGATAAGTGTATATACAAACAATGGAAACCTATACTAAACCAAGAGTTTTTAAATTTTAGTCTCCTGACTGTAGACATCACAGCTAGAAGTTTGTAGAAATGCAGTGATTCAGTACATTGTCAAGGATCCCAAGTCTTTATGTTGATGGGGAAACACAGACCAAGCCTTGTACACATTTTCCAGAGTCATGGTGACACCCATGCAGAATTACACTTTCCTGTGTAATTGGCTAAGCTAGCTTTGAGGCTCAGTGCTCATGGGCCCAGAGACTGAAGCAGCATAAGGACTCAATCATTCTTTAGAGCAACCTTGGTCAAAAGGTGATGCTGGCAAGGTCTCTTCCATTTGTGCCAGAACGTGCCTCTCCTCCCATAGAGAGACCTACAGGTTAGCCACCATGTCTCTCTTTAAGCTTCCCTGCTTTGCTATGCTGGAACTGCCCACAAGGTTCTCTGAGGCCCAGATGCCACCCTGATGAGCTTTAGTTGGCCCTGAGCTCTGGTCCTTCCTGAGCTTCCCAGATGATTCCAACAAACAAAGCTGGGAATCACTCTAGGCAGTCAATCCCATGACCCTGCTTGCCTTAGTCCACCAGTTCCTATATCCCTGGGCTCTTTCACTTGAAGAACTGACTCCCTTCTACAGCCTTCAGAAAACAAGTTGAAAAGGCAGGTTTGCAAGGAGTGCTTGAATCCATTCCTTGATAATCTTCCAGAACAAACTGGGAGAAGTCCAGAAAACAGCATTGGCAAAGCACAACGAGCTTCTGGATCTGGCTGCCTCCCGTGCAGGGGGAATTTAGAAAGCACAGCAGAGGGCCCTATGGGAATCCAGCTGGGCCACTTACTTGACCACTCAGGAGAATTGCTTATACTTCAGAGCCCATTTCTTCATCTTCAATAACCAAAAGGTCTGCCTCTCCAAGCTTAATTACACAGCTATTCAAAGTATTTAAAACTGTATCCTGCATTTCACAGGTGGTCCATGGTGGCATATATTTAAATAGAACAGTGAAGGAATGGTCAGAGCCTGTGCACTGATTCCACTGTAAATTCATAATGGCCACCATATATCAAACTAATCTATCCCATTTCCATTCTTTATCTGCTGTACAAATATTCTTACTTAACACCCTGATGCCAAACAAACTGCAAGATAGTTGAATGTAGCAATGGATAAAAATACATGATTCTTCTCTTCCCTTGTACATTTTCACTAAGTGCTTCACCAGGAGCACTTACCTGTATCATGGATCTCAAATAATTAAGACTGTATTTACTAGGGTTGGGGCAATAAACAAACTGACCGTCTGTTCACTGATACTGTAAATGGGGCATAAGATGCTCAGAGAAATGTGCAGGGAGAGTAAAAAAAACAAAAAATGTAGTCCTACCACCACAAAGGGACTGCATGTGGGAAAGAAGCCGCTGAGAAAATGGAAGGAAGTTGCTACAAAACCCGCACCAGGCTGTGTACTGATTGAGTCACTTTTCAGCCGTGGTCTGTCTCCCTGTGTTCTTATTGTGTAGAGAAGTCAAGCTCTTCTATCCAATTCACTTCACCCCATGTGCTGCTGTGCCTCTTGCTCTGTGTCAATTTCTGAGTGGCAAATTCTTGGACTCGGCTGCAGTAGCAGATCTGGATTCTGTGCATGGATCTGCTTGTCTCTGTCAACCAGTCATTGCTGAAACAGTGCTCCTTATTGTGTACCTCTGTTTGTGGTGGACAAACCTCATGTGACTGTGTCAGAAGTATCACAATCTGACTGCTTGACAAAACCACAAGTAGGGGATGCACAGGCACAACTAGACGATGGTCATGTGGATGAACCCAAGCAATTGTTGGCCAGAGATTCCTTAGGAAGTCATGCAGAAGATGCAAACCCGGTAAGGAATGGTATTGGGCATGCCTGGTTACCCATCAAAACTGTTCATACTTAATTCTAGGATGTTCCTTGGGTTACAGCTGTCATGACTGGCCTGTCTGTCTCCTCCTAGCTGTTTCTGCAACTCCTTTTGTTCAGAGGAAGAATACAAGTACAGCTGGAAAAGCAACAGTGGCATCTGGTGGGCAGTGTAAGACTCTTGCTAGATCACCCAAACCCTTTTCCACCTTGGGGCTGTTGAGTGTTTTCTCAGGTAGAGGAGTCTGCAGAGAATCTGTTTCTGTATCTAGCAGCCTGGGCTTCTGCAGGAGAGAGGTCTTAGGATCGCTCATTTTTGGAGGCATGTTCCAGATTCCAGGGTTTCCATCAAGTTCACAACCACTGCCTGTCTTGGTTTCCGAATAGAAGACGGCCTCTGCCAACCTCGCTTATAAGAGTGACGTCTGACCTTACCCATTCTTGTCCTTCATGTTCTTATTTTTTGTTTGTTTGTTTTGTTTTTTGTTTTTTGTTTTGTTTTTTGTTTGTTTGTTTGTTTGTTTGTTTTTCGAGACAGGGTTTCTCTGTGTAGCCCTGGCTGTCCTGGAACTCACTCTGTAGACCAGACTGGCCTCGAACTCAGAAATCCACCTGCCTCCCAAGTGCTGGGATTAAACATGTGGGCCACCACTGCCCGGCCATCCTTCAAGTTATTAGTCAGGCCATTAACAGTTGCTCCATTCACCTCCACCAAGACCCAGATGGCATTTATTCTCATTTATGACTGCCTTGTAAATGCTAGTTTTCTATGCAATATTATTCTTATATCTATCTAGTAAATAATATTATTCTTGATCTGTACCCATCAGCCTGTGACTTTATATGTCTCTCCGATGGAACTTAAGTGTAGCTGTTCTCCTTGTTGACACTGGGACTGTGTGCTGGGATGCCAGAGGCTGAAACTTGAGCCAAGGCTAGGAGCATTCACATGAAGCCCCTGTCTTTATGAGGAGGGCATGCCTTTGTTAGTATGCCCTAACCTGTATCTGAGCAGAGTGAGAGGCACAGAACAGATCTTGATACAATTTAGCCCACCGCTAAGCTTACCTAGAACCAGGTTACAGACACCTGAGCTAGGGATGACTGGCTATGGCTGTCAGTCCCCAATTCTGAGATGATGACCAGTTAGTACTCCTTGAAACTATTGTGAGGTTGAGAGACAAAACACCTGCCTGTAGGGAACTGGGGTACGTGAATAGGAGAGAGCACAAAGGAGGACTTCTGATCAGTACGTTTTCCCTGATGGAATTCACATAAGTTTTAAAGTGAGAACTTCAGTGGTATTTACTACATTAATAATGTTTTAATAAGGACCTCTTAGAACTCCCAAATTCCATTATCCAAAGTAGAACAATTACCCACTAAGAAGTTTGTCCAAAACTTTCTGTTTTCAGTTCTTGGCAACATCAATCTATATTTTTGTTTCCTTTTTCATAGAGTTACCTGGTGATATGGAATAGTTCATGTCTCTCCTCAAACTTACATTTTGGAGCCCTAACACCTCACATGAGTGCATTGAAAATAGTGTCTTCGGAGAGGTGATGAAGACAAGCAAGACCTGAAGGTAGAGTCTAGAGTTGGGGGTAATGATGCTCTAATAAGAAGGTGATCATGACATCATGTTCTCCTACCTCAGGAGAGGACCAGGACTCAGCTGTGCTGGCTCTCTGGTACCAGATTCCCCACCTGCACATCTGTAACAAATATACCCAACTACTGTAGTCACTCAATATTCTCTCTCTCTCTCTCTCTCTCTCTCTCTCTGTATGTGAGACAGCCTAAGTTGTTTACACACCTATTCTATTGGATCCTCATATTAGTGAGATCATACAACAATGGGGACTCTGTAGATATGTTCCCAAGGATTATCTGTATTTTACTCCTTTTTATGGCTGAATAATGCTGTAGTACATGGTGCCTCTCACATGCTGTTTCTCCATCCTTTGATGGACACTTGTGTTGTTTCCCTTCGTGGCTGTTATGAACAAGGTTTCCATCAACATTTGTGTATGGGGATTGTCTGTACGTCTGTTTTCAGATTGGTGGGCTATATCCAGGAGTGAATATGCTGAGATAGGAAGATGGGTGTGCTCTGAACGTCTGGTCTTCATTACCAGGACTGATTCCAGGCTCATATATGGAACCCTTCCTTGAATTCCACAAGACCACCTTAAAATATATTCAATAATTTTTAATGCTTCATCACTTTATATTTTAGAAGACATCCCTCTGGTGCCATAGCTCACTACTATTACTTGCAGAAACTTGCAGAAAACACTAAACTAACCAAGGATGAAAGTTTAGGTTTTTGTTCATAGTAAAATGAAAATGCAATTGAAATTTTCAGCCAGTGTTTTCCAGAGGGATGCTTAGGCTCCACTAGACAGCATCATGCAGGTGACCATCCTGATCTGGCACTGAAGTCTGGATTTATAGCAAGACCCTTGCTGATATTCACACTTACCTTTGAGACCACCCAGCATAGGACCTTGCATTTAGGGCATATTCCAACTCAAAACGGCTCCGTAAAGCTGCCACGTGGCTCCGGCCAGGCCCTCCCCGGCTCAGCAGGCAATCAGAGGAAGAGGAAGGTGACAGAGAGCCACTGCTGTTGCTTGATGTAGGAGACATGAGCTGTGTGGGGAAGGCATGGAAGACCTTTTTTACTAAGTCCAACAGGCAACTGAACTGCAGCTTTCATTTGAGGACTCCTAGTTTACTTCATTTACACTTGCTTCTGCTCTTCCTTCAACCTCTGGTGGTGAGATCTGCTCAGCTTCATCTACTTTTTCTCCCATTTCTATTTTGAGGCTGGTGTTATTCTTATTCCTATCTTCCCCAAACACAGTAAACCCAAGTTAAATGTATAAAATGTTATTCAGATGATTCTCATTTCATGGTCCAAAGATCGGCCACATTCTTCATGAAGGTGATAAGATTCACTTATGGCAAGATCCTTTCAATTGTAGCTAAAAATTTTCCCTGAAATAAAACAAATTTACACACCACCTTAGTTTCTTATCTTGTTGCTCTGATAAAATACTCTGATAAAAGCAACTTAAGGGAGAAAGGTTTGTTTTAGCTCACAGTTCAAGATACAGTCCATCTTGCTGGGGAATTCAGGGCAACATGAGCTTGAAGCAGCTCTGAGATTGCATCCACAGGCAGGAAACAGAGTGATAACGCATTCTGCTCATCTCACTCTCTCCAGTTTATACAGTCTAGGATCTCAGTCCAGGAATGGTTTCACCCACTGTTAAAGTGAGTCTCCCCAAATCAGTTAACATAAGACAATCAACACAATTACCCACAGGCATGCCCAGGCATCCATTTCCCAGGGGACTTTAGATCTTATCAAGTTGACAACAGTAACCATTATACAGGCTTTTGTAAGAAGACATCCATTTTGTAAGGTGAAGCATGATTTAATATCTGGTAAATGGTTTTCCCAAAGAGAACAAAATCAATCTCTTTGTTAACTGGCAGTCCTTTGGATGTTTGAAAACAACCTGTGGCCTCATAGTGATCTTCTCATCCTTTTGGTAAAAGTCCCTGGTTCCTCCAAATGCTCCTCATAATAAAGGATTTTAACTTATTCAGCATTCTGATTGCTCTCCACTACAATGCTAGTGACAGTTTCCATTATTATTTTAATGACCTAGAGTTCAATTGGGTCCTCTTTTGTTTGGTCATTTCAGAGCAGGGATGGTCAGACCTTTTGTTCTGCAACAGGAGTGCCTCCTCACGCTGTAGCTGCCTCTGTAGCTTATTATAGCACTAACAACATGACCTTGAGACTATGTCTCCAGTTCATCCTTTTACTATTGTTTCTATGGCTCTGGGAAGGACAGTGTGTTACTCCTTTCAAATTTATTCTTGTTAAACACATGCTATTATTTCATTTTCCAAGACAGTCTAGATTCTTGCCTTCAAATGTTTTCTGACCCTCTCAAACATTGTCACATCATCAGTGTGACCAGCAGGTCCCCCTTGACCTTGGTGTCAGGCTGACTGAGAAATTGGATATCGGGGAGGAGAGAGCCATAGGAGATCCCACAAGCCTGTTTCATTAATTAGTGTAACCTGTTCAATGAACCCTCTTTGCATATAGGCGCTTTATCTTCTCTCCTTAGGGGAGAGTGTCCCAGAAGTCTTGATTAATGTGACAAAACATGCTTGTTTGCCAGATCTTTCCATCCATCATCCCTGTTTCTGGGTTGCTTTATTTATGGTTTCTTTTCCTGCAATGCAACATAATGATCAAAAAGCAAGTTGGAGAGGAAAGGGTTCATTTGGCTTACACTTCCATAGTGCCGTTCATCATGGAAGGAAGTCAGGACAGGAACTCAAAGAGGGTTAAAACCTGGAGGCAGGAGTTGACTGAGAGGCCATGAATGGGTGCTGCTTACTGCTCACCATGGGCTGGGCCCTCCCTCCTCAATCACTAGTTAAGAAAATGCCCTTCAGCTGGATCTCATGGAATCATTTTTCCAATTTAGGTTTCTTCTTTCCAGATAATGCTGAAAAGTCTGTGTGTCAAGTTGACATAAGACTAGCCACTGCAACTTATCACTTGTCAACTTGACACACAAATAACTATTAAGCCACACATTTCATTTCTTACTTATCCCAGCAACCTCACATTAAAAATATAAATACCTTTAAAAGTTCCACAGTCTTTACTAATTCAAACACATTAACATTTCAGTCACTTTAAAAAAAAATCTAATCTCTCTAAAAATCCAAAAAATCCCTTTTAAAAGTTCAAAGTCTTTCAACATTGGGTTCTTTTTAAAACTGAAATTAAATTAAGTACCTTCTTCAAGAAGGAAGAACCAGGGCACAGGCACAATATGATCAAAGCAGAATCAAACTCCACCAATATAAATACATCAATGTGGGATTTACTCACTATCTTCTGGGCTCCTATAGAACAGCTCACTGAGCGCTCAACATTCAATGTCTATTCTAGTCTAAAGGTCCAAAGTCCATCCACCATCCTCCCCAAAACACGATCAGGTCTGTCACAGCAATACTCTACTCTTTGTACCAACTTCTCTTAGTGAGGGTTCCTATTCCTGCAATCAAACACTGCGACTTAAAAGCAAGTTAAGAAGAAAAGAGTTTATTTGGCTTGGACTTCCATATTCTCTTCATTGTTGAAGGAAATCTGGATAGAAACTCAAACAGAGCAGAAACTTGGAGGTAGAAGCTGATGCAGAGGCCATGGAGGGTTGCTGCTTAATGCCTTGCTTAATCTGCCTGCTTTTTCTAGAACGTAGGACAACCAACCCAGGGATGGCACCACCCACAATGTGCTTGACCTTACCTCATCAATCACTGATTAAGAAAATGCCTTACAGCTAAATCTTCTGGAGGAATGTTCTCAATTTAGGTGTGTATCCAATTGACATATGACTAGCCAGTGCATGGGGTACTTCCTATTCTCATCTACTGAGCTATAATCCCAGGATAGGAACAACCTTGTCCGGTTAAAGTCCACAAGTGACATTCTTAGAGCTCAGACCTGAAAGTGTCTTGTAAGAGCCAAGTCCTCTAGAAGATGCCCTTGTCAGGAGTCAATCCTCAAGTCTCACCTACACAAGCAGCTAACCTCTCCATACCCATAACTTTCTGTGCCAAAAGGAAGGGCAGGGAGGCTTTATGTCAGAAGGATAACCCTTCTCAATGAAAGGCTTCCTCTCCAGAAGCTGTGAAGAAGGAGACAGAATGACTTGTGACTGCCTGCCTGGAGGTATTTCCCGATAGTGCAGGTTCCAGGGATGCTGACCTGGGATTTGTTGGAAGGAAGAAAATGTTTCTTGTGGGATTCTCTTTCTTATTTTTTGTGAAGGCTTATGGTCTCTGCCCTTCCCTCTGCGTTCACACGGACTACAGTCTTGTGTGAAGTCCTTACATCTTCCTGTGCATTTGAAATATATTATTTCTGGATGGGTGCTCCTGTTTTAGCTCCTTTGCCTATTTTTAAATGCTGTTTCATGATCAGGTGCCTTCAAATTAAGGCAATTATAGAGAAAATTAAAGCAAACATCTCCTTGATATTAAGGTAATTTTTCCTATTAGCCTGATTTTCAGCATCAATCACTCAGTGTCCTGTAAAGGGTCTGCCTTCCAGTGGATTTGTGTATTTTTTGAGGTAGTGTTTTTCTTCTGTATTGAACACAAATGGATGATAGCTTTCTAGCAGACTCACTGCTTCTGTACAAATTTGTAGAAAAAAAAAAAGATCAAATTTTTACCTTCCAATATGCTTGCTATACTTACAAATCTTAAATATTTGTTTTATTTATTTATTTGCTCTTATGCACACACAGTCTCTCTCTCCCTCCCTCTCTCTCTCTCATTCTCTCTCTCTCTCTCTGTGCCCATGGAGGCCAAGAATTACAGAAAATTGTGAACTGTCGGATGCAGGGGCTGGAATCTAGATTCTAGGTGTCTGATAGACTCATAGTCACTCTTAGATATTCAATCCTTTCTCCAGCCCCCATTATTTAAATCTTTCTTATTTTTTACATACCTATTTTTAAGCTCAGCATGACAGCAAACATTCTCTGGCCTGATTATTTTTGTAACTATCAAAATTTGATACAAATTTACCTCTACCCCTGGAGAAGCAGCAGAGTCTGCTCCTCCTGGGGGCTTCGTCAGTCAGCTATGTAGTCTTCAAGCACCATGTCACTTATGTTCCTTGACTGCCTTTGTAACCTCCCCAGCAGGAATACTGTAGAGACTCTTACACCCTCTGTCTACCAAACCCTTGAGGAAATGTACCGCAAAAAATTACCCAGGAACCTCTTGCCAAGAGAAGAGAAGTTCTGAAGCCTGGGACCAGCCAAGGGGGATCTTGGATCCCAAAAAGAAGAAAGAGATTTCAAGACAATTCTGACAATTTGTAAGATTGCCCTGTGGGATCCTGGATCTTAAACAGTGAGGATGGCTGGGATCTCACTGTGCCCAGGACTGATTAGTTGTGGATACTACTTGACTTGTGGTCAGACCTTAACTTCTTCATGTCAGAAGGCAGAAGAGCAACCAGGGTACCGGTCTTGCTGGACCCTTCTTCCCAGTGACCCAGTCTGAATAGTTTCATTTCATTTATATATGTAATTGGCTTGTCAGAGCTTCTAAGACCCAGTCTCTGACCCCCATAGTTCCTGTGATGCCTTGGCAGTTCTGGGCTTCTACACAGATGCTTCAGAAGGTCAGATTCTTACCTCCACATTACACAGACACTCCTCCAGCTTCCTAACGACTTCAGAGAACTCGGGTCTTCCCTGTAAAACAAGAAAAGACGATTTTTCTCCCTTAATAGAAATAGAAATAACAGAAAAGAAACGCTGCTCTGTGTTTAAAAAGTTGAGCATTTGCATTTGTAAAGAATGAGATTAGCAATAAAGTATATTTTTATTTAAAATGCACTTGTATTGAAGGGCTAATTGAATGTTCATTTACTGTTCATGGAGGGATGTTGAGTCTTTCTGTGATAAGAGTTTTAACTCAGACTTTGGAACTATATTCAGATAATGAAATAGTAGAAAATCTTTAATTAGCTTTGCGTGTTTTTAAATGGCAGGGTTTCTTCTTCGAAATGAAAGAATAAAAGTGAATGCTAGGACTGTTAACCAGCTCAACGCCGTACAGTGTGCTGTCGGCATCCCAGGAAGAGTCCCTGGCCCGAACTTTGTAATCAGCTTCATTTCTGGAATGACTTCTCAGATTGACAGCCAAGGCCAGGCTGAGGACCTCATGACTATGCCCTACTTTTGGGTTTAGAGTTTTAGCTTCAAAAATTGCCATCAAAGATATTGGTTCTTATGAACTGCAATGCCATATACGTTTGGTTAAGTGGTTATTGTGTCTGTTGTTTATTTCAAGCCTTGTTCGAGTCACATGGGATATAAAAATGAATGAAAAACTACAGGAAAAACTCTTGAAGTTTTGGAAAATGTTGGTCTCTTTTAAAGAAATAATGTTTCCTCGCGTCGGATACTAAGGACTGTGCACCCTACTGTTTCTCCTTTTATGAAAGTTTCACTGCCAGGAGGGGGAGAGGCCGATTGAATGTGCAGGCTCAGCAGCCAGCTAATTTAGAACTGTAGCAGAACAATTTCTCCATCTCGATCTATCCTCCCCCGAGGACACTGTTTGCTCTGGAGCCTGCACAAATGGGAGCCTCACTGGACAGCTCAGTCTGTTCCTCCTTGCTGTTAAGTGACAAGCTGTATCTTCCTTCCTTGCTGCTGTATCTCAGGGTTTTTCCCTTTAGCTCACCATGTGGTCACCCTTTCCACACAGTCTCTGTTCTTTGGAGTTTTAATAACTGGATTACAGTCAAGCTCTGTATACTTTACTGAACATATAGAATGTTCCAGCACCCTGGCCTACAGCCCCTTGTCTCTTCCTCTCCAGCGAGTTTGCCCTCTCTATTGACATGGGCACTCACTCTTGGGTCCTACCTGAGTCTCATAAAAAGGTCTATGAGGTTCTTCTACGTTCCCCATCTTCCTCCATCATTACCCAGTCTATGTTACATTTCTTCCTTTGTGTGCCTTACTTGTAGAATTTTACTTCTAACACTCTGGACACCTGGTTCTCTGGAGTCATCTTATCAGGAAAAACAAAGTCTTCTTATTGAGACACTTCCCATTGGTCTTCAGGTGCTGTGACGTCATCTAACTCTCCACTTTCCAGATGTTTATCTTACCAGCTCTACCCATCCCTTTCTTTGCCTTCTATTTCACCACAGCGGGTCACCCCTGTTACCATTCCCACCCACAGAGCCCAACTTTCTTATTTCTCATCTTTGACTTCTCCTCAAAATGATGCCAGACTTAGTTTAGGATCACTTTCACCACAGCTGGCCCCTTGCACTGATAAGCGAGCCTCTTACTTTTTTTCTGGCCTATGCTCTGCCACATCTTGCAAACTCTTCACAGTTCTCTAGCTCCTAGGATGGCATCTCTCTACCCACCATTCACCCCCATGCATAGCGTCCATCTTTTTTGTTTCCGAGGAAAGGTGGACTTGCCTACCTTTACCCGCACCTAGTTCTGTCACACGTGTGCTCTGTCGTGTGTGTGTGTCTGTGTGTGTGTGTGTTCTGCCAGCAGTTCTCCCCACTATGTGTTTTACTTGACAGTGTTATGTTTACACTGTTCATGCCACTGGCCTACAGATGCACAATATGTTTTCTCATTTAAAAATCAACAACAAAATAAAACTAGTTTTTGGACTCTCAGGATCCACTCTGCTTATCTGCTCACTTTAACCCACAAGATGCCCTAAGACTTCTCTAACCCTTCTGTCTTTGAACCCCCCAAATCTTCATACCAATCATACCTTCACTGCCAGCACTTTCCTTGTGTGGAGAACAAATACACCTCCTCTTTGGTAAACTCAGTGTTAACTTTCAAAGTTCCTCCTACTTTTCATGGTATTAAGCACACCCTTTTGTCCCTAAGATGTCTCTTCAGTTGACTCTGAAGCCTTCCCTGTCTCCGCTTTTGGCTTCTTGGTTTTCCTCCTTCCCTCTAAATTTTTAGTTGTCCCAGGATGATTCTATTTTGAGTCAGTTTGTTGATGACCTTGAGATCACTTCTCCCCAGCTGTGAACTCTAATCTTTCCAGGTTCAGTAAAGGACAACAGTGTCTACTTACTGATCCTAAGCCACAGAATGACCTGTGACTTCTTTCTTTCTGTGTTTGCATCTAGTGTACTGTGAAGTTAGAAAGATTCTCCTTCAAAGCTTATCCAAGCCTCCATGATGAACCTGCCCACTGATAAACACTGCAAGAGCTGGAAAATTTTAAAGAAGATCCCGCAGCATGGGCAAATGGTGTAAAACCACAAGGCAGTCACTCGGCAGAGAGGAAGGACACAAAGGAAGTCTTAAACCTGTGTTCTCTTTTTAGGAATAACATTTATTCTGAGGCTAGATATCCCAAATTCATCCCAGGAATTCAAATCCTTGTAGTTTGAGTAATCAGAATTAAGAGGTCAGAATTCAGAGCCATTGCAATAAAAGGCCCATTACTGTACAACAAATGACTCTATGTTTAGGAGTCTCTAGCAAATTCTATGCTTTGGACGTTTTTCATTCCTTTTTGTTTCTATGGGTCACGAGCCCAGCATAAAGTAATCAATTCTTTCCTGAGTCTCATCATACTGAAATCAAGATGCCTGATGTAGGTAGCTCACAAACTGGATGATTGGTATTCTCCTGGCCAGCATGGGCTCAGGTCTCTGACTGATTACTCTGTGTTGCACCTTAGAGGCTAGTCCCCACAGGACATTCTTCCTCTAGGAGAAGACAGAAGAAAAGCAGAGATAGACTAGCTCCCTGTCTCCAGGTGTTCTGTGTACTCCCCTGGAGAGGAGTGATACATACATGTACAACAGGTAAGGATCTCATGGGTCATTCTGGAATCCTGCCTGTCACAAGCAGGCAGCCAAAAGCAAAGAGATACTCGGGAAGTGACGCCAGGACCAGGAGTGAACTACCTAAGCCCTGAACCCCACACACAGGCTATACTCTCTGCTGCCTAGTAAGGCCACAAGAAATGAGCTGAGGTCACACTATGGACCATAAGGCCTTGTTCTGAATATTCTCTCACAGTAGAATTGTCTGAGGTTTATGCTCTGCCTAAGAGAAAACTGCCACACTCTGCAGATCCAACTAATAAAAGCCATCCTTTTGGTGTGTAAGTGATTCTATAAAATAGCTCTCCATCTTTTGCTAGATGCATTTTAGTCTCCATTAGAACTGGGCGAATCCATATCGATACCACTAGCTACAAGGTATTTTGAAGGTGAGCAGTGTTTTATTTATTCTTGTCGATTTAGCATTGTCTACTGGATAGGTTTGCGTTCATGTTTGTTAAGTCGAATTATATCATTAAAATAAAAACTTCATCCTCAACCTATCTGTCTGCTGTCAGAGTCACATCTTGTTCTGCTGACATTATTAAAATATTCTTCTATTAGCACAGCTTTCTGAAAGCTTGATCCAGACAGCAGACAAGGTAATCATGTAAGCATGCACCTCAGGTCAAGCAGTGCTTCTCAGGAAAGCCTGTAATCACATCCCATCTCATTTGCATAAGTGAAAAACAATATCCTCATATTCTTCCCCAAGACACACAGCAACCTGTCCTGTGGTCTCTGACTTACTCTTCCTCCTGCAGATTCCTGTCTGGTCACACCAAATCTGTGTGGAGCCTACCACATCCATCCGGTGCATTCAACCTGTGCAGTCCATGGCACCTCTCGAGTGTGAGCCACCATGTTTTCCATCCGCATGAAACACCCATTTTCATATTCCCTTGTTCACTGCCTGTGCCAGCGCATAGCCTGCACACCTGACAAGGCAGTGCTCTGCATACATCTCCACTCCCAATGTATAAGGGCCATCCATGATCAGGGCCTTGAATCTGAAAATGTCACTAAAACACTTAATAAATCACTAACTGAATTCATGATGCCCATTCCATACATAATGTAAAGTCTACCCCACCCTTGGGGAGTTTGCATTGATTTTCTTCCCAGCAGGATTTTCTGTATCTCTGCCTTTTATACCTTATGTTTAAATGGTGCTTTATCAGAGAATCTTCCTGCCTGCCTACTCAGCCCCAGGCTCAGGCTCTCTGACTCCTTTTATGGGTATATTTAGTCTATAGCATCACTCCCTGTCAGGTGACGTCACACCTATTCTCCTGTTCCCTTGTTTGCTGCTTATATCACTGCATAGAAGGTACACCAGATGAGGCAGAGCTCTGCCCACATCTTTATCCCCATAGAGTAAAGGTCGTAATCTGGGTCTTGAATCTGAAATATTTGCTAAAATCCTCATTGAACCAATAATTGAATTAATAATTATGTATATTTTTTCTTAAAACCTTTATTACATGAAGTTTATATAACATACTTATGTTTAGGTTATATTACGCATGTTTATTCCTCTCTCTGTCTCTGTCTCTGTCTCTCTCTCTCTCTCAACCAATGAACTCCTTTTTAAGAGACCCTTTTGAAGGAAGATTGAAATGGTGCTTAGTTTCACTGGGGAGGCTTGGAAAGGCAACATCATAGCAAACTTGAACACTTATTATACTTAGAGTGTCTAACTTTGTAAGTTGACAGGCTGTTGTCTGTGGTGGCAGTGGTGTTGTTGTCCTTGGTGGTGGTGGCAGTGGTGGCAGTGGTGGCAGGGGTGGCAGTAGTGGCAGGGGTGGCAGGGGTGGCTGTATTTAATACAGGAAAAGGAAAAATTAAGAAAAACGAAGTAATTCGTGAAAAGTGCCACCATTGGTCAATTCCACAGCTGACTTTAATGCTAGGCAGAGCTAAGGTCTTGATCTCCTAAGTGGGGCACTTAGGTCTGTAGGGAAGAAGTTGGTTCCCTTGCAGGTGTGTGAGGCTGGGAGCCTGAGATGGACTTCAGCATCCGAGACACATGTCACACCCAGCTTCAAAGACTTGGGTTCACTCTTTCTAGCTGTGCGAATCCAGATATTAACCAACTTCATTTCTTAAGCTTCAAAGAACATGCAAAATTAAAAAAAAAATAAGATGATATTTTGGGCAAATGTACTGCGAACTCTAAAGTGCTCTGCCAAGAAGCTGAGTTGTTTAGTTCCTACTAATGAGTGTTCTGGGTGTGAGTTCTTGGGTTCATGATCAAATGTGTTAACAATTCACTTTAAACTTAAAACAAAAACCTCTCACTCTTCAGAGGACACCAGGGTACTCCTGAAGAAGTAGCCACCATTAAAAAGCTAAAATCCCAAGCGACAGACACAAGCCTGCTGGTGGACTCCACATCCTCACAGGTCTTGCACTCTGCTCTCTTAGGTGGATGGCTCTTACCCTTTGCCTTCATGTTGCAAGTGACAGCAGCTTGCCTTGCATCCTGTGTGGTATGCACCCAAGATGTAACCCTGTGTCACCAGCTAACTTATATAGTAGGTAATAAGTTCCTATCTGCACCCAGCAGTGTGCTGTGGAGCACCTGCCTGTCTTGACATCATCCAGAAAGAGGCCCCTCCACAAAAGCAGGCCTTACTCAACTAGGGGACTTGTGACCTTTTATTTTCTGCCATTTCCCTCATTGTCACAACCAATAACATGTCAATACCTTCAGGGCTAATTGAGATGTTTTTTTTTGTTGTTGTTTTGTTTTGTTTTTTTGAGGCAGGGTTTCTCTGTATAGCCCTGGCTGTCCTGGAACTTACTCTGTAGACCAGGCTGGCCTCGAACTCAGAAATACGCCTGTCTCTGCCTCCCAAGTGCTGGGATTAAAGGCGTGCGCCACCACTGCCTGGCTTACTTTGAGATGTTTTTATTACAAAAAAATATCTGCACCCCACGAAGTTACTTAAAAATGAAAAGGAGAAAGAGAGAATTTTGATTAGTGACTTTTTTCAGTCCATGTCTTGTGTAGATTTGAGCCTTACCATCAACTGAAGGAAAAGTAAATGATTCAGAGTCCTGAGCTACAATTGCTCAGCATTCATGAGACTAACCAATATACCAGCAAAACCGGTTATTATCAAAGCCCATCTCATCTTGAAAGTCCTCTCTCTCTCTCTCTCTTTCTCTCTCTCTCTCTCTCTCTCTCTGTCTTTATAGGCAGTAAATGAGCTGTAGAGATGCTAACAAGAACTGCTGCCTGTACTCATTACATATTGCTTACTTAAGTCAACAATTTAATAAGACACCTTATTAACAGATTTGAGGAGAATGTGATTTACATCCTGATATTCATGGAAGGGATAAACAAGTTATAAGCTCTGTCAGTGGAAAATTCTCAAAAATGAGCCTAAGCAAAGACACAGTAAGGAAGGTGATTTCTTTCATTTATAAAATCTCAGAACTCTCTGGGAATTCAGAGGTAGATACTCTCATCCTGTCTAAACAGAGAGTTTCATAGTAGTCATGCAGTCTGCTCTGCTCCTGGTTAGCACTGAAGGCAGGCACAATGTGCTCCCATCCCCATGAGCAGGCTTTTGTGGTGTGTGTGAGGTGGCAGAGTCAGTGTCCCCTCTCCATGGCTGCTCTTCCATGTGCTCTTATACACAGGATGCCATCCCTGTGGGGCTAGACTTCATGAATACAGAGTCAGAAAGGTACTGGGTAGCATTTTTGTCTCCTTGCAGATGAGGCATAGAGAAACCAGAACTTGCTTGGTGAGAGTCTGCAAATCCCAAAGCACTGGGCACCCAACCAACACCAAACTCCCCTGAACTTCTCAGACATGACAGCAAGAGTGGAGAAATGCCAAACTGGCCAGAATTAATAGAATTTAAATGATCAATAACATGCACTTCAGAAAGTGCCCTGACTTCAACTTGTGTGTGCTGCCAGGAGGGAGGGAAAGGCATTCTGAGCTGCTTCTGTCTTTTCCATTTTTATCCCTTTGTTTCAACCATGCAGCCTGAATTTCCCATGGGAACTAGGATTTGCTTCCTCCATAGCTGGTGGCTCTAAAGTCACCTTCAGACCTCCAGGGGACAATGAGCTCCTTTATTCTCATGTTACAGTCATCTGTAGTCAAAACAACTTTAGCATGATAAAGATGTGTTACAATAACTCCTGATTACAATGCATTGAGTTTATTGAGTTAAAATGCTTGGTTTCTAAGGACAGAGCAGCTTTGGCTCAAAGGTGATTATGGGAAGGGATTTAACAGTTGGAAGCCCTGAGTACCACCTGTCATCACAGGAAGGACTTCATTGGTGGGAACAGATATCAGTCAGGAGGCCAAGATGGCCTCTACTTAATGAGACCCTGCTGACAGACCCTCCAGTTGTCTGGAGAGAATATAGGTCTAAGTTGACAACTTTAGCCTGCAGGGAAAAAAAAGAAAAGAAAAGAAAAAAGAAAAAAGAAAGAAAGAAACTGAGTCCTGCTCCTACCCAGACCCCTGGTTCACACCTTCATGTTAGAGAGATTGGAGAGAAAAATTAATTGATTTTCTAGCATAAATATCCATCGCTGACAAAGACTTGTTAGGGAACCTTACCAAGTCAGCTCTGGGGTTAGGGTAGAGGTCCACAGGGATACTAGAATCCATATCAAGACTCAATCTCTAAGGAAGACTGAAAGGCCACCTTTAAAACAATGTCAATGTAGCTGATCCCCCAAACCAATTAACTTACATACTGAGGAGCACGCTGACTTGAGTTCCTTCAACATGGTGTTCCGGAGACAGAGGGAGGTAAAACCCATTCTTACAGCTGGACAAGTTTGTAACTGTTCTCATTTTGTTTTTTCCCTCCCAAGTGCCAAGTCTCCCTCTTTTCTCCACCTTGTGCAGGTACTTGGCTCTAGCTTGTGCTTTCTTTCCCACAGCAGCTACCGAGACCACCAGGGTTCCAATCCTTACAGATGGAGACCTCTCTTCAGTAGAGCAGACCAATCTGACTCTCCTGGTTAACCTGGCACTGCTCTTTCTGAGCAGAAATGCCATCTATGGGATTCAGGAAGGCTCCCTGCATGGCCACACCAAGCTTCAGACCTTATCTCTGGGCCACAACCTCATCCCCAGTTCTTCTCTGTCAGACCACACCCTCAGCAAGTTGCGAAGCCCGCAGGTCCTGGTACTGAGCCGCAATGCCCTGCGCAGCCTGAGAGCAGTCTGGTTCTGGAACACCAAGGCCCTGGGCCGACTCATGCTGGATGGAAATCAGATCACCAACCTCACATGGAGTTCTTTTAAAGGTGCAAACCTCCACAGACTCAGACATCTGGACTTAACTAACAATTTCATTTCCTTCATTGAGAAGGATGCCTTCCAGCCCCTGCCCCAACTGCAGGAAGTGGATCTCTCTAGAAACATGCTGGCTCACATGCCAGATGCCTTTACCCAGCTGAAGCAGCTGAGCCTCCTGAGCTTGGAGGGGAGCTGCACCTGTAACCTCTACCTGCTAGCCAGCTTTTTAAGAAACTTCGTGAAGTCTCCGGCTCACACGCTCCATAATACCGAGTACCTAAACTGTGAGGTGTTCCTCCCGGCTGTAACCGCTGTAAAGAGCATGCTGAGGCTGTCTGAGACCAACTGTGACTCCAAGGGTCATAATGTCACCATGGCTCTTAAGGACAGGCGTCCCCTCCTCCCAGGACAGGATGTGGCTCTCATCACTGTGCTTGGCTTTGCAGGTACACCAGGGGAACATAGGCCTCTTCTTTCCACCCTCGAGTGTATATTCTTGGAGCCTGTGAATCATCTCCTCAGCAACTGGGAGAGCGGGAGGGTTGTGGAAGGGAGGAGTCAGAAGACCTAGCACAGGTTGGCAGCACTTCCTGTTTCAGAAGAGCAGTGTAAGACAGAGATAGGAGCCTGAGAATGAAGGACTACGGTCCCAAAGTAACTCATAATAATCTGGAAAGATGAACTCTTCTTATTATGGACACTTCCTGTTATTATACCTGCAACATAGGGATACTTCCTCTCTTTCAGTAACTGCTCTCCACACAATACTGGGTTATTTTTCTCGGATTCAAGGAAAAGGTTTAAAGACATGGTGAGCTGTAAGCACCATGGGGCACTCATATCTGTGGGGACAGGAAAGATGGCTCAGTGGGTAAAGACTCACTTCCAAGCTAATGGCCTGTGTTCCATCTGCAGGGCCCACATAGGAAAGAGACATAACTCCTTCACTGTCCTCTGACATGCTCGTGCTGCTTGTGAGTGTCCATGGCAAGCTAACTAACCGTGTGTGTGTGTGTGTGTGTGTGTGTGTGTGTGTGTGTGTGTATCAGTATCACACATGTGTATGGAATTTTCAAAGAATAAAATTTAAAAATTTGCCAGTGGGTTTTTCCAGAAGCATGAGCCAGTATCAGAAGGAGACACTTGGGAACCACACACACAGGACCTGTGGAGCACAGTCACTGAGTCAGTCAGTATATGATTGCAGATTTGAACTTTGCCTCCCCTCTGATCAGACCCATGACTTAGAGCAAGCACCGCACCTCGTTGTTGCTGGAGGGCTTTGAATTCTTTGAGGACTTATATCTTCTGTTTCATATACTTGCCCATACCAAGAAAGGGATAGATATCACTCAATTTTTTTTAATCACTCAATTTTTTAAGAGTAATGGGATTTAAAAATGCATTGGGTATCATAGCTTGCCAGATGAATGATGCACAGTACTGCCATTAGTCGTAATTTCTTGAGTTATTGATCTCTCTGTGTGTTTTAGAATGATCTCAGTGCATGGTGAAAAACATACACAGGATAATGAGGGTTGTGTGTGTCTGTTTCTCTGTGTTGTTTTTCTTAGTGTGTGTGTGTGTGTGTGCGCGCGCGTGTGTACATGAGCACAAACATTTCTCTGTGTGTCTGTATATCTGTC
>JADRCH010000011.1:18571938-18592062 GCA_019843965.1 Rhynchomys soricoides
GTGTGTACATGAGCACAAACATTTCTCTGTGTGTCTGTATATCTGTCTGTGTGCTTCAAATTCTGTCTGTCTCTGTCTTTGTGTGTGTGTGTGTGTGTGTGCCTATATCTGTGATTGTCCTCTAAATCTGGAGGTTAAAGGCCCACTAATGGGCATCTAAGACCGAGTGGTGGATTTTTGTGCTATAAACCATTATTTGAGAGGAGGTTCCAGGTGAATTGAACACCAGCTCTTTGACTCCTGGTTGTACTTTTAATGGAGACCAGACAACAGAGTGACCACCCAGCAGCCATTACACTCTCTCAAAAGGGGATCTGAACTTCTCAGAAAAACAGGTTCCTTTAACATTTGTGTAACAAGATCAGTAATCTAAAATGCCAAGAAATTATTTCCCACAAATGGCAGAAGTGTTACAACAGCACCGATTTCCCCTGACTGTATCCTGAATCTGATAGCCTGGGATAATCAACAGATATTCCAGAGAAAACGTAAGCAGCTCCACAGCCAAGTGATAGGTCATGGGGTTCAAACTGGACTGAGAGGTTCAGACATGAAACAGACAAGACAGGCATGTTCATCACATCACACATGTATGTGTGCCACGTGACGTAGCATGTCATGTGTGTTCAAGCATGCATGCAGCTGTGCTCACATGGTGGCTAGGGGAGGGTGTGTGGTGACGTAGCGTGTCATGTGTGTTCAAGCATGCATGCAGCTGTGCTCACGTGGTGGCTAGGGGAGGGTGTGTGGTGTACTACTATACCAGCTTCCACCTTATTCCCTTGAGATGGCCTCTCACTGAACCTGAAGCTAAGGTGGCAGCCCGCAAACCACAGTCATCTCTCTGCCTCTGCTGCCCAGAGTTCTGGGATTACAGTGCACATATGGCCACACCCAGATTTTCTCACAAATGATGAGGATTTGATCTCAGGTTCCAAAGTTTGTGCAAACAGCACTCTTATCTCTCTAACCCTGGAATTCTTAATATACAAACTGCACAGTAGAATGAAGTCAATTAAAACAGCTACTGTCTGTCTTGATGGTTTTCCTGTGGTGATAGATGATAGATGCCTCCTGGGTCTTCACATATGTGAGCATCACACTTCTCCTATGGTGCTCTTCTAATTGTCTATTTTTTTTTTTTTTTTTTTTGCCACAGGAGCCATTGTTCTTACATGTGCAGGGTTAGTTATATTTAACTGGAAACTCCAACAAGGCAGAGCAAATGAACGCACATCCCAAAACCTTTGTTGCAGAAGCCTCGATGAATCCCTGTCTGCTCACGAGGCAAGAAATGGCCGTGCCATGGGGTATTGTAACTGCCACTTAACTCGAGAAAATGAGACAGAGGTCATATCCGATGTGGGCTCCAGAAAGGAAACACCACTTAGACAGGAAACCAGATATCAAGCAATGCTGGCCTCCAAGTCCACAGCCTTGGATGTATCATTCAAAAGGCTTAAAGCTAGAGACCATGAGGCACACGGTGCTCACTCTTGCCTGGGTGATGAACTGTTACAGGGTGGATGTTTGGGGCCTCCTGGGAACAAGAAAGTTCTTTATGATGCAGACTTCAAGACAAGATGTCTAAAGACAGCTGAAGAGCCAAACAACCAGAAACATGGAGAAGTCCAGTCTCAAATCCTGCCACAGCATGGAACAAAAACAACAGGTGAGCTTGTTTGATAGAAAATCCCACTGTGCTTAGGTTCTCAGGAGGATGATCCCTGTTTTCAATTTCTTTATCAGAGAAGTGCTATAAGATTCACTGTAGTCTCTTCCTTTTCTGAAGATATAAAGAGAGAAGAAAGAGAGAGAGAGAGAGAATGTGTGTGTGTATGTGTGTGTACATGTATAAACACACAGGTGAATTTCTGAGAACCTGTGTGTATATAAACATGCACATATGTATGTCTGATAATTTGTGTGTATAGGTGTGTGCAAACATGCACATGTGTTTGTCTGAGAACCTGTGTGTGTGTGGCGTGTGTATGTAAACATGCACATGTGCATGTCTGAGAACTTATGTTTATGTATAAACACACATGAGCATGTCCAAGTATATGTGTGTCTGCATAAATGCACACATGTGCATGTCTGAGTATCTGTGTATGTTTCTGTGGGCCAGTAAATGTCTCTGTGTATGTGGTGAGTGTGAGTCTCTCTGTCTGAGTGTGTGTTTTGTATGTGCAATTGGGAGAGCTATCTATGTTGCCTCTCCTGCCTGAAAAGTGAATGTTGAGACCCAATACCTAAGGATGCTTTAAAAAGGAAAGAGAAGCCTCGATAGCAATACTGCTGGGATTTCTAAGAATGTGGGTACCAGCTTTCATCCCAGCATCCTCTGAGATCTTATGCCAATTTGCAGTAAACAACCTTCCTGGAGCATGGCATTTGAGAAGAATCACTCCTAATGCCAGTGATTCATTTCAGGAACGATGTCAAGAAACACACTTTGCTTGCTGAGCTGTCAAGCATGATAACTTCTCAGTTCTGGGAAAGTCAGGGCTTAATTCATTGTCTCATGTTGGGAGCCCAGTGGACCTGGCCATGGCACCTACCTGCTGTCTACAGGCAATGCCAATGCTTCTGTAGAGGCAATGAATCAAGCTTCTTCCTTTCCTTCCTGAATTCTGGGGCAGTGCTCTCATGCCCTGCAGTGCACACTCACACTTACACGGCTGCTCAGGACAGAGGCTCTGCCACTTATTTCAAACTGGTTCAGAGGAAGTAGGATTTTCTGTTGGAAAAATGAATGACCGAGGAATCATATGATACACTTTCTGTGGCGATCTGGCCCTAAGGCTGGATTCGGGCACCACAGGATAAGAATGAAACTATATTTTATTTCCTATGTGGCATAAGGCAGGATGTGAGGTTATCTGACTGTATTTCTTGCTGGTTCCTTGGGGCTGATGGTTTGGCTCCAGAAAAAGATGGCCAAGAAAAAACAGCTTCCATAGAAATCAGAAAAGATTTGTTTTACTTTATAAGAAATCAGGGCTTAGTGGTTTCATTTCCTTTTATCTTTCAGAGGTGCCTAAAGCCTTGCTTGGTCTGTAGAGGAGTTATATGCTCAAGAAGACATGACTAGTTAACCCTTTGTAGCACTGGCTTCTTGGTCAATGGTGACCTATGGGAAACACCTACAGTTCTGCAGCATCCTAGCTGGGGAGGGAGAAATTCAGGAAGGCAGTCAAGACCATACTTGGTCTTAAAGACAAGTTCGAATTTATGTCTGCAATATGGGACTTCAGAACAGACTCCTCTGGGTAGACAAGGTGCCAGGAATCAGCTAGTTGAGTAGTTCTTGCTGTTTGCCTTCAGTTTTTAGAACTTATGAGGATCGATGAAGGGCGTCAACTCTGCTCCAGGACGTTCACACATCCACTTCGGCTCTTTCCACACCAGTAGCTTTCTCAAAGTCACGCCTTAGGATACGGTGACATTCTAGCCTAGGCTTGGGTCACTTCTTCTTCTGCCTAACAAATGGGAGTTCTTCCTTTTCTTTTTTCCCTCTATTTAAGCAGTTCACAAAACAAGAGAAAGCAGGCTGGTGAGACATAATTCTATTCACTGTAGATAAGAATTATAGAGGCTGCTCCAAGTCCTGGGGAGGAACTGGGGAAAAACAAATACCTAAATGTATTTCCTTCCTCTTAACTGTCCTAAGATGGCAGAACTTCTACAACAGACCAAGGCTCTTGTTAATTTCAAATGAGCTAATAAATTTATAATATTTCTCACATTGCCTAGTTCTTCCTATGAGCAAAACTAATATTAGGTTTTTGTTGATATTATTGAATGTGTATTATTAATAGTATATATTATCTATACTATTTTAAAGTCACAGGTAGATATTGCTACCAGGCAATATCCCAAATTATCCACTTATTAATAAATCTTTAGTGGATATTGCATTAATTTGCAGGAAGTAAAATAAAATATGGCCTTCTGCCTCCATGAAGGCAACAAGTATTCTTTTTGTTGTTGTCTAAGTTACTCTGCTTAAGGCCTGAACATTGCTCAATATTTTATCCTCATTATTCCAAATCTGTATTTCCTTTTCCAAAATGGAAAACAAATAAGGAAAACCTATTGTGCAAAGAATTCAGGTGTCAGTCATCTTTAAAGCTAACATAACCATGATGGAATCTAAGTATGAGCTGGCACTAATGTCATTTACAATCCTCATGGCACAATTTCTAAGTAAGCATCACAGCTGACTGACAGGTGGCTACAAAGAACAAGGTCGCAATCACAACAAATAGCCAAGGGTCCTCTTTCCCATCAGCAGAAATTTAGGAAATACTCAGGAATTATCACAATTAAAAGAGTCATTTTACAATTTTCATAAGATTCATAGACCTCTGGTTGGTTGGGATACCACAAGTATTCCTATTGATAAATTCCTGCATTTATTGTTCAGCAGATATGCGCAGTGACACATTTAGAAGCAGATATGTGACATCTGCCTCAACCTTGGCAAGAGAGAGTCTTGGGAAACATTTAAAAAATGAATCATGGCAGCCTCCAATAGGAAAAGGAGACAATGCTGCACAGCCTCCTGGACAGAGACTTTTCATCACTGGCTCATCCTCCAAGCGGCAGGAGCCAGGGAAATGTGCTGTAGGCAGAATTGCCCACAGACATAGAGTGGGATATGATGCTCATCAGGACCCTTTACAGAGAAGCAAGCCTACAAATTCTCAACCCAACACTTCCTTTACCTGCAAATATGTGTCATGGGATGCATTTCAAGATTTTATGAAAGAGAAGACGCCAGCTCGAAGCGAGCACACAGAATCTGATAGGCAGCAAATTCAGATTAACAGAGCAATAGAAAAATTCCTCAGGAGTCAGGGGAACAAAGACAAACCAAAGTTGTCAGCAAAAGTCAAGAAGGCATGTGCTACAAAGAGGGTTAAATTCCAGGACTCTGATTTAGTCAGGGCAAAAGGGCTGGTGGTGTCAGCAGAAACACCGGTCTCCTGGAGACATCGAGATAGTGAAAGCCAACACCAGACTTCCTTGGATCTCAAAAATTGTACCAGCCTGGAGGAGGTCAAGGAAGCAAGAGAAAAGCTTCCAGAGCAACAGGCTATGAAAAAGAAGAGACCCAAGTCCTCCCATCTGAGGGAGAAAGTGAAGGGACAGAATTTAAGGATAAAGGTAGATCTGTACCCCTTCGGAAAAACTAGGGTCCACCCGGAGGAATCCGTATCAGAACCCACCAAGAGACATAAACAAACAAGGTTACTGACCCAGAGACCAGCCAGAACTTCTGAAAGAAAATTCAAAGCAAAACCTGTGTCTTTGGTCAGTTCTCAGCTTCCAGAGAGGAGCAGCCATGCTAAGCTCACTTGTTCAAAGGCGCCACTGGAACACGCTCTAGATCAGAGCCTTTATCGGGAAAGAAATGGCACTGTCAGAGCTGACAGCTTGTCGGTAGACATTTGGGGTTCTGAGCAGGGCAGCTGCTGCCCAGTGGGCCATGCTCCTCATGGAGGCTTATTAATGGTGCCTCAGCCCTCAGTCAGGGTTGCTGAGAACCAGTGTTCACATCCTCTTCTCTCACCTGAGCAAATGGAAAATGTCTCTTATCTACAAGGGGACGGTCTCCACCCCTCCCCAGCCTGTTTGGGAAATGGAGAGAATAATGTTTCACGATCTCAACACTCCAGAGGGGTTATTGACCATGCAGTAATGGTGTCCACTCAACACATGGGCCAGGACAAATTAAAGATCAATGAGTTAAACCAGTTTCCTTTGTCCCTCAGTAACCAGGTGATTGACACCTTCAGCAACGATCACAGTGTGGATGAGAATCAAGCTTTACAACAGGAAGAGCAAAAACCAAGACATGAACAGCTTGGAAGTGAGGAAAAACCATTGATGAATACATTTGAAGTATCCCAGAGAAGAGTGGAAAATTGTACTATAGGTGGCAAAGGGATTGACTTAGGAAACAAGATTTCTTCCACAGAGGATCCTGTATCCTCTCCCACTGCCTGGATACCACCCTCCAATAACCTGCCATTCATGATGCCACACTGTCTTCCACACCAGCACAACTGCAGTGGGAGAGGAACAGATAGCAACACTGTATCCCAGGGAGATAACAGCAGAGAACCAGCAGGGACACAGAGACAAACACTCTACGAGAGGAATGCAAATTCTCCTGCAGCAAATTGGACAACACAAATGGGCCCCTCGGAGGAAAGGCAGCAGACACTGGAAGGTTCAGGGAAGGAGAAACTTGTGTTGTGTTATCCCAGCTCTGACAAGGAGACCTTTTCCATTAAAGACTTGAGTAAAGTCGAAACTAGCATGATACAGAGTGAGATAGATCCTCAAACTCTCAACCATGGGCTTCACTGCAGATATCCTGGAGATAACCAACCAGATAGAGATGACAGGGAACACAGGGAAGCTGCTGGGTCAGGGGGGACACCAGGAGATCCTTACCTCTCACAGGAGTTAACTGTCATTTGTTCTGAGGCAGAAAACGGGGTGTGTCTAATTCCTAACATAGAAAATGGAGCTGAAAATCCTTCTTGAAGGACCATCAGACATCGTTTACTGGGGACTCTTCCCCACCTCTTTTAGAAGTAGAGAGTCAGAAACAGCAAGTTATATAACATTCATTTCCTGCTTAGGCTATCTTCTTGAAGGATCAAAAACATCCCTAGCCTCTGTGGACACTGAATACACACTGAATATAAAATAAAAGTTCATAGTCAGCTATAGCACTGAAATTGAAGATGGAGCCTGGAGTATGCTCCGTATGTATAGTTGAGTGAATAGGCTCCTTCATGGAACGGGATGACGGGGACTTTTGCCTAGTCCTCCTGGAAAATCAACCAAAGACTTATAAAGTCTCAAAGGAATGAAAGGTTCAACATGAAGGGAACATTTTGCATGTGACAATTATTTTATGGAAATTGTTAGGCACATCTCAATTAGTGCTATTACAACCTTGCTTTCTGTACTGATGAGCCCAGATTCACGTGCACCTGATCTATTTTCTTAATTATGGTGTAATGAAAATTCAGTCGTGTTTGTTAATCTTACTGCAGAGTGGTAAATTTTACCCATTTGTAATCGCTTTGTCAATAATTTTCTTAGATCTTAAGTAAAAGTCTTAAAAAATACCTGCTATTTATCTAAGTGGATAAATTGAGGATTTTCAGGCCAACTGAAAAATTTGACAAACCCTCTACGTCCAGAAGAGGGCAAGCTCGGCTTCCTTCCTTTCAGAAGGGCAAACAGGTTTCAGAAGCAACACAGTGGCTCAAGAACAAAAGGAATTTTAATGAGCTTTATTGCCAGTTGTTATTAATATAAGTCTTTGAAAACCAAATAACCATTATCTGGAGTCTTTGGAGGTTTGATCTCTCCAGTTGAGCTTGCCACTGCTGTTTGCTGAGAGCACCCCTCCTTGCACAGAGGAACTAAATGTGCTCATAAAGACTGGATTTAACAGCAATGGTGAATAACCCTCGTTCATTGAAAGCCACATTTACCTGAAAACTACAGGTCTGCTCAGGCAATTCATTACTGATAGCCTGGTAAGATGTTTAGCCTATGTATTCACAGAGCAGAATACTACAGTTGACATTGTGTAGTGGGGGTAAGGAGAAGATTAAACAGAAACAAATGTTCTCTGCCCCATCCTTGGATCTGTCCTGGCCTCTCTGTTCTTTAAGCTTTATAATATTAAATGAGCTTACGGGTTGTTCGGACACTGCAAACACTGCTTGGCACCCACTGCACTTCTCTTCTATTTCCCGTATGATGAAACGTTCTCATTTTGAGAGCTCTTCGCCCCCTTCCACCGTCTTCCCAAGAATCAGTCATCTCTGACTCAGTTCTTGCCCTGTTTTCATTTAGCCTCTCTGCCTGGGCTTCACACCCACATCACAGGCATGTGCCTCCTTCCTCTCCTGATACCACTTCCTTGTGGGAAACACCTTGGAGGTGAGAGGAATGCCTGTCTGCCTTCCAGTGTGCTCAGTCTCCTCTGTTCTGACTGACAGCTCTTTTGGAGAGGGGGTTGGGGCGATGGTTTTGTTTCTGCATCTGTCTTTCATTTTTCCTAATGTCTCAAAAGTTCTGTCTCTGTAATGAAGGGTCCTTAACCTTGTTCCCAATCCTAGCTCCCTCCACCAGAATTACAGCTGTAGGGGTGAAACCTCCTCTTCCTCACTGGCTGCCTCTCAGAAGGCAGCAGAGATGGCCCCCTGCACACTTGTCAGCTCTTTCTTAGGCTGCTCCCTTTGCAATAGATCGTGAGTTTCTGTTAGCCTCCGAATCCCCATGGCAACCGCACAAGTTCTTGTTAAAATCAACTGGAGGCTGTTCTGACCTCAGAACCATTGCTTCAGTTTTTATGCTTCAGATCTGTCTGTACCTGGCACACACTGCTAGGGTGCTTGTGGAAAGCATGGTTTCAGGCTGCATCCCAGGGATGTTCATTCTGAGCCTGAGGATGGGGCTGAAGGGTGGAGTGAATAACTCGATGCCCAACAGTCCAAGATAACCCAGAGGTTACTCCATGGACAGAGTTACATGCAACAATTTCAGTAAAAAATGAGAAAACCTTCATACCTAGCAAATATATTTCTAAAAAAGAAAAAATAAAACTCCATTACATTTTTTAAAACTGCTTTAGTTCTAAGATTAAAATTATCTACAATTTCTTGTATAAATTCATATTGCAGCTACAAAGGCTGACATTATTTACCAAAGTCAGTCTGACCTACATCAAAAATTCCAGGCCAGCCATGATCACACAGACCCTTTTTTTTTTTTTTAAATAAAAACAACAACAACAAAAAAACCCAAAACGCACTTCCTTACGTTTCTGTTAGTGTCTGGAAATGCTTTTAGTCGGTGTAGACACTTAAGCCAGTTCCACAGGCTTTGGGATATCGGGGGCTTGGACTGTATCATGAGTTCTGAGATTGAGTCTGGGGGTGACTAGGAAGGGGTTTCAGGGGGAGAAGAGGGAGTAGAAATGATGTCAATACAGTACTCATGTCTGAAATTCACAAAAAAATGAATCTGGAAATGAAGCAACGGGCAGAATAACATGGTGTTAGTTGTTTACGCTAAAGATCTTTTTATCAGATGCTATCTGGTCTAGAGGTTTAACCCGTCACTGACTTCAGTGTTGTCAAACCCAGCAACCCCTTCATCTCTTTGCTCACAATAGATGTACAGGTTTTCTCTCAGCCTGCACAAATTCATTCTCTCACTGGATCCTCACTCACTGAATGTCAGTCTTTGGATTTTGATTTTAGCCCAAGTGTCATTTCTGGGACAACATCAAAGGCTTTCCTCAGCTTTCTGGAGTTGATTCACTTTGCATTTTCATAGAGTCTTTCTCAATCTTGGCTCATACTTCTAAATTTATTAGTGTTTATTTATTTAATCTCCACATAATGGTTAAAGCCCTCAGATCCATGGACAATACTGCAGGATTGAGCAGTAGAGACTCAATAAATTAATTGTTGAAGAAAAAAATATCAGAGTGTTGGTCTCTTATTGCTATCACCTTACCACCCACCCTGCTGATATGGTAAGGACCTTTCCGGGCGTTGTAAAGACAATAGATAGAGCAGAACATCATCAGATGCAGGGTCAAGGCAGGACCGGCTTGAGTGAAAGCTTAATGTTACTAGACGCTTGGCAGCTCCACTGCTTAATGACACCTTTCTCCATCTTCCTGCCTGAAACAAGCCATGCTGATAAAATTCATTCCTTAGTAATACAACATTTCCATTAAAACAATCCCCCTACACACACACACACACACACACACACACACACACACACACAGCAAATAAATCGCTTCATATTTGACACAGCTCTCTTCCTACAGAAAATTCTGGACAAGGTGATCAGTAAATTTATCTCTAGATAATGCTCTCAGAGTTCACACTGCAAGACCAGGAAAGGTCTCCTCAAACTATTTTAAGTCATGCAAGTTTTATATAAAACTTTCCAGCCACCAGAATCTAGGCATGGAATTGGAGGTGCCGACAAGAAGCATCTGTTTGTTGACTCTACAGATATTACCTTTCTGAGCACTTACAAAGTGTGGTTCTAAGTTCTGGGGTTATACGAATGAACAAAACCAGACCAAACAAACAAAACCAACTCTGCTATTATGGTGCTAACCTGCCAGTTATGAGAAGATTCTACATTCAGCGAAACCACACATCAGATTGCGTGTCCAGAAGAGGATATCCTATGAGATACCACAACCACACCCTGTGAGAATGTTCCCTTTTCCTCTGAAAGGGTCTATGGACATAGTGGGTTGGACAATGACTTGATTTGGGTGTTGCCTTAATCAATCGAACAAACAAAAACCAAAATACAAAAGAAAACCCATTGTCTAAATCATACTTTTTTCCCCCAGATGTCTAAGTAGGGCTTAATCTATCTCTCAGACTCTATCTGTCTTTAGGGGTACTTTCTAAAATAGGAACGGCTTCACATTGTCTGCTTCCTTGTCGGGGAGAGTTTAAATGTTTAGGAAGAGTGAACCATCAAGGCTGTTGAAGAAAAGACAAGAGCAGATGTGCTGGTGTGAACACTGAGAATCTTTGGGCACTTATTGACAAGGAGCTCAGAACCAAGGCAAGCCTTTCACTCCTTGGACCTGTGACGCCATGATCAGATCTGAGCAAATGAGACATTACAGTAGCAGAGACCATCTTAGGCACTGCTATCTCCCAGTGTGACAGAGGCAATGCAGACTCACTTGTCAACCTGAGTCCACAGAGAACTGAGCTGTTGCTGGATTCAGGTTGTGGCTGAAGACTTCATCTCCTGGGGTCTCCTGCAAGTTTGCTTCATCAGTGTGACTCAAGCATAGACAACCAAACTGCAGCTGGGATAGGACTGTGTGTCACCTCTCAAACACTGGTCTCTGTTTGACTAACCAACTGTGAGTAACATTTCAAAACCAGAGAGCAACAACAAAGACATGGAGCTGCTCAGGCTTCCTGGGGCCATTAGAGAATGAAGCACAGAAGGCAGGTCAGTCTTCCCACTGGTCTGCTCCAGCACACACTGGTTATAGATCTTTCAGCCACACTCAGTAACAGGCTGCCAAACTTCACACATTTTATAAGAAGAAACAAACTCACTCACTTCTGGACATGCATTCCAGCCCCGCATCAGCAGAGATGAGATGGGCTTGGGGATGGAGTAGCCGATGGGAGGTCTGATGTGGTGGTATGCCATATCTGCTGCTGCAGCGGCTGCAAAATAGAGTTGTGGATTTCACTTATTCCAGAAAGACCAAAAGAGACAAGACTCATCTAAAGGCAAGGCGCATGGGATTCGACAGGACCTCTGGGCTGACTTCCTCCCTTACCTATAAAGAAGAGTAGACAGTTTGTATTAAGGTCATGTTTATTATTTCTTGTCCATTGGACAGTTGGGTCTATGCAGTGAGCAGAGAGAATGTATAGAGGAACAGGGAGCAAGTGGTTCAGGATGTTTGATGTATGCAGACTTACACAACACTACAGAAAATAGACTGGAGGACAGACTGGATGAAACTCCACAGTGTCTGGCCAGCAAGATGGTTCAGTGGATAAATATCTTTGGCACCAATCCGAGTTTGATTCCTGAGCCCCTCGTGGTAGAAAGAGAGCTCCCCTGCAGGTTGTCCTCTGACTTTCACGGACAATCTGTCTCATGTTCACAAACACAGTTATTCACGTAAACAAATAAGTGTTACAACAATTTTCAAGACTTTACAATGTCATAAATACAAGGTTAGTGCACTGATGTTATGGTGCATGGATTATCACTGGACTTGGCAGATGAGAAGACATCTGTATTGCTTTAGAAAAAACATATATTAGGAACATTGAGATTTTGAATTTTAGTCCTTCAGAGGTACTTGTTGGTTAACTGAGAGAGGACAGCTCACACCCACGATCCCACTGGAGCTGCTCATTGATGCGATCCCCTGTCCTCTCTAGGAGCATGGCCTTCCAGGTCATGTTCCTCTCAAACCTTGCAGCACGGTGTTGTAGGCTCCTGATTGCTCTGCATTTCTCTGTTTGCAACCACTGATTTCCACATCCCCTGAAAGGTAAGTGTATGGGCTTTTAAGTGTTTTTTGCACCAAAGTATCATGGTAGATAAAAATGTAAATTCAAGTACTTTGGACAGTCATTCAAAGCAGGGACTAATGTCTGAGCCTGGGATGAGTTTGTAATTATTACCATTTAAAAAAATAACCCACAGTTGGCATGAGCTTTTGTTCCAGAGTCCCTCTTTCTTTCAATATCCACGATAATGAAAATGGCAAATGACACAGTATTCTGTGTTTGATGGTCTAAAATGTTCCACACCAGAGGAAGGAGAGACTTTCAGGTTACTCTACCTCCTGGCTCTATTTCTCTCTCTCTCTCTCTCTCTCTCTCTCTCTCTCTCTCTCTCTCTCTCCTTTATTTATTATTTATTTACTATTTTATTATTTATTTATTATTATTTATTTACAGCCTTATCACTGTCTTCCCTTCTCCCAATTCCCCTCCTCACACAGCCCCTTTTCCCAACCTCCGCCCCATCTTCTCTGAGAGGGTAGATGCCCTGTCTGGGTACATCTCGATTTTAGCACATCAAGTAGCTGAGGGGCTAGGTGCATCCTCTCCCACTGAGACCAGACAAGGCAGCCCTGTTGGGGAACAGATTCCACAGACAGGCAACAGCTTTAGGAACAGCCCCTGCTCCAGTTCCAGGGGGACCTGCAGGAAGACCAAGCTTCACATCTGCTACATATGTGTGCAGAGTGGCTAGGTTCAGCCCATGTATGCTCTTTGGTTGGTGGTTCAGTCTCTGGGAGCCCCCAAGGGTCCAGGTTATTTGACTCTGTTGGTTTTCCTGTGGTGTTCCAATCCCCTCTGGGACCCTTGATTCTTCCCCCAACTTCCCAAGCTCTGTCCAATGTTTGGCTTTAGACCTCTGCATCTGTTTCAGTCAGCTGCTGGGTGGACCCTCTCAGGTGACTGCCATGCTAGGCTCCTGTCTGCAAGCATAGCAGAGTATCATTAATAGTGTCAGGGATTGGTGCTTGCCCATGGGATGGGTCTCTAGTTTGGCCAGTCGTTGGTTGGCTGGTTCCCTCCACGTTTCTACTCCTTCTTTGTCCCTATATTTCTTGTAGCCAGGACAAATTATGGGTTGAAAGTTTTGTGGGTGGGTTGGTGCCCTTATCTATCCACTGAGGACGGGGAATCCAATGTTCCTGCTGGCTACAGGAGGTGGCCACCTCAGGTTCCATATCCCTTCTGCTATAATTCTCAACAGCATCTCCTTCACTACCAAAATCCACATCTGCAGAATTCTGTGTATCCTTCTAATCTCAGCAGATCCAGTGAAGTTACTCTCAAAATAACTTAAATTTATTGCTTTTTGGGTTTTTCTGAATTAAGACCTAATTTTACCAATTGCAAAATTAATACCCATTCTTTGTAGAAATTGAAAAAATAAGGGAGTTAGAATATGTAAAATATTATTATTAAGAAAAAAGACTATTCTGTCCATAAAATGAGTTAAACTGACCGGAGTCATCTCCTCTGATGCATTTTTTAGGTTCTGATATCAATTACAGAAAGCAATAGTCTGCTTCTTTGCTCTGACTCTTCGCTATGAAAATCAATTACAGATAAATGATATTTGTCAAAATATTTGTTAAAATATTTTGAGAATTTCTCTTTTCCATCTATGATTGAGCCTATGTTGACATATGATTATGGAGTTCTTTTTTTCATAAATTAAAGCATTAAGCAATTAAGCATTTTCCATGTTATTAAAACTATGTGTTAACACATTTTAATGACTGCATTTACTGTGATTTACTTAATCACTTCTCAATTTTAGGTTATTTGAAATTCTCCAAAGAATATTTTTAATGGGAATTTCTGTATATTATAGGTGAGACATTTATGGTATATTAAGGGGTGAAAATAACCTATCAAATGACATGAATACTTTCAACTAGCTCATATTAGTAAAGCTGTGTTCCTAAACAGCTCTATTAACTGATGTTCTCACTAGGAAGTGTAAAGATCATTGTTAACACCAGTACATCAGGGAAAAGTTCTTTTCAAAGAGCAGTTATATGGTTCCTTGTTGTTTAGACTGTGTTCTTATTTATCAAAGCATCTTTCTTAGCTCACCAAGTATGGGACTGGAATCGCTTAATTGGTTATTCTGAACTAATTTTAGTTCCTCCGGAGATTAAGTAAGTCAGAACTACCAAAGAGACAGATGCTTGCTTTCACTAATCTTATGACTCTACTGTTACCTGATATCTGGTTAGTGCTGATCCAGCTCCAGGACACACACAGAAATCAGTCCAGTGAGTATTTTCAATTACAGGTCTCCTAGTGGGTGGAGAGGGACTGTCCTCAGAAAGGGTTAAACTGATGCCTGTCCCCAGCATCTCCTTCAGTCTCCCTTTCATGTTGTGAGATCAAATGTACAAGTAATTTATCTGCTTCTTGGTAGCGTGTCTGAAAAGTCCATTTTGATGAGTGATTTTTTTGTTCTTCATTGTTGAAAGCAGACTGCAAGCCTTTGGAGTCTCCTCTGCTCTACTGTTGGTCATGAGGGCTCTCATTATCACCTCTACCTAAAAGTGGGTACCGTAGCTCCAGGGAGGTGGTGGAACCACAAGTTGCCACTTTTAGATGGTTGGTCAGTCTTGCCTGTGGCAGGCTGCCCTGACAGCTGGGTAATTTCCTGATACTCAGATCCAGGGACATGACTGTCAACCCATTCATCAAGTCTTTTCTCTGATTCTTACAGAAAATACATTAAATGATTTGTGAAAATGTTGGTTTCAGCTTTCGAAACAAACAAAGAACTTTGCCATTTAAAGAAAATAAGTCCATATTAAAAAAAGAAGAAAAAATCCATTGTGCAATTAAGTTTAAAGTTCTATCCTGAATACATGATGCTCTTGAACTGTGCATAGCTACTCCCAGCCCTCTCTGCAGCAATGAGATGATGTCCTTTTATGTTGTTCAGTGTATAAGCAGAAGGCCACTGGGTACTTACATCATGAAAGTGTGACTGAGGAACTGAATCTGCAGTTCGGTTATTTTCAATTAACACAGTTTTAAATGGAACTAGCTATGCTCGGTGGTCTCCATATTGAAGGGCACTATGCTTCAGAGTTGTATTTTCCTGCTCACATTATCCTGAGTAGTGAGACTGAAGCATAATACTGTAAGTCAGCTGTAAGAGTCGCTTCTGCCAAGAACTCAAATTGTTCTGTGTCTATCAACACCTTCTCAAGAGATGACATGAATACAGTTCAGCAGTGTCACCTTTGAAAACAGGCCACATAGAGCCGGTGACAACCCTCTTTCTAAATTCCTATAGCAAAAGGTACTCATAGGGCTGATGAGATCACTCAGTTGATAAAAGCTCTTGTCACACAAGTCTGGTCACTTGAGTTCCATCAACAGAACCCACAATGGGAAGACAAACTGATTCCAAGAAGTTGTGCTCTGTCCCCAACATGAATGCCAGTGCTATGCAATTATACCCACATGCATACACACAATAGTAATAAATTAAAAGTAAGAAGGCCTTGAATATTCCATAGGTGTAACAGTCTAAGTGGAAACCTGGTGTCATTATTTTCAATAAAATGTGATAAGTGAAGGTCATTAAGATGAATCACTACCTTTGCCAACATTTTCACGCTTGGGTTTTAAGTTCTACAATGTGGATTTTCTCATCGACCTGTGGCTTTTCTCATCTACCTGTTTCTCCTTGGTGGGATGTGTTGTTCTGGGGGTTGGCATAGACAGACTTTGTCTTGGATCCTTCCCAAACACTCCTGCTTCATCTCACAGGACAGCAACACCTACTGAGTCACATTTCATGCTTGGTTATTTGTCTGCCTCTGTGTGGCACTTACAAACTTTCTGAGGGACTACATCTCTTTCTGGTTCTGACAGTAATGAATAGTGCAATAACTGGCAAAACCAAACATTAAAATGGAGAAGGCTGAACAGATAGCGACATCAGGAGTCAGAATGATATTTGACCAGAAGTATTTATTGGACTCAGTGTTATTGGACTCCATAAACATCTATTGAATGAGTGACAGGATGGATTAATGTTAGCGATTATTAAACCCATTATTATGCTTCAGAAGGAAGCCCAATGCCTAGCATCCAGAGGCACTGTGGATGAATATCATGTCCAGTAGGCTGTTAAATTACAACATAGTCAAGTGAATTGTTAAGACCTTGTGGCAAAATCACCCAATAATGTTTTATCCAAAGCCTTTGGTGAAGGCTTTTGCAAGCATCAAGGTAATACCCTTCACAGGGAATTGGAGGCCTAACTATGGCTGGCATTGTTCTAAACTCCCTGGGAGACCCAATTAAGCTGTTTGTCTCAGCAAGTAATAAGTTTGCTAAGCATGAGATTCAGTGGGGAAGAGCCAGTTTGATGGTGACAATTATAGTCTCAGGGCCTTGTGTGTGCCCTCACAATAATGTGACATCCATGCTTGCCCTAATAAACCCCACAATGCAGGTCCTCACTGACACACATCAGCATGACATCACCTCTGCTAAGTGTTAGCTAGCCGCTGTTGCTCCTAACAAATCTAAGAGTTCAAGTGATCCATTTTAATCTGAACCCAGAAGGTTAGATGTTAAAACACCATGGATTATTTATTGCTTTATTTAGACCACCAGGGCTCTGAGGTCTTTTTAAGGTTGTCTTTGGGTACGAATAGAAAGCCAAATGTTACAGTGAGTTATTGCGAATGTTAAAGCTACCAACAGCCTTGTTCTACATCAGCTCATATCCAATATGGCCTCTGTGGTAAGAGTGGCATTGCAACTTTCCATAATAAAATGAATCATCTAGTTCTTGTTGATGCATAATTGTGTACTGGATTCTGAACTCCTAGTGTAATCCCTCACTGTCTTATTTTGTAAAAATTAAACAAATATTCCTGCTGTAAGGATGATAAAAATGTATAGGGAAGGGGCTCTGTGAGAAGAAATGCTTGCTGTGAACATTAATGGACTTGAGTTCAAATCTCCAGCACCCATGTCAAGTCTATGCATGGTTTAGCATGTAAGCAACACATGCTAATAACCTGTTTTGCGTAGGACAAGGACAGGCAGATCTCATAACTTGCTTGCTATGAAATCTAGTGAATATGGTGAGCTTTAGTTTTGGTGAGAGAGACCCTGTCTCAAAAACAAGATGGAGAATGATGGAAGAAGATACTGATGTCTTTCTCTGGCCTCCAGGCATGGGTACATAACACACACACACACACACACACACACACACACACACACACGCACGATGCGGGGAGGAGAGAAAGTAAAAGTGTCTGTCAGCAGGTATTGACCAAGATAAAGTTTATAAAAACATTGTTCAATTTTGATTGTGTGCATGTGTTCTTCAAAGTGCGGCTGATTGCATGCCCTAGTTTCTAGTGGCCCAGGTTCTTATGGTCAAGGCAATAGTGTCCCACAATCACCAGAAGAGCTAAAATACACTCTGTTAAAGTTGTGCTTTTCAGCAACATGCCTCCTGAGTGAGCAGCACTGGAAGCACCATGAGACTGTACAGTCCTGGAGGGTGCTAAGCATGCCTTAATTTTTAAAAGCACATCCTGTTCTCATTAGAACAGTCAGGAATTGAGTAAGCAGGACCATTGTCCTCCCTGAAATCTTCATCAGCACAATGAAGCACCAGAGCGTTGCCATTAGCTACTGTCTGGCAGAGATCCGCATCTTCCGGACCAATGCAATTCTTCTGGCATGAAGAAGTGACTTGCTGGCTCTCCTCACTTCAGTGATAAACTGGGACTTAACCTGTTCAATGTTCCTGCTACTTGTACTTACTGTCAGTGTGGTATTCAATCTAAGATTATTATATTTAGGATGTGTTAGGATCCAGATCATGAAGGGAGGAAGACACAATTAAGCACTATTTACAAAGGAATGGGGAGCTCAATGACTACTCATAAGCCTCCTGTGGTATAATCAAGTTGCTAAGTATACTGCCATCTATTCTTTTAAAAGCTGTGTGTAGATGCCCTACAAGACTTGCAGACTGAGTTTGGTTCTGGGATTTCCAGTTCATGACTCTAAATTAAACTTTCAATGTGAAGCCTCTCCTATGAAACTTGGCTACAATAAACAGTCAGATGCTCTTAATTTGCTGATGCCTCCCAGACTTAGACAGAGCTCGGCATCGAAGAACCCAGGACACAGTTGCATTTCCCTGTGAACCAGCTTGCATCATCGAGGAAAAAAGTAAATGAAAGAAAAACAAGAGACTCTCTGTTTTGGTTCAAACGGATTCAGGATGATGTACTTGTCTGGGTAGCTGGGGACTACAGAGGATTGGGTAAGGTGTGTATTGTTGGATTAATTGATCCAGCATCCCTTTGTTACTACTGATATATTAGAAGACATGAGCCCAGGAGAGAAATCGAATCCAGGAAGCAGGTGTGATTTCTTTCTCTGAATCACATCCAGGGAAGCTCTTACTAGCCAGGTAACTGGCATCATGCTCAGCTCTGTCTGTTTGGCTCCACAGCTCAGTTCTTTCTTTCTTTTTTTTAATGGTATCTCTTCTCATAGGTCTGTTCTTTTTCTGTGTGCCCTTCCCCCAGCCTTGGGTAGGACAAACAACCTGGCTGGAGCCATTCTGGCCTCTCTGCATTTGCATTTCTCACAGAGCCTTGAGGACTTGATCATCCACTGAGCTTGCTGAAACAAAGGATTGGGTCTTTGGGCCTTCCCTTTAAAAGCAATAAACTTTGGCTTTGATCAGAAAACTTTCTCTTGGCTTCATTCTTCTCTCCCAACATCCCTTTTTCATTTCCAGCCTCCCTTTCAGGTAGACCTGGTTCATCCTTGGCTGCTGGATGGCTCCATTCCTGTACCCATCAGACACCTTTGACTTTCACTCACCCTCGTATTAAAACTTCAATTTATTGGAAAGTTTTCGCTCACTTCTTCCAAACCAACCTTCCCATTTCTACCCAAGCCACCATTCCAGTTAGAATGTTTCACATTTCTAAAGAAGAGATGGTCTCCTGTTCTGAACTCCAATCTGTCCTTTGCCAACTAAGAATAAAGAGCCCTCTAAATTCTCTTAGAAGTCTATAGGGGCTTCCATTGGTGATATCACAAGACTTATGGCAGTAGTAACTTGGCTTTCTCAAGGGATGGCAGATAGATCACAAATGCTATATCTGGGCATGCCAGGGTGTTTCTAGAAGAGACTAGCATCATGACAAATAGATGCAGAAAAGATGATCCACTCTCAGTTCAGTTAGGTGCCATCCAGTCTGCTAGAGGCCCAGGAGAGTGAGGAGGCAGGTGAGGCAGGTGAATTCTGAAGTGTAGACATTTGTGCTCTCCTGCCCTTCTACATCAGGACCTGGGTTCCTAGACACTTATGCCCTGGTAGGTGCAAAGTCACCATAGTATTTCTCAGAACTTTGTAGTCATATTGAGTCACATGCTGTGACATGAATCACAGATGGTGGATGCTTCACAGAATTTAAAATTATGTGACCAAAGTCCCAAAACAATTTCTCTTGTCTATTTTGTGTCTATTATCAATCTATCACCTATCAATAACCTGTCTTATACCACCTATCAATCAACAAATAAACTATCAACCATCTCTCATATCTCATGTCTATCTGTGTGTCTATCATCTATCATCCATCTATCTATCATCTATCTATCTATCTGTCTATCTATCATCCATCTACCTATCATCTATCTATCTATCATCTATCATCCATCTATCTATCATCTATCTATCTGTCTGTCTATCTATCTATCTACCTATCTATCATCTATACCTATCATCTATCTATCATCCATCTATCATCTATCTGTCTGTCTATCTATCTATCTATCTATCATCTATCATCTATCTATCCATCACCTATCATCTATACCTATTCTCTATCTATCTATCTATCTATCTATCTATCATCTATCTCATCTATCTATCTATCCATCACCTATCATCTATACCTATTCTCTATCTATCTATCTATCATCTATCTCATCT
>JADRCH010000011.1:18592072-18770091 GCA_019843965.1 Rhynchomys soricoides
TCATCTATACCTATTCTCTATCTATCTATCTATCATCTATCTCATCTATCTATCCATCACCTATTCATCTATACCTATTCTCTATCTATCTATCTATCATCTATCTCATCTATCTATCCATCACCTATCATCTATACCTATTCTCTATCTATCTATCTATCTATCTATCTATCTATCTATCTATCTGCTATCTACTTTTCCACTCTTTTTTCCTTCTCCCTATCCATGGATATCTCCAGTTGAGCCCATGTCTATAGAGAACCTGACTTACACATGACTTCACCATCTGGTTCCAGTTTTACTTAGACAGCGTGAGTTTTGTAACCACTGTTTTATACCCTGTTTCCTTCCTACTTAATTGCTGGTAGGTTTTTCTAGACCTTTCTGACACTGCTTTCTGCTGAAGTACTTTCCTCTCACCCTTTCAACTGCTTATTTATTGGATGAGAAGCAATTTTGAAATATGGACTCCAGATGGGATATGATCTAAGAATACTTCTGACTCTTTCCTACTATTAGTCTGGCCAGGAAAACCCTTCAGTTCATCCTTAGTCCTGTGGATGTTATCATTTGAATCTGAAGTATTCCTCATTGGCTCCTGTTTTGCCCATGCCTTCCCGTGTGTGTGTGTGTGTGTGTGTGTGTGTGTGTGTGTGTGTACCGAGTCACTGCCCATGCCTTCCTCATGCATATTGATCCACTGTCCATGCTGTTCCCAGGATACATGCAGACTTACACTGTTTCCGGCAGGCATGGCTTTTTTTGGGGGGGGCGGGGGGGAGACAAAAGTTACTGGTGTGATTGCTGCTCTCCCTAGCTTAGTGTACTGCTGTACTTTTTTACTCTGTGTAGTTTGAGAAGCACTAGTTTCTCTTTGTTTTCTCATGCTTACAAGTTCCGGGCTCATAAGAAGTGCTTGAAAATAATATTAGGAAATGTTCCCTGAATGCTGACTATTATTGACACTGTTTCATCCCTCAACTTGTCTAAGGTCACAAGACCTGTGCCCATAGGGATTCCTTCTCACTCCTGCAGCATCAGCTGAGAAGTGCTTTTTTTTTTAGAAAACTAAATTGGTACCAGCATTTAAAAACCTTCGATATCTAAAGAAATAAACAAATTAAAATCTTTGAGATCTAAAGAAATAAACTAAAATCCATTCATCTGATAACTGAGCAAGCACATTTATGCTGGCTAACACTCAGCAAGATCTCACAGCATCTGGGAGGACTGTTCTCGGGGCCTGAGCATGTAGACCCAGGTCATACTCCCTGTACACATGCATGTGTACATGTCCCAAGGCCACAGAGGAACTTGTTGTTTTGACCCCTGCCCCATGTGCTGGAAGTGATGGGTCTCCAATCCATATTAAAACTGGGATTAAAAGCTTAGTTTTAACATGCACTTTTGAAAGAAACTCCCCTGAGTTTTGAATTCCTGGATGTGTGTATGACATCTGTCACACGGAATCTATGCTAATATTGGAGTTCGACTCTTGCATTTCTCTAGGGTGTCAGCATGCTGCATACTAGAGAAGGATGTGCAGCATGTTATTGATAAGGCTCTCTGAGCTGCAGATAGGGATGCGTTGCTTATTGTAGGTGGCTGATACAGACTGAGCCTGATCATTTATATAATTCATTGCTGAGCATATGCTAGATTGCCTAACCACCATGTTGATATTAGAGTGCTATTTCTTGATGCATGGTCATGGTCCAATTCTTAAAAATTCAGCATCTATCACAAACAAATTCTGTTTCCAATAAAGTACTATCCATTTTAGACTTTGGAACATTAGAATCAGGTTGGTCTTAGACAAGACTTCTACCTTTTATGTTAGATAATGTTCTTGCACTGAATATAATAAGTATTTTTGGAGGTAGGGTCTTCGGTTCCTTGAATTAATCATTTTAGGATTCACAAATTCTATACAAGAGAGAAAATGACAAGATCAAGGAGCATCAAACAATAAATACAACAATTATGGTAATATGGGGTGTGACAAAGTGATGACCTAACATGACAAAGTGATGACCTAACATGACAAAGTGATGACCTAACATGATGTCAGAGACTTAGAGAGCACTGTTGGGAAGAACTTATTGTTAATCTAGGAAAGACCTAACAGTACAGGATGTCAGTGTGGACAAAATGAGAAAAGTGATTCAGAGAAGGAACTGATACATCCCAGGTGCACGGGAAAGGGAAAGTGGAGGGGGAGTGAGGACCAATGGTTAGAGGAAGGGTGTGGTAAGAGGAAGACTGGTGAGGAAAGCAGGGAGGGTTATAAGGCTGTCTTCTGCGCGGTTTACTGTGTATGTTGACTTCTTGATCAACACGTGTTAATTGTGCATATAATGAAGTGTGGTTGGGAACACATGCAATTAATACATGTTAGTATATGATGAATCATATCATGTATTAGTTGTGCACATTAATGATGTGTAGTTGGAAACACGGGACCATACACTAACTGAACTAGGTAGCTAGCACTCACTTTTCTCTCCTTACCACTTCTCATGTTTACAGCCTTTAGGGATCTCTCATAAAATATGCAATAGCTTATTGTGAGTGATAGTTGGTGTGCTTTGGAAAACCACAACTTATTCCTCTGTTTCCGGAATTTCCTTTGCTTTAATTTCCTTTGCTCCTTTCCCTTCCTGCCTTCTTAAATCTGTCTTATTTCACTGGACACGATGCCCTCTAGTTCCATCCATTTTGCTGGGATGACAGTATTTCATTCTTCTTTATCACTAAATAATATTTCACTCTGTGTGTGGGGTAATCACACTTCCTTTAACCATTTATCTGAACACTGGAGCTAGCTCCATATCTCAGCATTGTGAATGTTGCTGCCATAGCACAGGATGCTTGGTTTTTCTTCAGCATGCTAATTTAGCTCCTCTCAGATATATTCCCCAGGCAGGAAATACAGGTTAATAGCATGGCTCTGTTTTCTATTAAGGTACTTCCACAATGGCTCTAATAATTTATGTTTCTGTTGAGAAGGCATTCAAGTTGCCTTTCCTCTAGATCCTCAACAACATTTTTTTTTTTTTTTTTTTTTACTTTTTATATTTTTGGTAAAGCCATGTTAACCAGAATTGGGATATCCCCTTTGTAGTATTTTCTTGATGGCTAAGGGTATTGAGAATTTTTTTTTTCATGGAGCTGTTGGACATATGTAGAGATGAATTTATGATGGATTTGTTATTGTGAGGACACAGGATAAACATTCAGGAGGAATGCCACGCAAGCATACAACAAAAATCAAACAAGTTAGAATGCTGGAACTAAGGATTGGTGACAAAAAGATTGAGGTCAAAACCAATGACACAAGGCAGCATTCCATCCAACCAACCAACAATGAACCAACTATACAACTAACTAACAAATACACAAACAGTGGACAACTAACCAGTAACCAACAATCAACAACTAACCAACCAATAACCCACCAATAACTAACTAAACAAAAAACAACCAAAAAAAACCCAACAACAAAACATCACCTAACCAACCAACCAACCAACCAACCAACAACCAACTAACCATTAACTAATAACCAACCAAATAGCCAACCAACCAACAAACAAATAACAGCAAATGAACCAATAACAAACCAAACAACAACCAAACAAAACAACAACAACCCAACCAATCCAAAGACTGTGGCATATTCTGCATGTAAAAATTAGGAATACACTGTGCAGTAGGGATGAAAGTGAGTGGCTGCACATCAGAGAATTAGAAAATTATGTTAAAAATAAGAACGTAATTGCAAAAAGAAAGTAAGAGTAAAAGAAAGATGGACAGAGGGAGAGATAGGAGAAGAAAGGTCGCACATGGAGAACTCTCATAAGGACCTATCTTTAGATGAAGAGATCAGAAAACCAATGGATGCTGAGAAGGGAGAATCCATCTCCTCCAAGCCTGAGCCCCATGATAGATAGTCTATCTAACCGCATGTGGCCATTTCTAATCATAAGCTCATATGAGCAGTGCTAGATGGACTAAGTAGGTTTATACATATATGTATATGTTTATGTATGTGTATGTAATAGTAATTAAAGAATAAGTAGTCATGAATTTGAGAGGGATTGGAGGACATGGAAGGCGTTGAGATGGGAGTTATGTAATATAGTACGTGAGTATGAAATTTTTAAGAAATTAAACTAAAAATTAAAAAATGGCTTGCAAAATTAAAAACTTCATAGTCACATCTATATATTGGGTAAGATTTGTATAACTCTACAAGTTCCTTGAAAGAAATTCAAGTAGATCTAAGCAAAAGGAGAGAGAGACTGAGTATCCTGAGAACACTATGATTGAAACACAGGTTTATCCAGAATTAGAGTGGGTGAAGTCTAAGGACCAAATGCACCAGGCTTCATTCTCTGCTTTTACAGAACAGAGAAGCTGCTTCTAAAATTAACACTGAAAAGAAAAGTAACTAAATAATTAAAGTAACGTTTACAAAGGACAAAGTTTGAAGCCTAATGTTGACTGGGTGGCAGCTATTAACAGAGTGGTAGTGGTGTACATGTGAACAAGGGTCAGTGACACAAAAGTGTCAAATACATAGATACATTGTTTTGATTGATTCTTGACAAAGTATTAAAATAATTTATTGAAAAATTGTAGTTACTCAACAATCATACTGAAACAATTGAACACTGATATTTATAAACAAAAAATAGCAAATTTATCCCACACATAAACCATAAAAATGCAGAGCAGATCTTACAGCTACACAACCTAAGCCGGTCGGATTTTTGTATAACATGTCATAGAAATATGTCTGTGGATACTTAGTATAAGACATTAAAATGACCTAAAACTTTGATAAGAGGGATTTTCTTGAAATGACAAATCTCTGGTCTTTTTCACAAGCACTTCTGAGCAGATCACAGTGGAGAGAGATGTCATTCCCGCCACACATTAAATTCTGTCTAGAGTCAAGTCATCTTACAACTAAATACTAAGACTGTATGAAAATACTGCAGGAAAGAGAGAACAGTGATGTCGGGTATACATATCAACGGGTTATCAAAGCCAGTAACTATAGAGTAGTGTTAGTAACGTTAAGATTCTCCAAGCACACCCGAGCTTGGATGGCTAAAATGCTATGTATTTAAGCATGCATTGTCAGGCTCTGTTGGTGTGTTGATGGTATACAGGACATGGAAAGTTTATCACTAGGTCCAGGAGTTAGTTTCTTATACTTGAACAAATGTGTAAGAGAAATAACAGTAAGTATAAAGGCCCTGAACTTGTTTTGGTAATTCTTATCATCACAGCCCTAAACAAGAGCAGCTAAAAGGTTACCAGCTGACCTTTGCACCATCAAATATATTACACAGAAGCGAGAAAGAATGGCTTACAGATAAACAGGGCAATGTGATCCTCTTTCTGTGACAGTCTAGGAGAAGTAGACACAGAAATCAGGTTATCGATGGCAGGCTGAGCTGGAAAAATGGCATTGCTTCAAGAAAGTATCACAGACTATTCTGGCTTGTGCGAAGGTGTTGTACCTGAGGGACTATGGCTATAGTACTTACTATACAAGTTACTAAAGTTCCTTGACTGATCCTTGACCTCTCTTGGGAGGTCAGAGCTCCACAGAGCCTAAAATGGCTCTATCAGGTTGACTTCAAGGTTACTACAGCAGCAATTTCAATGAAATACTATGGTTTGAACTAGGCAGGTGATGGAGGATGGTAAGTGGTAGATATTTCCAAGCTAGAAATTAGCCGTACCAGATGAATGGACTAATATGTGGCACTAGGAAAAGGCAGACAGGTCTCTATTAAAGGAGGATCCCACATGTACCTGGCATTAGATTGAAATTGTCAAATACACAGACGTCTTTACAGGATGCACACTTAGGCAACAAGGCAGTGTCAAATCATAACTGTGGAGCTCTGACCTCCCAAGAGAGCAAGGGGCTGTTACATCATTAGTTGACTCTTGAAATGCACCCAAAGACCAGAGTTTATGGAAAGCACTGGAGCACTCTAGGGAGTAAATACTATGACAAGAGAGTTAGGCATGGGCACTCCCTCTGTCCACCAGCACTGATATGTATGGTGATCTTGGTTCAGCTCTTTAAAGTATTTTGATTTTACCCTATGGTGTATTGTTACAGGGTGATCATCACAGCTGGCAATGGGATTCATGTCCAGTTTTACTCCAAAGCTATACCTGAAGCAGGTTTAGCTCTTCTGACACAGGGTCTTTAAATGTCTAGTGGGAGAAGACAGGAGAACACTGATAATAGTAAGATATGCAAATAAAATTGATTTGGGGTCAGGAAAAATGGCTCAGCAATTAAGACCCTAGCTCTTCCATTATGAGGTCTAGAGTTTAGATCCCGGCACCCCTGTAACAAGTCTGGCACCCCAGTAACAAGTCTAGCATCCCTATAACTAAGAAGTCCAGCACCCCTGGAACAAGTCTAGTACCCCTGCTGTTTGAAGGATAGAAAAAGAAGGATTGCTGAAGCTGGCTTGTTTCCAGCCAAGTCAAGACAGAAGCCCAAGCTAAGGGAGAGATCCTGTCACAGGGATAACCAGAAGGTGACAGATGGGGACATGAAGTATTCTCTTCTAGCCTCTGAGTATGTGCCTGCATACACATGTTCAAGCACAGTTGATCTTGAGTCTGTTATGTGCACATTTTATTTCTGATTAAATTTCTCTTTTCCACATTTTACATGTAAATGGAGTATAATTTATACCATCAGTGATAATTAAGTTCACTCAAAAAACTTGATTTTTAGAATGTAGCCACACCTAATGTAAAATTATTAGGAAATGTGTTTTCAGCCTTGACAGGTTATTTCTGCATTGACACATACTAATCCCAAGGTACATTTAAAAGACACCTCTGAAGTCTAAGCCCAAAGAGTGCGCACTTTATCTGTCCATCTGTACTCAGGGCAACGGTTATTTGATTGTTTTATTAGAAATAGATAAATCAAAGCCTTAAACCTGAATAAAACATTCTGCACAATTAGATACATGGCTATGTTTAAGTTCAAAGTTAGGCATTATATTTTGTGAATAGGATGCTTAACTTCAAGCAACACAAGGTCTCTTGCCACCCACTAAGAATAATTATCTTTAGAGGGAGGGATGTAGTACACAATTTCTGTCAATCACATTGAACTAGGGACTCAGAGCAGCTCTGGTGTAGCAGTCAGTCCTACCTGGCTTCAGATGGGCGAATGGAATTTCTCCAGTAAGGAGCTCCCACAGACACAGGGCGTAACTGAAGACATCAGCCTTGATGGTGTAGCGTGTGCACTGTGTGAACACCTCGGGGGCCATCCAGCGCAGGTTCTGCACAGACCAAAGGTGACCAGGACTCAGAAACACCCAGCAGAGCTGGCTTCTGAGCCCACACTGGAGAAGGTTCTCCAATGCTCTCAGACAGCACAGGCAAGAAATTACTGTGGCCTTGTTCTTCACCAATGAAATGGACACAGCACATCTTCTCAAGAAAACATAACATGGTTGAAATATCCTAAAATCCAGAATCTACAAGATACCTCCAACAATAATGACGACTGCCTCACAGTGGTGTCTGAGATTGTTCTCTTTCCTGCTCTCAAACACCATTTTTGCTCTTGGTGCCTGCCAGCTTCAGAATAGACCACCAAAGGGGTCATTTCCCATATTCCTTCCACCTGAGTCACACTGTGGGAGACACCTTCCTCTGTTTCAGTCTCTGGGTTCCAATTAATCAAGTTACTAAATTAGGCCCATAACTGTGTTCTCAGGACAGAGGACAGAGAGAGCCATAGAGAAGTTACCCAGTATACCTGTGATAGAGATTTCTCCCTGGTAAGAGCAAGAATTTGGGTTTTCTTGTGTTTACCCTGATGTAACTTTTGTGAGTTCAGTGTTTGCAATAGTTGAGGAAGAAAGGTAATAAATATGTTACAAAGCATCCCACTGCTGGGCTTCATGTATACGATAGTGTGAGCTACAGTGTTTACATTAGCGATTAGAAATGCAAATATATAAACTTGGTTTCTTTGCAGTTCAAAGGCTAGAGCATCAGATTCTGCCTTATGAAGTGCCATTTGCAACTCTGACTCTACCCCTGACCGGGCAATTTCTCCCAGCTCAGAGTTCTAGCCTAAAGTCTCCCAGCTGTGTCTTATCAGTGGACTTTTCCAATAACCTTCCTATGGGCAAGTTATGAAGTGGTGTTCTTTAACTATCCTTAGGAAAGCCCTGTGAGTAGTACTACCTCTGAAAATTCTTCTGACAATTCCATCTTGGGAACCAGGTAGAATTAACCCCAGAATACCTTTACCCCTGGCACATTATACATGGTTCACCCGCATGTGCTCTGCTGGTTCAAAGAGCCTCAGTTCAGAGATTAGACATGTGCCGTTACAATGAATGTCTGGGTGGGCTGTCAGTGCTTGTGTTTGTGAGAAGAGAGAGAGAGTACAAAATAACTGAGGAGCTGAGGCATGGCCTGCTAACTAGTGAGAAAAAGAACAACACCCCGAATAATTGTAGTGGAGCGCTATGCTTGTAAGTATGCTGTGAAGCAAGATAATGTTACTTGATGAAGGTGAGATTCAGTTTAATTCTCCCTATCAGATATGCCTTAGTCAGAGGGAATCAATGGTCTATACTGGGAACTCATCTGTCAGAATGACAAGATGTGGATATCATGATCCGCCTAGGTCCATGAAGTCACATCTTTTAGGCGTCACATTTTAGCCATTCCTTTTCTTTTTCTTTTTGGTCTAAGATCATTTAAATTAGTGCAGCCAGGGCTGTGATCCCTTGATCAAGCTTTCCATTTGCCTCAGGGCTTAGATGAGGTTTGTATATCCCTCCCCCAAAGGACACCCTCCCCCCCCCCCCCCCCCCCTTACCCCCCCCTTTCCCCCCCCCCCCCCGCGACCCCCCACCCCTGACTCCACGAGCCAGATTTGAATGCTTTACGGGCCCTCCTGTGTCAGAACCACTGGACCCACAGTTATCTTTGCCTTCAGTGCCCACCAACCATGAGGCTGTTCTTCCCATCAGGTCTCTTATAAAAATACTGCTTTTCACTCTTATCTGTCTGTGGACCTACTACACTCCCCTGTCTGTGGACCTACTACATCCCTACTTATTTTTACTGCTTTAATTTTTATTAACAACACACCCTGTCACTTCCTTTTGTTCCTGTGCTCACTGTCTGTCCTTTCAGTGGATTAGCTGGGTAGGAACAAGAATTGGCTTAGTGGCTATGCGTGGGGTCAGAGACTGTTGTCAGTGTCTGTCTTAGCTATCTGAACCTTATCTGCTGAGACAGAGCCTCTCACAGAATCTGAAGCTCACCATTTAAGGCACACTGGTTGGTCCTACCTCCACCTCTCCAGCACTGGGGTTAGAGATACCTGCTCCTATGTGTGGCTTCTTCCGTGAATTCTAGGAATCCATGCCTAAGGAAGTTAAGAAATACTTGGTACATGGAGACATCTCTGCAGTCCCCAGTTAGGATCACTGCAATATCCACAGGACTTAGACTGTGAGGTGGAGATGTTATACACATCTGTTGAAAGAACATATGATATCTAATTGGTCATACGTTCAGATGCGGATTGAGTGTAGCTCTCAAGGACTCATTTGCCGGTGTGTTTATGCTGAGGAGTGGCAGAAACTTTAAAAAACAGAGCTGGATGAAAGATAATTAGGACATCTGCAGTCCTGCCAACTAATTAGAAGGTATTGCTGTCTTTCCTGTCGGGCCGCAGACTAGTTCTTGTGAGAGCAAGGCAGGACTCTCTCTCTCTATTATGGCTTCCTGTTTGGCTATGTGAGCTCAGCTTTTGCTCACACTGCTGTGCACTGACAGGTTGTAGTGCAGATTGGGAGAGTGCTCACTGGAAGGAAGTGTGCCTTGTAGGCTGCTAGCCTTCAAAACTGTGAAACAGACCGATTTTCTTTATAGCTTGTCTAAAGTTGGGTGTTTGGCTAAACAATGGAAATTTGCATATTACAGAGTGGACTGGAAGACATCACCACACTTACAGTCTGGCTCATGGTGAGATTACTTCCTTCCTTCCCTCTCTCCCTGTCTCTCCCCTCATAACACACATTAATGATGTAAAGTTATTTGAAGTTTTCTGATACAACTTGGTTTCTGATTCATCCCTTGCCCTTGTTCCCTCTGCCTGTGTACCCTTCCAGTTCCTCCATCACTTGATGACTGCCTGTTTTCCCCACTGAGCTTTCCTGATGCTGTGTAATGAGCAGGGTGCTTTAAATCTGCCTGTTCATTCCTGGGCAGGCCCCACTAGCAAATGGAGCTCCTTGCAAATGAGAAGTTTTTATTTTTATTTCATTCTGACCATTGTTGGGCGGACAATTCTCCTATGGACTTTATTTTCTATTTCTGTCCCTCAAAGCAACTTCTAACACATGGTTCACCATCAGTAAATGCTGGTTGAATGAATCAGGGTGTGTCTACACAAAAGTTTGGTGGGAAAAGCCCAAGGTGACAAGAAGAAAGTGCATGCTGGGGGGCTAATCTCTTTGAGACTTACAAGGTGAGGCCTTTTCATACAGGCTTGGTATGGTGAGGGCCATACACAGGGTTCACCATACCAGGAACAAAAGTACCAGGGATTTATAAATGGCCATCAGGCATGGGGAAAAGATGGGTGACTCCTGTGTTGATGCAGGAAACTTGAAGCATCTTGTGGGAAAGAGAAAGTTACAGAGCAGCCCCAGAATAAGAACAGAATGAAACAGGAAGAAAGTTTCAGGGAAAGAGATTTGAATTGTATTTTGCTGGCATTGCTGAGAATCCATAGGAGAATTGTCCATCCAACAATGGTAGCAGAGTGACAAGGAATGATGTCCAAACCAGAAGAGGGGCCTGGAGTCAGGGACCATCAAGGTGCATTAGGATCCTAGACAGTGTGAATGAGAACCAGAAATGTAAAGAAGCAAAACCATAGACAGAGGTGAGTAATGATTGAGGCAGGCCAGGGAAGGGGAGGAGCTTACCCCAAGGGGGTCAGATGCATCTGGAGTCCAGGGAGAAGCAGGGATGCTTGTTTGGGGGATTGAGGGGAGGAGCAGTGGGGGAGTCAGGCATGAAGTGAGTTACAGGCAATCTGGAAACAATGATTGTTGTCTTGTGTTATAATTTATGTTTTGCCTAAGCATTGATGCTCACCCACAGTGTATGCTACCTTATAACACTGACAGGGAGAGCCATGAACAGTGAGCAGCCGCTGCTGAGCCATTGGGGTTAGAACACACAGCTTCCCATGTGTTAGCATTGCTCTCCATATGCTCCTTACCTGTACCAGCCAAAGACCTGTGCTCATAGGATACATTTGGAACATGTTTGCTGAGATTTTTATCTACCATATTTTCTTGAGGGGGACCCCTCAAGTAGTTATTTTGGGTTTTCTGAAAATAAAGCCCTAAAACTTATTATTCCACTTAGAAGAAACATTTCCTGGCCAAGGTTTCTCTCACCCCCCCCCATTAAGTTTCCATATTTTAACTGTTTAACAAGAATGAGAGAGAGAGAGTCACAAACCCCTGGTTGCTTTGTCATGTTGTCTTCATCCAGGGACTGCAGAAATCTTGATTCTAAAGGGGGAGAGAAAACAAGTCCACATCAAAGGAAGTGTCTAGTGTCCAGAGCCTTTGGTCCAAGATCACGGCAACACTGAAAACCCAGGAAGCCTGTGCTTTGTTCAGATTCTCACTCCCCCCTTTTCAGTTGTGATAGGAAAGAAGAAAGAAAAAAGTGAAAATGGCAGGCTTTCAAAGTGTAAGGTGAACCTGAAATTTAAATCACAGAAAAGCCAAAGGTGTGAAATGTGTTTCCAGATTCTTGCATGACATCAGGCGACAAGCAGGAGCAAGGAAAGGGTGCTGTTGGGGGTCTGCTTCTGGAGCTCTTACCTCCAAAATCTGCCACCACAGCATGGCCGTCCTCATAGAGAAGAATATTGTGACTAGGAAGGAAGTAGATTGAGTAAGTGTTATTGAGTCATAACTAGGTTGCCTCCCAGGTTGTCATTTGTCACCACAATGGCAAAATGTACTAGCTCGGATGCTCTTGGGTTTTTTTGTTGATGCAGAAAGGGGATTTACAAAATGTGGTCATGTTCTAGCTCCCATCAGCAGTGTGAAGAATTCCTCCTTCAACAAACCCTCCCAGCTGGTCAACTGGTCTTGTTAGTTGATGTGCAGTTCCCCAGCTCACAGAGTCCTGTTTGAAAGTGCTGCTCTGGGCAGGCAAGGCATGGGATGAACTGGCTGCATCTCAGGCATGGATCTTTCAAGGAGAGGCACACAGTGGATGTGCTACCAAAACAGTCACCTGAGTTAGATCCCTGAGATCCACATGAGGGAAGCATATAAGTAAGCCCTGCATTTTATCCTCTGACCTTCAGCCATGCTTTGTGACCTGTTTGTGCACACCCCCAGCTGCCCTCTCACTAAATGCTTGTGTGTATGTATACATACACACACACAGACACACAGACACACACACACACAATATATATATCTTGGACCAGAGACATTATTTTAATACATGGAATATATCTGAGGCCTGTTAAATGATATCAGCTAAACTACAGTTTAAGAAGTTAGCAAGCCACCAAAACTACTCTTATAGCCCAGAACTCTAGAGGATCAGAAAAACTGTCAGGGAATATCAGAAATGTTCTTAGCACAAGACAAAAGGGGAACCATGTGAGGACAATTTCAACCAATCAGCTTGGTTGTTGTCATCATTTCTATGTAAAAATTAGATGTCCATAAATAAATATAGACTCCAGTATCACATGGCACTTTGTAAATATGTACATTTGGGGTTTTGATAATCTTGTCTCCATAGTACTGGGAAAGTTCTATTTTGTGAGGTTGATCAAAGTTAGGACAGTCTAGGGGAGGTCATCCCTCCCCCCCCCCCCCAGAGCACTTAGAATAATTTACAGAGAAGCACACAGTGATACACTGTTGTTGAGGACTGTACTTGTCTTTTAATTTTTAATTAGAGATCATGTGGTGCCCAACCCAAGTGATAGATCTACAACATATTCTGAACTTAAGGCTCAAGAGTCATAGCCGAAGAGGAGAGACAGATTGTAAAAGTCAGAGGAACATGATGGTGTCTATGAGGCTGTATTTCCTAGAAATGCCAGCAAGGCTACATGCATGAAGTCTCCTCAGCATGGCTGACTAACCAAGATCTGAACCTTGGAGATTTTGGTATATGTACCTAATTTTGAGTCTGTGTTTGGCTCATGGAGGAGGCATTTCCAAGTGAAGAGGTAGCATTCTTGTTTTTGGTACTTGGTATTAACAGGATTATCTTCATTGATTTATATAATGCTTCCTGATACTCACTTGGTTTGCAAGAACATTACTTTGGAAAGCCTTTTGAATTGTAAATGAACTAGGAAAATAGACTTAATGTACTTTGTAAATGCTAACATTTAATGTGTGTTAAAAGAGAGATGGTAGAGTATAGGAATATTTGAGAGTGTCAAAACAGGAAGGGCTGAGGTGCAATTTTTAGAACCAAAGTACAAATTGGTAGGTGTGATGAGGACAATGCTGTTAGAACCAAAGAAAAAAATAAAAAAAAATCTCAAACCAACAGGAAGATCACACATAGTCACAAGGCTGCACAGCCCACATTCTGTCAAGGGAGTGTGGGTGTCAAAATTTACTCAGAACACTTAAATATATACTGAGAAAAGTTCCATCAGACACAGTAAAACCATGGGTAGCCCCTGCCAATTACTTTAGTGTTAATTCTGATTAGTAATTGATATGAGCATCTGAAGCCTTGTCTTTAACAGCTCCAAGTTCTCTGGATAGCTTCAGAAATGGAGCTACTCTACATAGGTACCTGGAAAGACCAGAGAACCTTTGCATACCTCTCCAATAGAAGCCTCAAGGTAGTGTTGCAGAACCAAACCTAGGGATCTAGAGCACCGATCCTCACCTAACAATTCATTTGTTCAAACTTCTTTTCTTGTAAATATATGTTACCAAGAAAAATTACACCAGCTAGCTAGACTTATGGTAGAAGGATTAAAAATTAAATGTAATTACAGAAATGTAGCACCTGGCCAGTAACACCAAGCTCAGATTTCAGGATGCCCAGAAAAGGATTTGTCCTCTATTGTGCTGGGTGAAGTGTGGTAGGGGGGGGAGGGAGCTGAGGGCCAGGATCAAATCCATTCCTCTGATGACCCTCTAGCCTCTTCATTGTGCTGACTTGCAGATTAAGTGATACTGAAGACAGATCCTGTTACTAAGTGATAACCACAGAGTGATAGAGTAAAGGCCATAACCTGGAATCATTTGGTGCTAGCCATACCACTCATCAATCTATACGTGAATGTTTAGATTCAGAGAATGATGAGGTATACAGACATTAGGGATGAGCTACCTTAGTTCCTACAGAAGGTGTAGAAAGCTCAGAATTCTGGTGTACCAACATAGGCCAGAGAGCTGTTGAATGGGATCCTAGAGTTCATTTCCTTTATGTTAGATGTTAGAACATCTCAGATGTTAGAACAGTCCCTGACAAACAGTAGGTGGTCAAAGAGTTCAGATTTTATGTGCTGTGTCTATGTGCTTCTCTCCAAAACACAATATTTTCTTGCCTTCCATTAGCATGCCACTCTAGAAGATGCAAAGTGTATACGTTATGGATTTAATTTTCACTGGATTTATAATCTGCTAGTGAAAACCAAAGATGAATGTTTTCCAAGAAAGTAGTATGGGTTAAGAACCGGTTTAGCTTTGAAGGAGTCTTTGAAGGTCAGCTATTACATCTACAAATATGTACCAAGACTCTGTCATGTGTTGGGATGTTTCAAGCTGTGAAACAGGCAGGTTGAGGTTGGGCCCAAACTGTAGGGAGAACAAGCAGGAAGAGACTGAAAAAAGGGGAAATTAAATCCTGTGAAGATCTTGGCAAAGGCAAGAGTGGTGTGTGTGTGTGTGTGTGTGTGCGTGTGTGTGTGTGTGTGTGCGTGTGTGTGTGTGTGTGTGTGCGTGTGTGTAGTTATAAAGTAGATTTACTAAAACCAAAGAACGCATACTAGAAAAGAATGAAATATTTGCATAAAAGTAGTATTGAGTTGTAAAGATCAGAAAGGCTTTTTGAACGGTCAGTAACACCAGCCTTAGGCTTGAGCATGCCCAGAGAAGAATGTGTGCTAAGTAGTGAAAAATCAGCCAGGGTTTCAGAGTTGCCATCACTGTCGGTAATGAGGTTGACCTCATGTGAAAGTCACAATAAGCAGTAAGCTTTCTGCAGTGTGAACACTGAAGGGGTCAGCTAGGTTAGAGAGGAAGGAAATAGAGTATGAAGTGGGTAAGCACTCCTGTGGGCGAGTGCCTATCCATTCTCCAGAGTCACACTGGAGTCTGTATTAGAAATCTCTGCAGGTGAGAAGCACGTGCAGAGGGACTAAATCAGACACCTCAAATTCCTGCTGCTAAGGGATGGAACCCTCACTTAAATTTCAGTCTTCAGAGTCAACCAGACCTTGAGAGAGACCACCAAATACCCAACTTCAGAGGGACACCAATCTAGTGTGTCTGTACCAGTATGACTCAGCAGGCAAAGGCCAACCTTCCTCCTTCCCAGAGCTGTGCTGATGTCAAGGCTCTGCAAGGGCTGTGCAGAGGAGAGAAAAGCAGTTGCTACAAACAGTGGACTTGGGAAGCTAGCCACCTTGGTGTTAGGGCCTCAAAGCTATCAGCATCATCAGAAGCTGCAGAATAAAAACAATTCTGGAACTTCTGGATCTCCCCTGTCCCTGTAGATGGCCTGGGAGGCACTTTGTCCAGGATAAAGCCTCATGAGTGCTAGCTGAGGGCTGTGCTTGGTGGTACTTACAGTAGAACCAATTTTACTACTGGATAATTCTCCCTCCCCCTTTAGCTCTAGAGAGTCTTGCCTTCCATTCGCACTGTGATTTCCCAAAGCTGTTGCTGTTTAACTGGAAGTGAGGCTTCACTTCACCCCAGACCACCTTTGTTCCTCTAGTGCATGGATGCTGCAATATCTGCACTTGGCGTCGGCTTTGCCTTTAATCATGAAGCAAAGAACTTGAGTCGATTGTTTACGTAAGAGAATATTTGGTCTTTGAAATGCCTGTTCCTCACAGATGACTCCTCCAAAGCTCTTTTTATCTTATTTAACCTCAACAAGGCATGCACTTTACAGAGTAGAGGATATAACCCAGGGCCAGATTTACTTCATCCCGCTAAACTGAAAGAGCAGAATCCGTGCTCTGGCTTTCTTGTTTGTAACAGTCTCAAATGTTCATGCATGAGATGGAGAGAGAGAGAGAGAGAGAGAGAGAGAGAGAGAGAGAGAGAGAGAGAGAGTCTTAAAGAGTTTTCTCTTTGCTAAGACTGAATAGAAGCTAAATTTCACTGGTTTCCTTCTCATAAAGGAAAAATTTCTCCAACCTTAGAACAAAATTAATTTAATGAAGCCATTATGTGAGGAGTCTTTTCATTTTAATTGCCTGTATTGAAAAGTTACCTCAAGTGCTCAAATGATTCATAATCAGCTGGTTCTGTGCTTTAGCCCAATGCTAATTGTCACTATTAATCAGACTGGCCTGATTATTATTAGTCCATTTCCCAATTCTTATTTCCTCCTCGATCTGGACTGGAGTTCATGGTTAGCCTTAGAAGGAGCAAGGTGACTGCTACTCTCCCTCTACTACCATGAAGAACTTTAGCAAAAGGTTATTAAAATGCATAAATATTAATTTAGGTTATTTTTCTGAATTACAAAGCCATGTAATTGCCTGCGTCAGTTGTTCTCACAAACAATGGTTTAAGGACACCATGGACAACCTCTCAGTGCCCTCATTCGGAGAGATGACTGTCCCACTGAGTACACATAACAACAGTGCAGAGCTTCCCAGGCATGCTGCAGGCTGGCTTTTTAAGGTATCACTGAAGGTGATTAACCCATGTTTAAAGAACTGGCAACCCGCATGCCTGGAAGCATTCCAAGGGTTAGGTCAGTGGAAGCAGTCAGACTTCCTTCAATCTTTATCACACTGAGAAAGTCATTAGTTTACAAACACATCTTTATGACAAGCCATTCTTCACACCCTAAGCTGAGTAGTCCTGGATCTGCTACCTGCCACACCTCTCCTTCCTGCTGGGCTTGGAGGTGGCTGGGTCTCTTCCAAGTACAGGCTTCTCACTGGGGAATCCCACCTCAGTGACCTTCAGCACAGTCAGTCACACTGTTCCCTACTGAGCATCGGTCCTGTCAAGCTGAATGTCATCTCCAACAGGATCCAAATATCCTGAACCTCTTCCAGTGACTCAAATGTAGTCCAGCACGTTGACTAAGCCTTTGATATGAATGCCTTTCACAACTATGTGCTTTGTTTCTTTTGTAAAAATTATTCTGGAGTCATCTGGTCAGTCCTTGGTAGCTACACATATGTTCTTTTATGGTTTCACTTTGATCTCTTTGTGCCTCCAATTTGTGGCTTGGATTCCCTTTGTCTGTGTCTCTGTTTCACACACACACACACACACACACACACACACACACACACTTTATTCCTTTTAGTTCTTCTGGCTATTTAGGCAGTAACTACAGACAGCAGCCACCCCCTTTATAATAGAAGCCCTGGCTTTGATCTCCAGCGTAACACAGAAACATATTTAGACTTGGGGACCTTCATGACAGGTACGTTTGTAGATGTTATATGGTGACTAGATTCTTGGGAGTCCCCCTAGGTTTGGGCTGTGTGGTGGTTTGAATGAGAAGCTGTTTCCCAGTTGGTGGCTGTTTGGAAAGGGTATGGGGAGGGAGGGTCCTACTGGGGGAAGTTCATCACTAGAGAAAGTTTTCAGAGTTTATAGCCCGGCCCCTCCAGTTCACTATTGGAAGATGTGTTTGCTCAGCTTCCTGCTCCAGCTGCCCATTGTCACACTTCCCTGTCCAGTACTGCCTATCCCCCTGAAACCAAATAAACTCTCCCTTCAGTGTTTTATCACAGTGATAGAAACGCACCCAATACAGGATGCTTACAGCTGCGTGAGCTCTGCTTCCGAACCGAGTCATGACTCTATTCTCATTCTTGAGTCCTTCCTAATTTGTTGCTTGGAGATCACTATCATCTAGCTAGAGGCTCTTACTGTGTCCAACAAGCACCCCAGGATTTCTACCCCCATACTCTAGGACTCATACTGTGTCCAAACAATTCTTTGTTATTCTTTTGCAATCTAAGTAATGCCCATGGGGTTCCCTTTAGGGATTATTTTACCAGGGTCCCCTGTTCTTCTTAAGCTCCTTTAAATACATAGAATTCTACTCTTCTATAGGATATCACTCTACAATATGTTGAACTGACTCTGTTGTTTTCCAAAGGTTTGTGGAAGAGGTTCTGTTTTGCAGTCTGACAGCCTACAGCTTGTCAGGGATGGCAATGCCCAGGTCTGAGCATGATCTAGGTGAGATAGAAGCAGCTTTCTTAAAGCCCAGAATCATGAACTTCTAAATGCCAAAAGCCTAATTTCACTCAACCCCTGGAAACCATGGAAACGAAACACTCCAATAAATGCAAAGGATTGCAGAGCCTCTTCTCCTCCTAAAACAAACTTCTGTCTGTCAGTAGAAGTCTATTTGAATGCTTACCCCAAAGCCTCTGGATTTGTCGCAAGGCCACTGGGATTGAATATAGAGATTATGAGATCTGTATTGTGCTTCGACCTGCTTATTGAGGGTAATGTGAAAAAGCGCATCCTCTTCACTCAACATTTGCTCAGAATGTGAAATGCAAGTGTGGGAACGTGTTCATGAGATCACCTAAGCACCCACCTGGGCCCCTGTTGGGAGAAGTCTGTGGATAAGGAGCCTAGAACCCACAAGCGATTAGTACCAGCTTCGAACAAGCAGAGTTATTTCTTGGCTGTTTTAATAGAGATTAGTTTTATGGTGACTTTTAGGTACTAAAACTACAAAATGGAACGTTCCTGGATGCTGAAGTGACAGATAGGGAATTTCACAAGTGACAGCTGAGAGTGTATCCCACAGGGTTCCTCCCACTTTAATCTGAAATTGATTCAGAGAGGAGAAGTTAGAAGCTAGCACACAGCGTGTATCCTCCTCATGGTATTTAGCATCCTTCAGTTCATTGGGGCCATGCATGAACATAACTTCTGATATCAAGGAGGGGAGGAGGGGGCTAGGAAATCTAACTTTGGGAGCCACAGGCAGCCATTGTGGGAGAGTCTTTTTGCACAAAGCATTTGAGTCAACACTGAAGAATGAAGAAAATGCCAAATATCTATTTATGTAAAAGAAACAAGCAGCTAGTCTGATTAATAAAAGAAAATTACTATCCAAAAATAACTAAAGAAACTTCTAAGTGTGATTTCTCACTGCGACCAGAAGACTTTCCTTGTTGCCTTTCTGAACTCTTAGATGTAGAAATGGTAAAGGCATCAGCTTTCCCAGAGAAGCACAGCTCCAAGTGTAAAGAGAGAGCCCACAGGTTCCAGAAAAACACACCAACGGGAAAGCCACAGCAAAGTCTCTGCAGTAGAAGTGACTTAAACAAGCATGTGACACATGCTTCAAATGTCATTATAGAACCAGAAGGTGTCCTACTTAGCTTTAACTGACAACTTGACACAGGTGAGACTCATCTCAAAAGGGAGTCTCATTTGAGGGAATTTATAGATCACTTTGGCCTGTGGTCTTTTCTGAGAGAGTGCCTTGATTACTAATTGATGTACAAGGGTCAACCCACTGTAGGTAGCTCCATTCCCTAGGCAGGAAGTATAGGATTGTACCAAACCAAACAACAACAACAACAATGAACCATGAGCTTACAAAATCCGTCAGACAACACCCTCCATACCCAATTCCTGCTGTCCTTCCTTGGCTGTGAGTGAGTTCCCTGAGTAGAAGTAGCAATTCATGAAATAGCATGCTTGTCTACCTTCATGTTCGTGCCCTGACTTACCTCAGCAATGGATTACGGTCTGCGAATAAGAGCCAAGTGAACATTTCCTTCCCTTGGGTTGCTTTATCACAGAAACAGAATGAAGCTAGAACGGGGGTATCTGAGAACTTCTTAGATGATCTTTATTTCACAAAGGAAAACTTAGAACATCTTTTCCATAGGCCTATGACATAGCAACAGATCTCCCCCCTGCTCAGCTGCTCACTGCTGTTCCCTGAGCCCCACAGATCCCATGTGCCTCCATTCCATGCTAAGAGGAGACACTGATACTCAGAAGCCAACTCCGAGCTTTGTTCTATTGAATGAATTTTCTCACCCATATCTAAGAATCCAGATCCAAGAGACCAACTTGCCAAGGATCTTCTGAGTACTCACTTTGCACTAAGGCATAAACAATGTCTGACTACAATATTAAAATTCAGCCCCAAATATCAATAGGGAAGTGAGGGGTGGGGCAAAAGGTCAAAGGAAGGAAATGGCAGACAACCTTCCCTTGAGAAGAGACAGCACAGAAGTGTAGAATGGTAGGTACTATTGATATTATGTCTGCCACATTTCCTGCTGAAGGTCCCCAAATCCTGAAGTCAGTGTACCCAAGAGAATAGAAACCAGACAGATCCCAGAAGGCAGACAGATAAGGAAAAGAGCTCTAAGTAGATCAATGTACTTTTCTCTTAAACATTAAGATGGCAAGCTTTCTGCTATTCCCCTTGCCAGAGGGGAGAATTGGGGTGGGGAGACTTTCAAACCTCCCATGGGAGGTTGCCTCCTGTGGTAGGAGTCAACCACCTTCTCCTTCTCTGTCTGGATTATTTGATATCCTCCATAGCCCAAATTGGCCAATTCTGAGAAGATTTAGCCTCAGATAATACTCCAATTAACCCAAAAGCCAATTTACCCTTAAACTATGAAAGTTTAGGCTTTGTAAGACAAACTCAGATTATTGGTCCAGATTCCCCCTGTCTCCTTGTGCTTTGCTGGATGTGTGAGCTGACTTTAGTAAAATCTGGATGAATGCTGATACCCAGAGTATTCAGGCAAGCAATAGAACCCCCTTCCCGGGATCCTGGGAGACCACATCATGACAGCTCTTACCTGCATTAAGCAGACTGTGGCAGTGCATAGAATTAGCACTTGGAAAACAGCTGGGCGTTATCAAAAAACTCAATTTCCTGTGCTTGGCAGTAAAGCAGCCTTGGGCTTGAGCAAATCACTGTAAGCTCACAGCAAAGAACATGCTATCTCTGGCCAGCAGAGGCTTTCCGTCCATACAGCTTGCTCTCCAAGGAGCACCCCTCACCTCTCAGAAGGCCCCACAAATAAGTGGTTTTAAAACCACTTATTGGTTTCAGGGGAATTTGTATGTGGCTCTTTAGGAACGGGGATTAGTATTTGGGAGAGAAAACCGTTTGCTTATTGGAGTACTTGACCTGGTTGTTTCACCCGTGGTCCCTTCATCCCTACACAGCAAACACAGGGAGGCTTAATGCTCTCATTTCTACACGAACATGGGTTAAAAATGTACTTAGTCTCACAGGCTTTCCATCAAGGGCACTTTGAAAATTCAAAAGGAATGGACAAATCTATTTTTTAAAGATTCCCTGAGCCACTCAGTGTCTCTGGCTGTCGGGAAGACATACTGTGGATTTCCTTGCAGACATTGCACATTCTGTTACCAGGGGGCAGAGATATTAGTCACAGGGATGTTAGGTAAGGGCTGTGATGGCTGAGGGCCAGAGTGTATGACTGCCTGCAGAATGAGCCAAGCTCTTTCTCGATTTCTTCTTCCCTTTGCTTAGCCTGCCTTCTACAAGTGGGATCCACTTCTCTCTAAATAAATATTCTCTCTGCTCAGTATTTGGTTCTCTTCCTGACTCTCAGATCTCGTCTTTCACTACCAGTAAGACTCTAAGAAGCCAGAGGCCAGAAGCATAAGCCAGGGGAGTTACTGGTCATCAATAAATTATTTAACATTTATTTTTGAGGGGTGGTGAGAAATGATCTTATTTAGCCCGGGATGACCTCAGATTTACTATGCAGGTAAAGATGAACATAAACTCCTGATCCTCATGCCTTTGCTTCTCAAGAGCTAGGACTACAGAAGTACTCTACCATGCCTGCATCAAAATTTGTTGCTGATACTGGAGGAATGCAGGGTAGGGGTGAGAGAGCTATGGACTTCTTATGTGGTGCTTACATGCTGGGGAAGCTATCCCCAAACTCAAACTTAGAATGAAATTCTGACATTATTCAGACCACATTGTTGTTTCATATATTCTATAAATATTCACATTCACGATCCAAAGTCTCTAGGATTTAAAACCTTAATTTCTCCTATTAAGCCTTATCTATGTGCTTTCTCTGTGGTCAAGATTTCTCCAACAAATATTGGAAGAGTAGTTACTTAGCTTTAGTCTATGGCTGTATACTGTGCAGGAGAAGACAGCTTTCCAAAAAATACTTTTTCCAGTAAAGATAAGGAAATGAGTCAAACACTCTCCACTCCCTCTCTGTAACAATCTGCTGTCCTGTATAACCAGACCTACCTTGTCTTTCCTGACCAGCTAATTCTAAGCTCTGCCTCAGTAGCAAGCATAGGGCCAATCTGCTTTCAAAACCCTTATTCAAATAATGTAGTTCCTGTCAATGGATCTGAATTGAATGTGTGTTACAGTGTTCAATCTTAAATCCAACAATTACTATGTATTCTCTTTTCAGATAATTTTGTGGTTTTTTGCAGTCAGTATATAGGATAAGCATGCAAACAGAGTATGGCTTATCACATAGTCTATTTCCCATGTACATTAAAAACATGTGTAAGCCACTTGGTATCTTTTATATCCAAGCATTGGACAAATTGCAGAAGCTCAGGAGGCATTGAGGTTGTGACCAATAGGTTGTCTGTGTCTTTCCCAAGTGATCCTGACCAGTGGTCCATTTTCTTCTTCTCTGTCAATATTACTGCAGTCTTTCCTGCTTCATCTCTTGCAAACCACTCTCACCTCATCCCACCACAGTTTCACCTTTCCTGGCTGCCTCCTTAAACACTTCTGGTGAACAGTTGTCTCGCAGTCTCTCCTGGCATTCCAGTCATTGTTCCACAGAACAGTGGTAGGCTGTTCTTCTGACCAAAGCTGGCTCCTGACCTCCTGGTGCCTTATATCGGCACAAATCCAGTCACAAAAGCACAAGATAGGATGGTCCCTGCTTCCCCCTCTTCTTTAACCCCTCACAATGTGTCCCCATACCCTATAGATTATGTTTATAGAGCATAGTCTCATCTACCTCTTGTGTTCTTTGTGTCTTCTCCAACTCAGTAGAAGGTATTTATTCCATTTTTATATGTGAGTTAATATTTTTTCCATTTGTAGAGCACATTACAGATCATTCCCATTCAGAAGGAGGTATAGCCTATGTGTACTGCAGAAATGCAGAAGCATATGGATGTCAGAACAGAGCTCTGAACTCTTGGAACTGGAGTTACAGATGATTGTAAGTCTCTATGTGGGTGTAGGGGTGCTCAGGTCCTCTGCAAGACCAGGGATCTTCTGCTATGTCAGTCTACAGACCTTCTATGGCAATTTACACATGGTGTTAATACTTCACTTGACAGCTGAAAAATTGATGCTGAAAAGCTTAAAACGCTTTGTTTAAGGTCACACACTTGCTAAAGAGGTCACATTCTCAATCACAATTCCCATTGAGTTGGTTTCTTCCAAATTCATTTGCTTTTCTTCACATGTGTGTTCACTGGTCCACACAGGGTGGTTTGAAATAAAGGTGAGCTAGAAAACATGGCTCAATCTGCTGTGCTAATTCAGGAATGCCCATGTTGAACAGTGGTTTTAGTGGAGGCTTATGTGATGGGACTGGACTTAGACTACTTGGGTTCAAAGGTCAGCTCTATTTATTTGTGGTTTTGTTGTTTGTTTGTTTTGCCTTGCACAAAGCTCAAGTCCAAGTGGATCAGGGATATCAACATAAAACTGGATACACTGAACCTAATAGAAGAGAAAGTGGGAAAAGCCTTGAATGCATTGGCACAGAGGAAAATTTTTCTGAAAAGAACACCAATGGCTTATGCTCTAAGATCAACAATTGATAACTGGGACCTCATGAAACTGAAAAGCTTCTGTAAGTCAAAGGGCACTGTTAATAGGACAAATCAGCAACCTACAGATTGGGAAAAGATCTCCACTAATCTTACATCTGATAGATGGTTAATATCAAAAATATATAAAGAACTCAAGACTCCATAAAACCAAATAACCAAATTAAAAATGGGGTACAGAGCTAAACAGAGAATTCTCAACAAAGGAATCTCAGAAGGCTGAGGATTTTGGAAAAGAAATTATTGTATCATGTTTTAATTTCTTCTTCTTTAACATGGTAAGTTTCAGTTAAAGACTAAATGAAATAATCATGGCAAACAAAAATGTATCTATCAAGCTCAAGTCTGACAACTAGTGTTTCCTCAATGAAGTGATAAACAATGGGAATGACATCATCGCCTAAAAATTAAGTAGTTGGTTTCTCATAGATAGACTAAGGATAGCAAGCTAACAAATGGTGGAGGAGTATACTGGCTGGTTTTGTGTCAACTTGACACAAGCTGGAGTTATCACAGAAAAAGGAGCTTCAGGTGAGAAAATGCCTCCATGAGATCCAGCTGTAAGACATTTTCTCAATTAGTGATCAAGGGGGGAAAGGCCCCTTGTGAGTGGTACTATCTGTGGGCTGGTAGTCTTGGGTTCTATAAGAAAGCCAGCTGAGCAAGCCAGGAGAAGCAAGTCAGTAAGAAACATCTCTCCATGGCCTCTGCATCAGCTGCTACTTCCTGACCTGCTTGAGTGCCAGTGCTGACTTCCTTTGGTGATGACCAGCAACATGGAAGAGTAAGTTGAATAAACCCTTTCTTCCACAACTTGCTTCTTGGTCATGTTTGTGCAGGAATAGAAACCCTGACTAAGACAAGGAGTCTTCGTGGAATGATAAGAAAAGTAAGCATGTTTCTGTATCTTGTATATGGAAGGAGAATGCTTGAACAACCTTTGGCAGTGTGCAGAGAACAATCTTTAGGAAATCACCTTAAGAGTTTGAGTCTGCCTGCACTTTATGGTTCCCAGCACTAACTGATCTCCACAGAGTTCAGGCAGTGGCTCCCTTTCCTGTTTGAACAGCTCTTTCTTGGGAGCAGTGGTTCTTATAAAGGGGCTGCACCCGCTCCATGGGAAAGTGCTGCTCACAAGAGAAAGGCTCTTGTTTCCTTTCTGACTTTCCAAGATTCTGTCAGCATGGCTGGCCAGAAGTCGACAGAGTGCTGATCATTCGGGTGTCTGACAAGGTATTCTGTGTAAGAGTGCTGGAGGTGGAGCCTACAGGGACACTCAGTCTGCCCAGCACATGTACCTGTGGAGTACCACGGGTCCTTATTCCCACCAGCTCATCAGTTGATGACTGTCTTCTTGTCCTTAGCAATTGGCTGGAATTTCTTGTGCTGTCTTCCAGTGTGTTAACTATGAAGCCTGTATTCTTTCTGGTTTAAATTATGGCCCTTGCCCTGTACTAGAAAGGGAAGGAGAATGAGAAGACCAAGATGTCAGCTGTGGTCCAATTCTATCAATAAATATTTTGAGAAACATTTTGCCTCAAATTGCTCATTTCTCAGGAAATTCCTCTCATCTTGTCAGGTTACTGCAAGGGCTGAACAAGAAGTCACAGCCTGAAGATTATGAAGCACCAGGAAGTACAGATGCTGTACACCTCACACCATGCTCCATGTGTTGTTAGAAGCACCTCAATGGTGGTAATCAATGGTTTTTAAGCACTTAAATATTTAACTACTTAAACTTCCAGAGACTCGAGGCTGATGATATCCTCACCTTGCATACTGTCTACACTGCCTCTGCTTACAATGTTGTAGGGCACAACAGATGTCAAAACCCTTAAATGTCACAGATACTCTTAAGAAAGTCTCAGCAACTGCCTTTCCACTTACAAGCAAATAGGAACTAGCTCACTATAGATTGAAGTAAACTTTTTATTCAAGAGAATAAAAAGCAAACGGAGCTGGTGAGATGGCTCAGCAGGTAAAGGCAATTTCTGCCAAGGCTAGCTACCAGTTCATAATAAGCCCTCCATGGTAGGAGGACAAAACTGACTCCCACTAGTTGTCCTTCGACATCCACATGTGTGCTATAGAATACAAGTGTTTATTTCACATCCTCAATATATGTAATTGTTTTCAAACAAGCAAAATGATTTTAAAAGATTTATTTTATCTTTAATTGTTTGCATTTATATATGCTTAAGAAGAAAGTTGCTTGCGGAGGCTGGAAGAGGGTGCAGAATCCACTGGAGAGTGAACTATAAATGGTGTTGAGCCACCAGACCTGGGTCCTGAGAACCGAACTCAGGGTGAAGTTTTGTAAGCAAATAGTTACTTTTAATGACTGGTAAAGGCACATTGCTAACCTCTAAGTTACCCTGTATATTGTCTCTGACATGTATCACAGCAATTCCTGCAACTGACATATGTTGGATGCTGTCCCAAAGCTGATTTTCCCTTTCAAGTGGCCACTGAAGTTTGTTGAAGCTCCTTCGCAGCATGATCCAACATTCTGGAGCCATGAGGTTGCATGAGGTGAGCTGTTCTTGTTAAGTCCTCTTGTGGCTGACATATGCTTGTGTGTGAATGTTGGGGTCTCTGAGAGCCTGGTGAGGTGAAAGGGGCTAAAAGACTCCTTGTGAGACTCTCCCAAGTCTTGCCTGTCTTCCAGCAAAGTGAATGTCAAAAAAAGACATGATAGGCAAGAAAGGGAAGTCAGCATCTTACCCAGAATCCCTTCTAGAACCCTCAAAATTGATTTATGCCTTTTGTTTGAGCAATTAGATGCTTAAGATGGATTCCATGAAAGGTTCTGAACATTTTATAGTGCATAGATTTAAATAGACAATTATTGAGTTTTTTTTTGCCTCCAAATATATAGGAGCTATGCTACATAATGGTGACCTGCAGCTGTAGAGAGCCCTACCTTTCTACTAGTCACCTGCACACTCTGTTCATCCATTTGCCCAGTCTACAGAAAATAACTGAAGTGTATCTCCCCTCTAGCTTCTTCCTTTCATTGCTTGTCCTTAACTCCTCTCCATTTTTCCTTTCCCAGTTGTGGTGGCTTAAATGAGAATAGCTGTCATAGTCTTATGTGTTTGAATACTTGGTCCACAGTTAGTGGAACCATTTAGAAAGGATCAGGAGGTGTGGTAGTTTGAATAATTTTAATATTTGGTGACCAGGACGTAGCACTATTTGAAAGGCTTGGGAGGTACGGCCTTGTTGGGGGTTGTGTGTCACTAGGGTTGGGCTTTAGGGTTTCAAAATCTATTTCAAGCCCAGGGTCTCCCTCTCTCTGTTGCCTGCAGATCGCAGCTACTTCTTCAGCACTATGTCTGCCTTCATGTTCCTCACCATGACAATGACCCAAACCTCTGAAACTTCAAGCAAGCCCCAATTCAATGCTTTCCTTTATAAGAGCTGCCGTCTCTTCAGAGCAATAAAACACTGACTAAGACAGAAGGGGTGGCTTTTGTGAAGGTCACTGAAGATAGATTTTGGGGTTTGACAAGTTTTCTGTCATTCCCACGTGCTCCTTCTCTCCTGCTTCTGAATCAAGACATGAGCTCTCAGCTGCTGCTGTAGTCACATTTGTCATAGGCTCTAACCCTCTGAAACTGTAAGTCCAATTAAATGCTTTCCTTTATAAATTACCTTGGTCATGGCAACTTATTACAGAAATAAGAAAGTTTCTAATATACCTATTTTTTGACACCTTTTGGCTGCTAATTTGAGAGATAGAGGCTTACGTTGGCCATATTCTTCTCAGATGTGAACTCTTCAAGAACATGTGCCTGCCTTAATCGCTGTAGTTATCAGTACGATGTTCATCCCAGAAATGTGTGTGTAGGGAGCATATGAAGCAATATTTTGCTGTTCTTATTTTTTTCTGTTTAGAATGGTAATTTACGAATAGTCTGCCAAAGTTTCCTTACTGAAGAAAGAAAACTTGCATCCAAACCACAATGAGTTGTACCATCTCAGCCACATACCAAATATGTAAATTATAGACTCAGAAGCACACTCCTTTTTGAAGTATCAGAGAATAACACATATATCCAAAACGTCACAATAACATAGTGATTTGCACTCCTTTAAAATATCATACAGTGGGGATTTCCTCATCTTTGAGAAGAAACACAGCAGTTAAAGCATGAGTAGTGTGGAGTGTGGGCTGGTGAAGGAGCCTCTACCTCTGAGTGGTCTACGATTTTGATAAAGATCCAGTCCCTCAGTATTCGGTCATCTCCGGTTATCTATCTAAAGCCAGTGACAAGCTTTCCTATGAGGGACAGAAGGAGGACATAGAGTCGGGGAGGTGAGGAAAGATGGAGGAAGAGAAATGGGACTAATGTTACCAGACCCCAGAGGAGGCAAATAACAGAACTACTAGATCTTTGCTAAATAGGAACAGCATCAAACTGCCTTCTAAATGCACATTTCTAAATACTGAGATTAGTGCAGTTCTCAGTCTTTGTCAGAGCGGCTCATTTTTAAAATTGGCAGTGAGTGGTTGATACAGAGACTCAAAAGCAGTCAAAGCACACAGAGAACAAGTATCTGAGGAAGTTCAGAGAAAATGGAGAGTCTGTCTGTCTGTGTCTCTGTCTCTCTGTCTCTGTCTCTGTGTCTCTGTGTTTCTTTGTCTCTCTGTCTCTCTCTTTCTCTGTCTCTCTGTGTGTGTCTCCATCTGTCTCTCTGTCTCTGTGTATGTGTCTATCTGTCTCTGTCTCTCGTTGTTTCTCTCTCTCTCTCTCTCTGTCTCACACACACACACACACACACACACACACGGCTCAGGAGACATCTCAGAAGAGGAAGAAGAGAGAGTGAAGAGCAGAACTTTTGGGAGATCTGCCATGCAAGTGTCTTGTAGAGAGCCCAGAAGCACAGTAATCAGAACGCACAGCAGTTGAGTTTTCCTACGGAAGACCTGCACAGGGTCAAGTCAGTCTACATCCCAGCATGCATAGGGAGTCTCCACCCCCAGCTGAGGAGCTATTGACAGTTGACTGCCATGGGAGAGAGAATCAGTTTCCTTCTAAGGTGTGCTTCCTCACAGGTTGACCGTGCTCCAGTGGATGGACTAGCACTGATGTGAAGACAGGCAGCACCAACTGGACTAAGTGGACCATGAAGGAAAATGTGGGAGATGCAGGGGATCAGGGAAGACTTGGAGGAAGGAGAAGTGAGGAGGAAGGAGGAAGGGTGAATATAGCAAAAGTTCATCGTATAAATGTATGAAATTCTCAAAGAATTAATAAAAATATTTAATATTTAAAAAATTAACCATGACAGGTTTCCTCCTGTTTTAAGCCACAGAGGTTACAGAGCTCATTGTAGCAGCCGTACGAACCTAACATGGTTGTGTTGGGATGTGCTAATGCTCTGTTCTATCACAAGCACATGTTGTAATGCAGCTGCAGAAACAAGAAAGGACTTCAGGAAGTTACCCAAATGCCCCTTTTTGACTGACAACAGCCACTGAGCACAAGCAGTCACCACAGCTAAACTCTCCCTAAAGAATCCTAAAACAGGACAAGGATTAAAGATGGCCTATAAGCACCCAGGAGGAACTGAATTAAACATTAAGGCACTTGTGGTGATTTTCTAGAAAACTAAAGTACCTACGCCCATAAGAATGGAAAAGAAGGATGTTTTTAGGGGTGGGAGTTGGGAGAAAGGTACATTAGCAACCTTCTGTGACTATGACAGTGACTATGACAAAATATTGGACTGCAATGTAAAGGAGGAAGGGTTTACTCTGTCTCTGTGACTTATGTGGTTTTAGGAGAAACAGCCCATAATAGCAGGGAAAGAGAGGCAGCAGAAGCGACTACACAGCTGTGCCAACAGGTGTGGGGTGGGTGGCCACACAGCTGTGTTAACAGGTGTGAGGTGAGTGACCACACAGCTGTGTCAACAGATGTGAGGTGGGTGACCACACAGCTGTATTAACAGGTGTGAGACAGCTGGCTCACATCATGTCAGCAGTCAGGGACCAGAGCCTAGACAGGAAATAAAAGCCAGGCTACATGTCCCAAGACCCCAGTCCCTACAACGTATGCTTCCTAAGGTTGCAAACTTCCCCAAATAATGCCATAGCTGGGACCAAGTATCCAAGTTTGTGAGCCTTTGAAGGACTGTTTCTATACCAACCATGACAGGATACAGGCAAGTCCTTAGTACTGGACCCTATTTCAGTGACAGATTAACTCAAGCCATGAAACTTACACTTCTGTTCATATTTTAAGGCCATGAGCAATACTCTTTGCTTGGAAAAATTGCCAGTTTTATAACATTTGACATTCAAATAAAGATAGGTAATGTACACTGTACTACAATAAGTTTCTCCTGAAAACACTCCTGGAATCCAATATCTCTTCAAGTAAGTTACTGGAGATTCATGTTAGCACTGAGAACTCTAAAATAAATTACCACAAAGGAGAAAGAAGATTGAGTGCAACTCCCTAAATAAATTCAAGACAGTAAATAGCAATGTCTCAAGCTGGGCGGGAGTTTGCCTCTTATTCTCTTGAGTCCTGGAGGTGGAATTCCAGGGCTGGTCTGGGTCTACCAGAACCAAGGCTCTTTCACCCATGTTCCCTTACTCTCCCGGTGCCTTGGCTCGTGGACTAGAATGGCCACCTGGGATGGCTGGATCAGCAGCACAGTTCAGCGACCTTTGAAGGGTACCAGGCATGGGAGCACAGGAGACTCCTCATCCTGCCTGCTTGTACCCCCCATCAGAGCAAGAGGAAGGCAGTGTTTCCAGGGGAATGAGAGTTAGGCTGGGCTCAATGTGGCCCAAACAAAATGCCTCCCTAGGATGTTGGAGACTGATGTGGAACAGCTGACTCCTGACACATATTGAGCCTGTTGTGGTTTTTTTTCTGATATGTTTTTTTTTTTCAGTGTGTGTTTTAAGTTTACTTTCCTCTGAAGTTTTTACTTTGTAGACTTTTAAAATATTTAAAAACTTTCAAAGAATAATACATAAATACCTTGTAGTATTCCACCAGATTTATCAATTGTTTTGAGACATTTATGTTTCCCTTCCTTTCCTTCCCCCATCTTTTCTCTCTTCTACCATCTTTACACACTCACACTCTCTCTGTCTTCCTCTGTCTCTGTCTCTCTGTCTCCCTCTGTCTCTGTCTCTCTGTCTCTCTCTGTCTCTGTCTCCCTCTGTCTCTCTGTCTCCCTCTGTCTCTGTCTCTGTCTCTCTCTCTCTCTCTCTGTTTCTGTCTGTCAGTCTCTGTCTGTCTCTCTCTCACTCTCTTCTACCCATTGTTTTGTTGAACTTCTTGAAGACATAATGGTATCTCGTCCTCAGTAAAGTTGAAGAAAACAGATTAGACATATGTGGGACATTGGTGGGGGTGGTGAGAAAAAATATCACGACAGTTGTCACAGTTTGGATTCGACAGTCTATCAAAGACTCATATAGTGAAGACATACCTGACAGGTGGGATCTGAAACATTTCGGCTGTAGGTCACCATGGGGCACCCTTGTAGAAGGGACTGTGACATTCATGGCTCGTCTACTTTCTTGCTTTCGTGTGTCAGGTAGAAAGTGTATGAATTCAATTTGCTTCATGATCTGGAAGTGACATGCAGACAACCCACACCCAAACCAAAAGCCTAAGTGCAATGACTTCTAGCCACAGGTTCTTTAAACTGTGAGCCAAAATAATCCTTGTCAGGAGCTTACCTCAGGAGTTTGCTCCAGTAATGGAGGGCTGATTAATACAGAGCAGTGGAAGGGAAAGGTAGAGAGATAGTTGAGAAGCAAAAGAAGAAGAAGCTGAGGAAGAAGGTCAGAAGACTACAGTTTCCCCAGGACAGGGTTCTTCAGCACCCATCTCCACTCCATCTTCACAATGTCATATCAGATGACAATAGTTAATAATTAGCACATGGTGTGTAAAAGGGCCCTAAAGCATGTCCGAAGAAACTGAGCAGAGTAGGGAGAAAAGGTGAAAAGCCATAGAGGTCAGTGTTATTCCACAGCCTGGAGTGGCTGAGGCGTCGTCCTTTGTGTGAGAAAAGAAAGAATAGGCCGGGCAATGGATGGGGAAGGGAGTTTAAAGGAGAGACAAGAGCAACCGCAAAGGCCTAACAAGAGCCGGGTAGAAAGGAGGCCACGTGCCTGGAGGAGAATGAACCAGAAGGACCGCAGGTGCCTCCCGGTCAGCCCGATCGAGGACCAGCTGATGCAGGGCGTTGAGGAATTGAAACCTTTACTGCAAATGACTTAGAAAACTAGAAGAAAGTTTGAGTACAGAAGTAGCAGCATCTGGCTTTTAAAAAAAGTAAGGTTTTATTATTATTATTGATTTGCTCATGTTAGAATAAATGATTAGAAAGAGTCAAAGGGTGACAGAGGGCTGGATTAGGGAGTTACTCGAACTGTCCAAGTGAAAGACAGAGTGCTTTAAATCAGGAGAAAACAGTTCCGGACAGGCATTAATAAGAGTCCATGGAGCTTCTGAGGGGTCGATGGCTTTTGTATCAACTGATGTGCTTGTTTGTTTCATGATGACAAATGTGTCATTCAGCTTAGATACTTCATACAACCCAGAGTTAAGAGCCTGTCCCGCAACAAGCACTCGATTGTGTGAGCTTGTGTGCCTGAACATCAGGTGCATGCAGTACCCAAAGAGGCCAGAAGAGGGAGGCAGATCCCTTGGAACTAGAGTGAGACCCTGGATCTGGGAGCCCAGAATCAAACCCAGGTCATTTGTAAGAGCAGTAAGTGGTCTTACCCTCCAAGCCATCTCACCAGTCCTCTTTTATTTTATTTCATTAAAATCTTATTAGGCTTATTTATTGATTTATATGAGTGGTGAGGGGTTCATATGCCACAGCGTGCATGTGGAGCTTAGTGGACAATTTGTGGAATTTCATTATATGGGTGCAGAGAACTGAACTCAGTTATACTTGCCAGCAAAGTGCCTTTGCCTGTGAGCAGTTTCCCTGACCAATAAATCCTATTTTTAAAATGTGATGCTACTTTACTATACTTGACAATTTCAAAATACAAAATTTAGAGAAAGTACATAATATGTTTCTTCTTGGGTAACAGAAATGGTTGTTATAAAAACACAATAGGTTCAAAATACTTATGCTCAAAATATTTTCAAGTATAAATTTCCAAGGACTTTAAATGTCCTTTAAATTAATTCACTTTCTCCAAGTACAACACCAATTAGAAAATCATTACTCCAATGCTTGTAGTGGATTTTGATGAGGCAAAAAGCTCTAGAATGCTCCATTCCACCACCACACGGCAAGGAGCACTGGGAGCGGTGGAGCTGTGAGCTGCTTGTGAAAGCCACAGTGTGCTGAAGGCCAGTTGCACAGAGGAAACTGTACTGATGCAGGTCACCGGCTACCATGCGGCTGATGCTTCTGGTAGAGTCTGAGCACACTGGAAACACTCAGGAAGCAAGCTGCCCACTGCCACCACCATGTAGATGGTTGTAACTGCCATCACTAAGAGCTACAGGATATTCCCACTTTGCACATAATTTCTATTTTCTTTGAGGATGTCCTGGACACTTAGGAAATAACACTAAATGCTAAAATGACTTGATAAATAAAACACCAAATGGGACATTGGAATTTAGAACAGATGAGGTATTTGTTTGTATTTAAATTAGGCAGAGTCTTCATTTTTTTTTTTAAATTTTCTTGAAAGTAGGCTTTCTTTATTTTATTGTTTTAAGTGTACTAATGCACATACTTGGCATCACAAACATTTTATTGTCTATGAACAAATCATACTTTGTAACATTCTTGAACATTTCTCGGTCCTGGGATTGATCAAGGCTTTGCACGTGCTAGGTCATCACCCTCCCACCTGGCTATATTTTTAGTGTAAATTCAGAAATATTGCATAGCCTCAGTCTAACTCCATCATTATCTCTATTTCAGAAATCCCTGCTTCCGTGACATCACTTAGGATTGCTCGAGATGAGGCATGCGGCACTCTCCATGTGTGGAACACATCAGGTGACTGGAAGTGGAAGAGGCGAGAAGTCAAATAGCCACACCTGCTGCTAAGATCTAGTGCTTTACGCCAATGCAGACAATACGCACATAGCCAGCAGAGCTACCTGCTCACTGCATGCTTTCAGAAGAGCCTGTCTTTGTTCTTTTACTGCCCCTATAGAACCTGACATGCTAAACACTTAGCAAATGTTAAAGTAAATGGCACCTCACAAAGAATAAATGTTGCCGATCCCTCCGTTCACCAAGGTAGCATTGTTAACCTAACCCGACTCACATAACACCAGTGTTAACCTGCCTTCTGATCATCATGATTATTTTTCTGGGTTACCCACCTTTGATTTCTTGACCAATTAAGAACTTATGCTCTATTTGTGGAGGGAAAGGTGTGGAGGGAAGATTAAGATGACTACAACCAAAGAATAGTACAGAATCTGTGGGCTGCCACTACTCAGTTGGAGTAAGTGTTATTTAACAGGGGTCTTAACCCCCACAGATCTTTAGTTCCTCATGTAACCTTTTAGCTTGGTTCTAGTCCGGGCTCATTCAGAGGGTAACAGCATTCCAGATGGCAAATCCCAGTGAACAGATGCTTAACACATTTCCGCTAGCTTGTCATGTCTACTGATGTGACTTGAGCTAACTTCAGTTACTGTCCCAGTACCCAAGTCAAGACTAGAACATATTTCACAAAGATATGGATAACCAAAAGGCCCGAGTCCCTGCTATCAGCAGTGGAGAGCAACACGGTACATCATCCACGATATATGTTGAAAAAGTTCCAGGTGCCTACCAAGAGTGCAAGGTAGAGAACTGAAGAAATGAAGGAGAGACATAATTCACAGAATAATTTATGAAAACATCCAATCCCCAAGATACACGTTGATAGATACAACAAAGAAAGCTATTGAATGAGAGCAGAAAACAGAAGAACTTAGTAGCCACAGCTGAGTTAAAAACTGTTTTCATGTGCCTGCCTGTGGTTTAAGAGACAGAGACTTCTTATGCAGAATAAAACTAAGGTATCTGGGTGTATTGGGGAAATAGTGGCAAGTTCTGAGAAGCAAAGCCTCAGGGAGAACAGTACTCTGACTTCAGGCCTGATGCTGGATGCTCTGAGTTGGAAGTGCCTTTTGCATACATATATACATACATACATACATACATACATACATACATACATACTATACTGGCTGGTTTTGTGTCAACTTGACACAAGCTGGAGTTATCACAGAGGAAGGAGTTTCAGTTGAGAAGATGCCTCCATGAGATCCAGTGGTAAGGCATTTTCTCAATTAGTGATCAAGGGGGGAGGGCCTCTTGTGGGTGGTACCATCTGTGGGCTGGTAGTCTTGGGTTCTATAAGAAAGCCAGCTGAGCAAGCCAGAGCATACAAGCCAGTAAGAAACATCCCTCCATGGCCTCTGAATCAGTTCCTGCTTCCTGACCTGCTTGGGTTCCAGTCCTGACTTCCATTAGTGCTGAACAGCAGTGTGGAAACGTAAGCTGAATAAACCTTTTCCTCCCCAATTTACTTCTTAGTCAAGATGTTTGTGCAGGAATAGAAACCCTGACTAAGACACATGCATATATGGAACAAGCTTTTACATATCTATGCTCATTTGGATCTGAAGTGCTCTCTTCAGCCTATGTTTGAACCATGCAAGATTCCTTAGCTGCTAGCTCCAGTTTGTTAGTGTAGAGTTTTTAGTCAGTGGGGTCTCTCTGGCAGAAGCAGGCCAATTAGGGAAGACCAATTAAGATCACCTCAACATTGGTTCCTGCCTAGGCTATCCATTTCCTACTCTACCATGATGTGAGAAGACTCCTGCTCCTATAGATCGAGTCCCTGCTATCATGCTTTCCCTGACCGGATGAACAGATGTCATTCTAAAGCAGAGGTAAATATATACTCTTCATTTTATAAGCTGCTCTGTCAGGACACTGGTCACAGTGACAGTGTAACCCAAGACATATGAGCAAAAATGGGTGAGGGGGGTCTAGAACTCAGGAAAAGAGACTGCCAACGTTGAACAAATGATATTTGAATTACATTTCAGAGATCAATTTGCAGAGTGCATACAAATAGACAAGCAAGGTGGAGTCCCCAATTACTAGGCACAGCATAGACACATAGAACAACACATGAACACAGGCTCATGGAGGCCTGCAAGGGTCCTGAAGAACAACCAGCTTAGAACATTGCTCTACCAATCAATTGTTTGCCAACTGGGTCCACCTGAGGCACAGCCAGTAGAGATGTGTTGTGTGGGGTCGCTTGACCTCTATTGTCTGGTTCTGGGCTTGTCTTTTGTCCAGAGGAGCTGTGCAGGACCCAAAAGCATCCTGCTTCATTTGGAGGCCTGTGAGTGTGGGTGTGGGTGTGGGAGGGCAAGAACAACCATATTGGAACACTGCCCCACCAATCCCCTGCCAATCAGGTCTATCTGATGGATGTCTGGCAGAGTCTGGTTCCCTGATTTACACTCTCTGACTCATGGCTTCCCCTGCCATCCTGAGGTGTTCTGCTGGCATTAGGATCATCCAGTCAACACCACAGAAAAACAGATGCATAAAGGAGCATAAAAAGACAATCAACAAAAGCAATATATCAACACCAGAACCCAGCTATACTACTGCACCAAGCCCTTAATATCGTAACACACCTGAATCACATGAAAATGACCTTAAATCTAATTTTATGAAGATGATAGAAGCCTGTAAAGAGGAAATGAATAATTCTCTTAAAGAAATACAGGAAAATACATTCAAACAGGGAGAGACCTTTAAAGAGGAAATGATGAAATATAAAGAAATACAGGAAACACAATCAAATGGTGAGGGATGTGAGTAAAACAGTTCAAGAATTGAAAATGGAAATAGAAGCAATAGAAAAAACACAAACTGAGGCAATCCTAGAGATGGAAAACCTAGAAAAAGGAACAGGAAGGACCAACACCAGGATCACCAACAGAATATAAAAAATGGAAGACAGAATCTCAGGCATAGAAAACAAGATGGGTGAAATTTATACATTAGTGAAAGAAAATACAAAATCTGAAAAGTTTATAACACAAACATCCAGGAAATTTGGGACACAATGAAAAGACCAAACCTAAGAATAATAGGAATAGAAGAACTTGAGTTCCATTTTAAAGGTCCAGAAAACATCTTCAACAAAATCATAGAAGAAAATTTCCCTAACCTAAAAAGTGCACAATAACCTTACAGAACACCAAATAGATTAAACCAGAGAAGAAAATCTCCCCTGTCACATAATAATCAAAACACTAAATGTACAGAACAAAGAAAGAATATTAAAAGCTGCAAGGGATAAAGGCCAAATAACTTATAAAGGAAGAATGATCAGAATTACACCCAACTTCCTAACAGAAACTCTAAAAGCTAGAAGGGACTAAGCAGATGTATTGCAGACCCTAAGAGACCACAGATGTCAGTCCAGACTACTGATACACAGTAAAACTTTCAATTACTATAGATGGAGAAACCAAGATATTTCATGATGAAACCAAATCTAAACAATATCTTTCCACCACTCAGCCCTACAGAGGATAATAGAAGGAAAACTCCAACCCAATGAGGCTAACTACACTCAAGAAAACACAATAAATAAGTAATTTCACCCCATAAAAAACAAAAGAAGAGAAACACACACACACACACACAGACACACACACACACACTACCACCACCACCATCAAAAAAATAGGGATTAATAATGACTGTTCATCAATATCTTTCAACATCAATGGACTCAATTCTCCCAACAAAAAGACACAGGCTAACAGAATGGATGTGAAAACATTATGTTGCATATCAGAAACACATCTCAGTAAAGAGATAGACATTATTTCAGAGTAAAGGTCTGGAAAAAGGTTTTCTAAGCAAACAGACCCAAGAAACAAGCTGGAGTAGCCATTCTTATAGCTAATAAAATACTTTTCAACCAAGAGTAATCAAAAGAGACAGGTGAGGATTTCATACACATTGAAGGAAAAAAACTACCAAGAGGACTTCTCAAATCTAAATATCTAGAACCCAAATGCAGTGGCACCCATATTTGTAAAAGAAACATTATTAAAGCTTAAATCACACACCGAACCCTGCACATTAATAGTGGGAGACTTCAACACCCCACTGTCCCCAATTGACAGGTCATCAAGACAGAAACTAAACATAGAAATAATGATACTTACAGAGGTTATGTTTCAAGTGGCCATAACAGATATCTATAGAATATTTCACCCAAACATAAAATATCTTAGTCAGGGTTTCTATTCCTGCACAAACATCATGACCATGAAGCAAGTTGGGGAGAAAAGGGTTTATTTAGCTTACACTTCCACACTGCTGTTCATCACCTGAGGAAATCGGGACTGGAACTCAAGCAGGTCAGGAAGCAGGAGTTGAGGCAGAGGCCATGGAAGGATGTTCAATACTGGCTTGCTTGCTTCTCCTGGCTTGCTCAGCTGGCTTTCTTATAGAACCCAAGACTACCAGCCCACAAATGGTACCACCCACAAGGGGCCCTCCCCCCTTGATCACTAATTGAGAAAATACCTTATAGCTGGATCTCATGGAGGAATTTTCTCAACTGAAACTCCTTTCTCTGTGACAACTCCACCTTGTGTCAAGTTGACACAAAACCAACCAGTACAATTGACTGCTTCTCAACTTGACACACAAATACATCACTATTAAGCCCCAACCCTTACTTTCTTATTCATCTCCAAGATCTAAATAACTTTAAAAGTCCTATATTCTTTGCAAATTCTTACATATCAAAATTTCATTCTCTTTAAAAATATCTGATCTCTTAGAATTCAAAGTCTTTTTACCATTAGAAATCTCTTAACTGTGGACTCCACTAAAATACCTTCTTCCTTCAGGAGGAAAAATATATCAGGGCATAGTCACAATCAAAATCAAAATCAAAATCCAACTGTCCAGTGTCTGGGATCCAATCACAATCTTCTGGATTCCTCTGAGGGCTTGAGTCACTTCTTCAGCTCTGCCCTTTGTAGCACACACCTTGTCTTCTAGGCTCCAGATGCCTGTACTCCACTGCTGCTGCTGTTCTTGGTGGTCATCTCATGGTAATAGTAATTCCAAAACACAGCTGTCTTCCACTGCAACTAGGCTTTACCATGGTGCCAACTCTCACCTCCTTTGCATAAACCCTTCAGTCCTGGGCCATCAATTGCACCTGAGGCTGCACCTTCACCAATGGCTTTCCATGGACTCTCACAGTGCCCAGGCCTCAGCTGTTCTTCATGACTCCTTCATGCCTTCAAAACCAGTACTACTTGGGTGACTCTTACAAATTACCAAGTCTAGTCACAGCTCAAGGTACAACCCTGACTATCTCTGGAATGCAGCCTCTGTGTTCTCAGTAAACACTTCTCAGAAGATTTCACCTCACTGATGCTGGTCTCTTCCCAATCACTGCCAATTTCCCAGCTCCAGCTAACCAGCATCAATAGTCCCAGTAATGGAATGGTTTTGTAGTTCTTGTATCTTGTTAATCACAGCTGATTCTTCAGCACCAGCTAACCAAAACCACAGAATCTTCATAGTCAAAATAGCAAAGGCCCTGATAAGAATTTTTAACTTCTTCTGATATTTCCCAAGCCAGGCCTTCATCTTCTGCATTGTTCTCAACATTATCTTCCAAGCTCCTACAGAACATTCCACAGAGCTCTTAACATCTCAATGACTCTTCTAGCTCAAAGTTCCAAAGTCATTCCTCAGACCTCCTCCAAACAAGGTCAGGTTGTCACAAGAATACCCCACTCCTGGTACTAATTTATCTTAGTCAGGGTTTGTATTCCTGCACAAACATCATGACCATGATGCAAGTTGGGAAAGAAAGGGTTTATTTAGATTACACTTCTACACTGCTGTTCATCACCAGAGGAAGTCAGCATTGGAATTCAAGCATGTCAGGAAGCAGGAGCTGAGGCAGAGGCCATGGAGGGATGTTTCTTACTGGCTTGTATGCTCTGGCTTGCTCAGCTGGCTTTCTTATAGAGCCCAAGACTACCATCCCACAGAGAGTACCACCCACAAGGGGCCCTCCCCCCTTGATCACTAATTGAGAAAATACCTTACAGCTGGATCTCATGGAGGCATTTTCTCAACTGAAACTCCTTTCTCTGTGATAACTCCAGCTTATGTCAAGTTGACACAAAACCAGCCAGTACACAAAAGAATATAACTTCTTCTCAGCAACTCATAGAACCTTCTCCATAAATGGCCATGTAACCAGACACAAAGCAAGCCTCAATGGATACAAGAAGATTGAATTAACCCTGTGCATCTTCTCAGATCACCATTGATTAAAGCTGGACGTCCACAACAACAGATGCAACAGAAAGCCTAGAAACTTATGGAAACTGAATAACTCTCTACTCAATGACCACTGAGTCAAAGAAAAAGGAAAGAAAGAAATTAAAGACTTTGGGGAATTCAATGAAAATGAAGGCCCAACTTACCCAAACTCATAGGATACAATGAAAGCAGTGGTTAGAGGAAAGTTCATACACTAAGAGTCTTCATAAAGAAACTGGAGAGCTCTCATACAAGCAACTTAATAACACATCTGAAAGCTCTAGAACTAAAAGAAGCAAGCACACTGGAAGAGGAGTAAATGGTGGAAAATGGTCAAACTCAGGGCTGACATCAATAAATTAGAAACAAAGAGAACAATTCAAAGAATCAACGAAACCAAGAGCTGGTTCTTTGAGAAAATCAACAAGAAAGACAAACCCTTAGCCAACCTAACTAAAAGACAGAGAAACAATATCCAAATAAACAAAGGACAGACATAACAACAAACACTGAGGAAATCCAAAGAATCATTAGATTTCACTTTAAAATCCTGTACTTCACAAAAATTTGAGAATCTAAATAAGATAGATGATTTTCTTGGTAGATTCCACTTATCAAAATTAAATCAAGATCATGTAAACAAACTAAAAAGTTCTATAGCTCCTAAGGAAATAGAGTAGTCATTACAGTACATGTTTCCCCCTCCCCCTCCCGCAAAAGAAAGAAAGAAAGAAAGAAAGAAAGAAAGAAAGAAAGAAAGAAAGAAAAGCCCAGGACTAGATGCTTTTAGTGCAGAATTCTACCAGACTTCTAAAGAAGAGCTAATACCAATATTCCTCAAACTATTCTACAAAATAGAAACAGAACAAACATTGCCAAACTCATTCTATGAGGCCACAGTCTCTCTGATACCTAAACCACATAAACACGCAACAAAGAAAGAGAATTACAGTGATGCAAAAACTAAATAAAATACTGGCAAACCAAATCCAAGAACACACCAAAGACATTATCCAACATAGTTAAATAGTCTTCATTTTAGGGATGTAAGAATGGTTCAATATAAAACCTAAAACTATCAATGTAATCCATCATATCAGCAAACTGAAAGAAAAACACTACATGATCATTCCATTAGATGCTGAAAAATCCTTTGACAAAATTTAACACCCCTTCATTTTAAAAGTCTTAGAGGGATCAGGTATACAAGGCACATACCTAAAACCAATAAATACAATATACAGCAAGCCAATAGCCAACATTAAATTAAATGGAGAAAAATGTAAAGCAATTCTACTCCAATCAGGGTCAAGACAAGGCTGCACAATTTCCTCCTATGTCTTCAATATGGTACTTGAAGCTCTAGCTAGAGCAATAAAGTAAATGAAGGAGATCAAGGAGATACAAATTGGAATGGAAGAAATCAAAATATTGCTGTTTGCAAATGATATGATTGATATGATAGTATACATAAGTGACCCCAAAATTCTACCAGAGAACTCCTACAGCTTATACATACCTTCCACAAAGTGGCTGGATACAAAATTAACTCCAAGAAATCAGTATCCTTCCTTTATATAAATGATAAACAGGCTAAGAAAGAAAGTATGGAGACTACACTATTCACAGTAGCCACAATAACATAAAATATCTTGATGTAACTCTAACTAAGCAAGTAACTCCAAACAAGCAAGGCCTGTATGACAAGAACTTTAAGTCTTTGAAGAAGAAACTGAGGAATATATCAAAAGATGGAAAGATCTTGCATGCTCGTGGATAGGTAGGATTAACATAGTGAAAATGGTCATCTTACCAAAAGCATTCTAGAGATTCAATGCAATTACCAACAAAATTCCAACACAATTCTTTTCAGATCTTGAAATTCTCAACTTCATATGGAAAATAAAACCCCAGAATATCCAAAATAATCCATACAATAACAATAAACAATAAAAGAACTTCTAGAGGTCTCATCATTCCTGACTCAAAGCTGTACTACAGAGCAATGGTAATAAAAACTGCATGGTATTGGTATAGAAACAGACAGGTTGATAAATGGAATTGAACTGAAGACCCAAAAATAAACTCATACCTTCAGATACTTGATATTTGCCAAAAAGTCAAAGCATACAATGGAAAAGGGAGAGCATCTTCAGCGATTGTTGCTGGTCTAACTGGATATCTCCATGTAGAATAATGCAAATAGATCCATACTTATCACCTAGCACAAAACACCTGGCTCAAACACCTCAAAGCAAGACCAACTGCACTAAATCTAATAGAACAGAAAGTGGAGAGCAGCCTTGAACTCACTGGTACAAGAGACAACTTCCTGAACAGATTACCAATTGCTCAGGTACTAACATTAAGAATCAATACATGGGACCTCATGAAACTGAAAAGCTTCTAAGCACACTGTTAACAGTACAAAATGGCAGCCTACAGTTTGGAAAAGTATCTTTACCAACCTTATATCTGACGAAGGGCTAATATCCAAAATATATAAAGAACTCAAGAAATTAGACAATTAAAATAGGGTATAGAACGAAATGAAGAATTCTCAACAGAGGAATCTCCAATGGGCAAGAAACAAAGAAATGTTCAACATTGTTAGTCCTCAGGGAAATGCAAATCAAAATGACTCTGAGATTCTACCTTATACTCATCAGAATGGCTAAGACCCAAAACTAAAGGACAGCATATGGTGGCAAGGATGCTGGTGGGAGTGCAGACTTGTACAGCCACTCTGGAAACAAATTTGGCAGTTTGTCAGAAAATTGGGAATAGTTCTGCATCAAGACCCAGCTATACCACTTCTGGGCATATACCCAAATGATGCTCCACCATCCTACAAGGACACATGCTCCACTATGTTCAGAGCTGCTTTTTTGAAAGAGCCAGGATCTGGAAACAACCTGGATGTCTCTCAACTGAAGAATGGATAAAGAAAACATGGTTCATTTACACAATGGAATACTAATAAGCTATTAAAAACAAGGACATCATGAATTTTGTAGACAAATGGATGGAACTAGAAAATATCATTCTGTGAGTGGTAACCCAGACTCAAAAGGACATGCATGGTATGGACTCACTGATAAGTGGATATGATCCATAAAGTACAGGATAACCATGCTATAATCCACAGACTAAAGGAAGCCAAATAACAAGGAGAGCCCAAAGGAAGATTGTTGCATCTTTCCCAGAAGGGAAAATACAGCAGATATAAGAGACAGGAGCCCAGCATAACTGTCCTCTGAGAGGCTTCACCAATGGAAACAGATGCAGAGACCCATAGCCAAACATTAGAAGGAGCTCAAGTATCTTATGGAAGCTACCCTTCCATAAGTACTGAGGGACCCAAAGAGGATAAGAACACCACAGGAGACCAACAGAGTCAACTAGCCTGGCCCCTTTGGGGGCTGCCAGAAACCAAACCACCAACCAAAGAGTGAGCATGGGTTGAATCTACCCCTCCTCACCCCCATTCCCTTATATATATAGCAGATGTGCAGCTTGGACTTCATGCAGGTACCCCATCAGCAAGAGAGGGGGCTATCTCTGAATCTGTTGCCTGTCTGTGAATCCTGTCTCCCTAACTGAACAACCTTGTCTGGCCTAAGGGGAAAATGATAGACCTAATTATGTAGTAACTGGATGAGCCAGGGTGGGGTGATACCCAGGGAAGGGGAAGGGGAAATGAGGGGAGGATCTGTCTAAGGGGTCCTGGGAGGAGAGGGGCCTCCCTGATACTGGGATGCAAAGGTGATGAATAAATTAATAATAGTGAAAAAGAAAGACATTAAAAAATATATGAACAGAGTACAGTGTCTACCCCTGTGAGAGTGAACTATTATCAGGAGGGAGAATAAAGATAGTGTATTTCTCCCAATTTTTATTCATTTAAAGATGGCACACATTTAAACTTTTAAAAACTTTTTACAGATAGAAACTTGAAAAGAGAAAGAATGCATATACATGACCTAGGACCTGTTTGGATCTCAAAGGCAGATGCTCCCTCCCCTGAAATGTGCCTCTCTTTTCTTTTATGTCTTTATGTGTACAGGGCCAGATTCAAATCCACCTTCTGTATTGTGGTTTTTCTCACTGCCATTACTATGTACCCAGGGAAACACCGTAAGGGAGGAAGGGATGACTTGGGCTTAGACCTTAGGGATGTATGTAAGACACAGTGTTAGGGACATAATACATCAAGTCACATCATGTCTACAGTTAGGAAGCAGAGAATGAGGAATGTTGGTTTCATTTCTTCTCCTATTTATGCAGCTCACCTTATACAGCCCAAGAGTCCACCTCAATAGCTAGTACCAGACATTTGTAGGCTGAGTTCTTCATGTTGACCCTGGAAACAGCCTCATAAGTATGTTTCCATGTTGATTTGCTGTCATGCTGACAATAAAGATAATCTGACAATGTCATTTCTATTTCTTCTTTATTTCCTGTTTTCATATTCTATCTTTTAAATAATTACTTGCTTCTGTTCTTCACCTACTGTATTCATGATTTTTCAGTAGCTGTGATGACATATCATGACCAGAAATAACCTGAAGAAAAAATGTATTTTTATTTATACTTCCATAGCAGTGGGAGAGGCACAGCAGCAGACAGCGAGATCAATCAGGAAACTGAGAGAGATCACATCTCAGCCACAGAGAGGAACACTGAGAGCCTGAACTGGAACTGAGGCACAGCTATAAACCTTCAAATTCCTCCCCCACCAGGGCTCCACATCCTAAAAGTTCACAACTGTCCCAAATAGTGTCATCAACTGGGGAACACTTGTTCAAATATATGAGCCTATGTGGCACATTCCTCATCCAAACACCATAGCTACTTTTTGGTTTCTAGAGAGAAGTGATTGATTTCAATCTGCATTATTTTACTTTAGGGCAAAGATTCATGATAGTAAGGAATATCCATGGCAGAACTGGCAGAATCTTTTATTTTGAGACAAGAAGTGTCCATGTGCATGATGAGGAATCTTTCTTCAATGCATACGATACATCTGTTCTCTATTCGACCTCTTGTATAACCTCTTTTGGCTGCATTTGTACCGTGGCTATTTATTGAGGATGCTCTCTGGTTGATGTCCACGAGAGCTGAAGAGTTTCACCCAGGTTATTACCCTCTCTTTAAGAGAAAAGGATTTTTATCAGGGTGTCCACACTTAGTTGCCTTCCAAATGCTTTGAAATGGTGATAATTAGCATTTAAATCGCACCTTCCCTGTTCAGAAGTAAGAGCCATGCTTCTTACCTAATGGAACAGTCACACTATTATCTTCCATTGGGGAAAAAAAAAATCTTCCAATGTAATGTGCTATGACATATGAAGATCACAAACGCCCGGGGGTGAAAGCATCACGGATGGTATGCATATGCCAGCAACTTCAATTTTACGGTAGGAAATTGAAGCACGGGCAGTTACTTGTACTTCTCCAGTTCTAAAACTTAGCATGCAGTGTACAACTCGTGGCACAACTACACGGACAGAAATCCTTTCCGCAGTAACTGCCGTTTGTCAAGGAGAAAAATCCCTTCTTTTCACACGTGTCTTAATCGCCACAGGACAGGACTGAACACTAAAGAGAATCAGTCTGTTTGAAACTCAGTGAGATCATTCAAAGCCAGTCTCGGGCTGTGCTCGCTCATAAAACACTCCTGATTTTTGAGAGCGCCATAAGAGAACAGTTAGGCTTTCAAAGAATAAATCTCAATTCGAGATCCCCACTGGCTTCTGACAGCTAGCTCATCATCTTCCCGTTATACTACTGTATCTTGAAGGAATGCCAGGATTTTCCCTTTTATTCTCTTCAGAGATGCCAAGTTTATATTTCTGGTCTTCTATGGTTTAATTCTGCAGCTGATGAGCTCATAGAGAATTAACAGGAGAGTTATTAAAGCTGATAAAAGAATTATTTTACAAGTGGAAATATATGATGCAATACTGATTTAAACTAGAGTTTTAAAATTCTGTTAAAAATTTAATATACTTTTCTATTTCTCAAGAGACAAAATTCTATTTTCTCATCAAAATTTCTATGGCCACACAGAAAGAATGTGAAGTGTGTAAGGAGTAGTGGGTTGGGCCCGAGTGCTGGGCAGTGTGGGTTCTCTGCTCAGTTATCACTAACTATCTGTGTAATTTAGGAGAAATTAACCAGCATCCCTGGGAAGATGCTAGATCCACAGCTTTAAAATAAGAAATTGAGTGCCAATAGTCATGTAGGTTTGGTGTTTTTATGCCAGATTCTATATGAGTAGAAAGGTCCTTTACTGATGTGATTAGGAACCCGGGTTTCCATATTTTGTCAGAATTAACTCACACAAAATCCCATTACTCAATTCATTTGTCAAGAATTATTTGAAACAAATGTGTTTTTTCATTTATCCTTTAAATTAGTACTGCCCAACTACTTCTAAATTTTTATGGTTTATTTATTTTTGAGACAGAGTGTTACTGTGTATCTTTGGAATCACTGGGTAAAACAGGTTGTTTGCTGGTGTGTGGTGATCAGCCTGCTTCTGGCTCTTGAATCTCAAGATTAGGGACACTTCCATATCTGCCCTTAACTGCTCTTTTGGCCTTGGCGTATGTACATCAAGGTCCAAGCATTTCTGAAAGCAATGTGTGTTTCAGCATTTCTATGGACATTCATTGAATTGATTGGAATCTTGAAAAACAGTATCTATTTATGGCTTTCACAGAGAGTTTACTAAAATAGCCAAGAACAGAATAATATTAAAGAGTTGTAAAAAGTCTAAATAAAAGTTCAGATTAGAAGTGTGCACAAATGCAGTCAGAAATGAATAAAAGTCAATTCAGTTTATAGTAATCAAGTACTATGTATGGAGAAACTTAAAGAGTCAAACAGTAACGATTCATTCTGCATGTTTAAAATGATGATTTGGGAAGCTATGTCTACACAGATTAGAGCAGAGGCACACTGAGCACGATGGTGTGGATGGTGCCTGCCACCAACGTGGGGACCTGGCTTTGCATCTTCAGTGAAACCAGGCTTCTTATGAGCAATCTTTGTGTGGGTGTGTATGTGAAGGCATGCATGTGCCATTAGTGCACGTGTGTGCACGGATATGTATGCATGTCTGCCAGAAGTCAACCTCTTGCCATTTTTCAGGAGCCAGACATGTATGTGAAGTCATGCATGTGCCATCAGTGCAGATGTGTGCACAGATAAGGTCAACCTTTTGCCATTCTTCAGGAGCCAGACACTTTACGTTTTCATAGCAGTTTGTTTTATAGACTAAGAAAGAGTAAATAAAATAAAACACCCTGATCTATTCCCAGTGCTAATGCCAAACATGAACTTTCTTTCTGTAGCCAAATAATTTTGTGTCTATGATGTATATGCATATATATGATAAATTCATATATACATTACACACAAATGCACACAAACCATTCTTAACTTTTAAGAAGTTAAGGAGCGTTTTCTAGGAGTCTACATGATTCTGAAAGAAAGAGAGCCATGCATGAGGGTTGTAGTTTTGTGACAAGTAGCATCCAAAGAAATTAGTCAAATTTGTGAGTCTGATTTGTGAGGACAGGAACTTTCTCAAGCTGAAAAATGACCAGTTTAAAATGAGCACAGACACATGTTCAGTGGCAACAGAAGTTGGTGGCTGTTACAACACTAACGTCCACCCTGAACCTCTTCAGGAATAATATTAAGGAAGACACCAGCAGCACCACAGTTTCCACCTGGTCCTTGATAGAGGTCTTATTTTATACCTTCCTGTATAGCTCATGGGACAGGGGACGGATGCTTCAGGCTAACCTCCTCTCCTCTCTGGAATCCAGGCAGCAGCATGTTGAAGTGCACCATCTCCTCTTTGATTCCCTTCCTGTCCTCTATGCTCAGAGAACAACGCTGCTATCCTGAGTATTTCTCCCCACCTTTGACACAGCACAGCATAGACCTTGGGGTGAGCATGGCCTCTTCTTTCCTAGGAATTAAAGGAAAGTGCATCAAAAGATAACAAAGAAGAGCATAAACTGTGCTTTGCTGGATTGTTCTAAGTTGATGTAAATTATGGCCTGTGCTTCCAGTAATTTTTCTCCTAACATAAAAAGAACACCACACAAGCAATCCCTAAAATGAAGAAAACATGCAGCTCTGGAGGGGACAGAACAGCACAGCCCAGCTTCACTCACACTTCTATTTTCACATACACAGCAGCAAAACTTGCAGCAGCATTGCAAGCAGAGATGTGAGGTTTTAATTATAAGATGCCCCCCACTGGGTCCTACAACAAAATTGTGGGAAACACGATGATACTTGAATTTTTCTTAACATTTATCAAAATGAATCATTTATAGAGTAGGTATCTAATTCATATTTCCATTCATTCAACACGACATAGTCCCCAACAGACAGCTAAATGGCATGTACTGAAGGATCCCACAGACTTTCATCTTCCAAGTTCTGAGTTGACTGTTGTCTCAGAACCCCTCTCACATGCTGTCCACATCAGTGGTCACATTGTCTGCATACAGTGTTGAATGGAAGCGAAAGGAGAGAGGATGGAAGCACTATCGTTTGCCCCTCTGATCCCTCTATCCCTGACTTTCCTTGAATATCCTGCTGTCCAGTACATGTGCTAAGCCAGAGCATCCATTAGCTCAAAATGAGCTCAGAACTGGATGATTTTGACACAGATGTATTCCCACTCAGATCCTCACTGTAGTAAATGGAGTGAGAGGAGTCTGAAAGAGTATAATGCACAATGTTTTGAAGAAGACTGTTTTGCGAGAGCTGGAGCAGAAATTCTGTAGTGACTGAGGCAGATGGTAGCAACCATTCATACTTGACCACTAAGCAATGGGTTCTGTTCGGTGCAGGAAAAACTTTAACACGAGTCTGGGGAGGCAGGTCAACTTGCTAAAGAGATCTATACTTTAACTAGAACCTTTGAAAATGTCCAGCAGACACTGGAAACAGAAACAAAGTCTATGCAGATGTGACTAGGGACAGTTTTTTAAGACAGGCATTTTATAGAAATGGCAGAAAAAGCCAGAGAACTTATAAGCATGAGGGGGTTCCAAAGTGCTTTGTCAGCTCAGATAGTAGAGAGAAAGCTCCTCGATACAGGGGTATCCTTAGCTGTCAGTCAGAAAGGGATTGGATGCAGTGGTTAGTGTCAAGTTACTATAAAAAACTATATGCAGCAACTTAATGATGAAGGGAAATGGTTGATTTAGGTTTAGGTTTCAGAGGTGTAGTGTGACTACATTGGTTTAGGGGTCATCAGGTAATAAGGTAAAGAGTATCAGAACAAACTGTTCGCACCTACAGCCAGAGTGCAGAAGAAAGGATTGCTGCATCTGTATGAAGGTATACCAGTGACCAGGGCGGCTCCCACTAGGTCCTGCTTCTTACTTAGGGGAGGAAGGGACTCATGTAACTTATACCTCCAAGTCATGATCCATCATTGAGGGAAGTCAGGGCATGGACTCTAGCTGGAACCTCAAGATAGAAACCATAGAAGAATATCTCTTGCTAGCTTGCTCAAAGGCTCATGCTTAGCTGGCTTTCTTACTCATCACCAGATCACCTTCCTCGGGATGATGCTGCCCACAGTGGGCTGAGCCCCCTCCCATCAATGAACAACTAAGATAATCTCCACAAATATCCCCAAAGTTTGATCTGATCTGGACAAATTAAGACTCCCTTCTCATGCCACTCTAGGCATGTCAAGTTGACAGTTAAGGACAACTATGAAGATATCTTGAGAGACTGAAAAGAAACTTATGCACAGTGGTCTTGATAATTAGGCACAGTAACCAAATGAGAAACAGAACGTTAAGCCATAAAGCTGTATAGCCGTGTTGATTCTGGAGAGCTATACTGGCTATTAGAAGTATGCATCCTGACATCGCCTCAGCTGAGATAATGAGACCTTTACTGCCTTGCTCTTGGGTGAGACACACAATCATTCTCCATTTCTATGCGTATCTACTAATTTCAGAGGCCAGAAGCAGTCACTGTAGCACGAGTGGAAGGATACTGGGGTGAGAGCCAAGCTTTTAATAGATGCATATCACTAAACAGGACATAAAGAAGACAGGAGAAGATTCTGCTCCTCCTGCAAATGGCAATGAGCATAGAACACAGGCACTCTGCAGTAAAAGTGGTAAAGAGAGCTTAAAACTCAACTACTCCTCATTATCCATGGGAATGGGATTAGCATGGAGCTCCGCCAAGTCGTTCAGTGACGCTTCTCACTGGCTGGGTATGAGAGGGCTTGAGGAGAATTCCCACAGTGTGTGTGAGCTTCCAGGGGTTCATATAGGAATGAATAGCCAAATATCTGTCATGGCGAAGACATTTACCCACTAACTTACTTTCACCTTGTGCACATGGGTGTTTTAACATCCGCAGCCAGCATAGCCCCACCCTCTAAGAGCTTGGTATTTGTTTGAATCTGTAGGTTGAACAACTCGAAGGCCACTTTATGTTCAACAGTGTCTAATCAAGTTAGTGATGAGATGCTCAAAGTATGGCAGCTGTGCAGAAGAGAAACACATGCTATTTCAGAACCCACAACATTCAAAAGCAGTTCTTGCCCAGTTTGATGTATAGACTTGAACCCAAAGAATAGTGTTGACTCGTTAAGATGGTTTGAACTGCGTCTTCTGGGTTCCATTTTGGGCAATCGAGAACACCTCGCTCTGAAAGGAAATGTATTAAACTGCTTTTGAATATGGATCTACATGGAAATGCAGAAGTCATGATTGGTGCCTGTTGATACAGGGAGCCAGTCCATTTGATTGTGTACTGTTTTTATTAATTGTACTTGGAGAATTCTTTAGACAAGGCAAATTTAGTTATTACAAACAAAGAAATAAATCACAGAATATGAAGATGAGACCTCTGAGTGATTCTAATTTAAGTTTATTGTTCACTGTTCAATCTACATATGTGAACCTTGTATTCATCTCTTGGTAGCATCTAGGATAGAAATAGTATTAGGTGCAGTGTCTATGATCAGAACCCTGGCTGGAACAGAGGCTCCTATTGAAGAATTTACTACAAAAGCGACCTAAGAAAGGTTCTGAAATCATTGCATAGGATTTTATTGTTTGAATTCACATGGGAAAGACAATTCTGGTCCTATCTGACTCCTAATTTCCTCAGTCACTTTCTCTGTCTTAGCAGTTATTATCTCTTGACCTCCTGACAAAAGAACTGTATTTGAGCAATTGCCACTCCAGGACCTTTGTGGACATGAGTACAGCAGTCTGAAAACATGCCCCACCCAGTCCTCAGCTTATTAACCGTGTTTTTATAGTTCACCTGGAGAACAGAGTGCTTGGCTTCCTTGTAACTGGAGGGTAAGAGTCACTAAACCATTGAGGAGATATTTAAGTATTTCCTTTTGTATCAGAACCAGATGGGCACATGCCTTTCCACCAACAGTGTTAAAGCATCAGCATCCATCTGAATAACAATTGTCTGAGGCATAGAGTTGAGATTAAAAAAAAAAACAGTAAGTAAAAAAAATTAAAACATGTTGCTTTGGGCTATGAATATATTTAGAAATATTTTCTTTGTTCACTACAAAACAAAAAACTTGTCAGTACATGAAAAATATGGTGTTTGGTGTTCTCTCTCTCTCTCTCTCTCTCTCTCTCTCTCTGTGTGTGTGTGTGTGTGTGTTCATACAATTGAAATGATTTACACAGGGATATCTTTCTATCACTCCATCCACACTGTGTGGAAGAAGATCCCCATGCAGGCTGTGCTCACTTGCTTTCAGTGAGACTGATTTAAACTGTCTTTCAGTCTTACCTTTATCAATTGCCAGGGGTTAGGGAAAAAGTAAATATTGAATCTAGAACTTCCAAACTTCCTGATTCCTTTGCTAAGGGATAGCAAAGCTGCCTGCTCCTAGATATTAAAATCCCTGAGAATTACTGATGTTTCCTCCTCTTCATTCTTGCTGAGTCAGGAGACTGAAAATGTCCAGTTCTCAGCTCCCTAAGAAATATCTGTATAGAACTAAATTTCTGCCCATTCTTTCTCTCATCAAAATGCATCTGTGAATCCACTCCACCCTGTTTAATTGACCCATCTCCTGCTTATGACTCTCAAGAACAGTTGCTTGAATAGTCTGGGATGTCAGTCAGGATCTTTCTCTAAATCCCCACACAGCTCCAAACTTCAGAATTCCCTCAGCCCAGCAGTGCTACTGCCTGTGACATCTGTCTCCTCCTGCCCTCCTGATCTTCCTACCCCAGCCCATTAGGGAGAATTTGTGTGTTCTGTATCACCATGTGATTAGCTGGGCTAGTTGTTGATAGAAACAGATCACTGCAAGACAATGATTTTAAAATGGCAACAGGTGTCTAAAGGGTAATTCCAGCCAGTGAAAACCCTGTTGTGGTAGGCTAGCTACTGTGAAGAATCACGGTTGGGCTGCAGCGTCCTATTGAGTCTATCTATTAACATAGGATGTAAAACCTTTATCGCCGTATATTAATGTAGAAATTAATAAGGTTAAGTATGTTATTTCCATGCATGAGCACAGTGTGCACTGATTAAATCTGACCACCATTTCAATACCCTGCCTCTAGTAATCTAGCTTTCTCTTTCAGGTTGTTATTTTTAGCTTCTACGTGTTGGGACAGAGAACAAAGACAGACATGTCTTTCTTTTTTTGGCTTATTTCCTTCACATGATGACTTCCGGGTCCATCTGTCTTATGTGTTTATGGAATAACAATGCTATGTTGTACTCATAGAATTCTTTCTATATTCATTTGTTGATAGGTAACTAGACTGACTCCATAGCTCAGCTCTTTTGAATAATTATGCAATGGACACATGGATATTGATATATCCTCAGTATCTCATCAACTACTAATTAATGATATTATTAATTTCTACTGCATATGTATCTAGAAGTAGAGGACCTGAATCATATGGTAGATCTATTTTTGGTTTTCTGAAGACCCACTGTACTATTATCTCTAATGGCCATTCAAATGAGGACCATCGATGAGAAACCTACAGCAAACACTGTACGAGATGGTGAAGGCCTATGAGTATTTCCTGTAAGAGCAGGAATGAGACAACAATGTTCCCCACTACTTCTGCTATTCAGTTCTGCACAGAAAGCTTTAGCCAGCAGAGATAAGCATGAAAAAACAAATAAAAGAAATCTAAATAGCAAGCAAGGACTCCAATTATCCGTGTTGCAGATGAAATGACTCTATGAACAAGAAAACTTAAAGATCCCCAAGGAAAGATAACTAGATCCGATGAATTCCGTAAACTGGCAGTATATGAATTCAACACATAGAATGTAGCATTCTTGGACTCCAACAGTAAACCTGTCAAGGAAAAATCAGAGCTAAAAAGGTGAATACCAATGAATGAACCTGATCAAGGAAGTGAAAGGCTTCTGTAAATTTGTGAAAGACATTGAGAAGGACACCAATGTAGTTTGGGTTGGAAAAATTAGTACCAAAGTACCCAAATCAATTTAAAGATTCAAAAAATCTTTAAAGCCATATCCATAAAAATACTATTAATGTTCTTAAGTGAACTGTAAAAACAATCTAAAATTATACAGAGCTATAAAAACATCAAAATAGCCAAAGAAGTCTTGAGCCAAAAGAATAAAACCAGAGGCATTACAATACTTAATTTCAAGCAATATTACAGAGATGTAGTAGATGTGTGGGATTTGCATAAAAACAGACATGTAGACCAATAGGAAAGAACAAAGGCTGCAGAGATAAGCTCATGTTACCACAGCCAACTGACTCTCACCAAAGACATTCACTGCAACACACTGTTGCTGGGAAAACAGAAGGGGCACATACAGGAGAACTGTCCCCTCCTTCTCACCATAACTTAAGATGAAGCAAAACCCTCAGCATAGAATTTGGACTCAGAAGCTGTTAGTGGAACATAGAGAGGAAGCAGCTTCATGTCAGCAGATTCCCTGGAAAACTTTACATGAGCTTGAAATCATTATCTCAAGTTATATGATTCCATTGACTTACAACCATTTGACCAACATTTGACTAAAGGCCACATTTAACTCGGGCTTGCTTCCTTCTTACAGCTCAGCCTGATAAGACAGCACTTTGATGGTTTGAGAAAGGATGCTCCCCATGGGCTCGAGATTTGAACATTTGGTACCCCACTGGTGGAGATATTTGGGGAGGTTCAAGAGGCAAGGATTTGCAGGAGGCACACGTCAGCTTACAGCCTCATACTACTTCCAGCTCATTTTCTCTGCCTTCTGGCTGTGTTTGAAGATAACAGCTCCCAGCTTCATGATTGTCATGCCTGACACTGGCTGTCATGATTCCCTACCATGATGTTCTGACACTAGCTAAGATCAAACTTTCCTTCTATAAGCTGCCTTGGCCATGGCGTTTCACCACTACAACAGAAAATACTGAATTAAACAATTTTGTTATTGTTTCTCATATCCATTATTTTAAAAGGCATAGAAGTGGAGGTTTTGTAAAAATGTCCCAGTTGACCTGTTTTAGACTGTCTTCTTCGACGTGATGATCTAAGAGACAAAACCTTCCATTTCCATGTTACCTATTAGCTGTCCATGCAGCAGCCATTTTCTGTGAGTGAGCACCATTGCATGCAAAGTTACTTTCTTTTCATTTCCAACTGATGGAGGAGACAGCAGGTCTGTGTAGCGACTTCTATTTCACTAAAAAGTTCCGTTATCTTGATTCAGAGACGATGCTTGTAAATAATTTGGTCTTTATTTTAAGACTTTTTGTCCCTCTCTGTGCCTGTTTAACCCACTATCCCTTTCTATCCCCACAGTTTTAATTATCCCTGATATCATCTCCAATGTAATTGAAGAAAATTGTCTTGCAATTATGAGAATAAAGGAAATCTCAAGCCAGTGCCCACTCCCTCTCACCTGTGTCTGCACTCCCCATTGCTCATTGTTGGCTGATAATCAGTGTGATAAGAGCTATGCCTACTATTTATTTACCGTCTCTGTAAGGACTATTTGTTCTGTGTCTTCGTGGTGCCCAGTAGAACACAGGAAAATAGCTACAAAAGGTCTGTGTCTAAGCACAAAATGCTCTCCAAACTCTAGTCGCGACTAGTTTATTTTAGTTCCGGAAGACTGTGTAGTGTCTAAACCTTAATCATGCTTCCAATTTTTGCAAAAGCAAAGCTTCAAAATAACATTTTACTGACAAAGCTCCTCTGCCGTCCCTCCATTTGTTTTAAAAATGATAAAATGTTAAGATCATGCATTTCAGGTGGTGCCAGGTCACGATGTCAACTCACATTTATTTGAATGTCTCAAAAAGTAGAAACTAAGAGACCTGATGTAGGAAGGTGTAGAAAGCAGGAAGTCAGTCAAGTGAGCTATCCTTCAGGGGAGGATTGTTCTTATTTATAAGGAATCCATTCCAGCAAGAGATTGACAGGTGTTTGTGCATCTGAAGCACCATGGGTAGATGGTTGCTCCAGAACACCTCTGGTAGGTGAGGAATGGACACATTCTGCTGATCTAAGAACAACTTGGACTCAGTGATGACAGTGTACCATCAGGTCCTGGGTCCAAGCAATCTGCTCTCATTCTGCACCTTCCTGCTGCCAGTTCTCAATTTAACTGCAAGGACATTGCATGCTCGGTGTAGTCCTATCCTGTAGAATCAATTTTTTCTCTACTAGAGCATTCCACCTGGCTGGGTCCTCTGTCCTTCTTACCAACACACTTGAGTTGTGTTGGAAAGCAGTTGTAGCACAAAGATACAGTAAGGACCCCAAAGCTGCAGTTGGCTTGCCTACAATCCAATGCCAACACAGTCGCCTAGCAACTGTAAAGCAGATGGATATAGCAATGGCTATTCCTTCAGAAGCAAACTGGGGTAACTGTACTGCATGAGTTTTAACCATAGTTAGTATAAAGCATTTAAGGCATTCAGATGGAGTTTAATGGGCACTTTCTAAGGGCAAGTTTTGACTATTAAGTTCCAACCATTCATTAGGAACTTCTAGTTGGTGTGGATGATTTCTTGTCCTCACAGGTACAGACAACACTGTTTTTGTCTTCTTTCTAGTCAAGTTCCCTCCTGTTATCAGCATAGCAAGCAGCTTCTTTCACTTCTCAACTCTCTAGATTCTCTTTCCCCATGCTCTTCTCTATAACCCTTTCCAGGTCTTCTTGGTCTTCTCTGATGGGGCTGAGTTCTATCTTCAGCAACCTGATGAACTCTACCTAGAAAACACTCTCAGCTCTGTTGAAGTCTATGTCTGCACAGGCAGCACCTCAGGCCAGTCTTGGCTCCTGTTCCACATAGATTGGTACCAGAGACTCCATATTTGCCCATGTCAGTCTGTTTCCACAATGCTCCAGCATGTTCTTCGTTAAAATTATCAGCCTTTGAAGACTGTAAACCCCATAGAGACAAAACTGTTTTGCATCTCCAGTCTCTGCAGTGGCAACAGAGGCACTGGCACATGGTGTATTCTGATTAAATATAGAATAAACAAGCATATTTCTCTACAATCCTGAGTTCCTCAGGAGCTATGCCAATGTTGTTTTGTTTGTTTGTTCATTTGGAGACAGATCACTGAACTTTAAATTCGCCAGGTTGGCCAGCCTGGCTGACCATAGAACCTGATGGATGTACTTTTCTGTCTCACCAGCCATGGGACTACAAGTGTGTTTATCCATACCCACCTTTTTTACATGGGACCTAGGGACTGAACTCAGGTCCACAGACATTTATGGAAAGCACTTTACCCATTGAGCCAGCATCTCTCTAACTCTCATTGTGTTTATTTTGTAGCTAATTTTCTTCTGTGAATTATTTTTGAATTGTCCCATCAAACTTTCCTAATATGAGTTTAACAAATCTTAGATCAGGGTGGAAATGGAAGTATTCTCCACAGAGATTACTTGACTTTTACTTTTCACTGTCTAAGGTGTTTCTTGCATCTGATTATACTGTCTATCTGTCCTCATTTCTATGGTCTAGATTATAAACTATTGTATCAGTTTTTATTAGAGCTTGTAGATATCTTCTCTCATCAGGGTAACAAGGGGAATCTCTTTAGCCATTTTATTGCAGCACACTGAACACTACACACTTAATGAATGGAATGCCCTGTGGACCCCTCATCTCTTCCTTCTCAAATGTTATATTAATTAGGTAGTAACAATTATGAGGTCACATGTTTTTTCTATCAGTCTTTGTTGTAAGATAGACACTTTATGCATTTTTGCTGGTCAATGTATATATTGAATAATCATCAGAAGCTGGCACTAACCATGGACCATATCATATCAGAGCCTGTGAGAATGGACAGAGGGCAAACACATTTTTCAAGGAATTACTCCCTCTCCCTTCCTGTCTCTGTTTACAGTCTTGACACCGAACACTCCCATTATTAGACAACCACCCCAGTGTGTTCTGTGAGTGTGCATTCATGGATAGCATTTGAGGAAAACTTTGTTCCTCCAATCAGCTATGTTTATCTTCCTTTAGCTGGAAATCATCTTGATATCCATAGTGAGATTGTCAAATGACTCTTCCTCCTCCTTAACATAATGTGAAGGTCAAATTTTTTTTGTTCTTGATTGGGACAGTTCCAAGTCCTGAAACATTGTACATTTCATTTTAGATAGTTTGCTCTTCTGTATTCTATACCTACATTAGACAGTTTATCTTTTACTCATTTTAGAAGGGGGACCCCATCTATTTAAAAGCTATTTGATAAACTTAAGCGCGCGCACACACACACACACACACACACACACACATAATCTTGTGAAACCATTAGAACTTTAGTCTCAAGACAGATTGCACCATTTCCATCCCAGAAAGATTCCTTGACCCTCTTGCAACTCATCCAGTTCTCAGCCTTCCCTCCCAGGAAACCATTAATCTTGTCCACTGTAGGTTAATGTGCAGCTTCTCAAGCTGTACTGAGGCTGTGTGCTCAGCATGGTGCCCGAGTTCTTGCTTAGCATATGTTGTCTAGTGTTTATTCTGTAAGACTGTAACAAACATATGCACCTGTATGTACACATGTATATATGTGTGTATGAATGTATACATGTATATATGTATATCTGTATTTATCTATATTTCTATGTATGCATGCATTATGTATCTTATTCTAGGTAATTTGTTTCATATATCTGAAGTAAAATTTAGTCAGAGAATTGTGGCCATACATATGTCTATAATTTAGATAATTCTGATTAATTAGGAAGAGTAAAGAATGACTGAGAAATGAACACCTTTATCCTTGTGAGCTGAAGGTATCATAAACTTGTGCTGTTGAAACAACAGGCATATTTTATGAAGAAACAAAAATGTTTCTTGGAGAGTTGCTCCTGAGTCAGTAAAAAAATTAAAACTTTCCCATTAAAGGCATTCAATAATCTCTTTGCTTAGGAAACCGAGCATCACCATAAAAACATTCTGAAATGATGAATTTAGACATAAGAACATAACAAGTGCACAGAGCCCTGCCACTGTTTCCGCAGGTTCCACGAATCTCATTTGGGTTCCCACACTCTTTTCACAGGAATATTTAAATAATTTGACTGTGACAAGCCAAACTGTTTTGAGACCTCATTGAAAGTCAAATTAAAACATTAATTGCATGCAAAAATATTCCAGTCAGGCATGGAAATGCTTCAGGTTAGGGAATAAATATGTTGCCTATGAGAAGAAAAAATCAATTGACTTAGAAAAAGCGAGTGCTGGCTCAAGTCTACATGGTCAGCATTGACTGAAAGTCACCAGGGTTTCAGGGCCTTGTTTTGGCTTATGCATTAACAGCTAGCCTTGAGCTATGTCTGTAATACACAATAAGTTTGTCTGACTAACATTTTGCCTGAGGAAATTAGAAATCAGATCACTGGAACTAATTATTATTTTGTTTCTCACTTTTTCCTGTTTTCTTTGTTCAACCTTATTATTTCATTTTGAGGGGAGATAGTTTAGTGAGTAATAGGCATACAATTATCCTTAACACAAAAATCTTCAGACTTGTGACTTAAGCAGTAGGAATAATAATTCAGAAACTAACTAACTAACTAACTAACTAACTAAGAAACTTTCAGATCATGAAATACCACATTTATATTGATCTAGAGCTACATTCTCATGCCTGTATTGAATTCTCCAAAGTGAGGCCCATGTGGTGAGGTAAAGTGTTGAGTACAGTCATGGTTGTTTTGGTTAATTGGGACGAAATATCAATTTATACCTGTGTTTTGGAGAGTATGACTATACAACATGGATAACACACTTAGAGTGTCACAAACTTTATTGTCTTAGCAATTTTGTTAATCTCTCTAAGCCTTTCAGCCATTTTCTGTTTAGAAGACCCCACAAAATTAGGAATATTTAACTAGGGTGGATATGAGCAGCACTGAATTTGATGTCTGGGGCGCAGACACATCAATGGATATTATTCTTATAGCCCTTGGGTTTTTTATAATTAATTTCTTCCTGCACTTGACAAATATTAAATGAATGTCTACTAAGGCACTGGGGATAAAACTGAACAACCTTCACAGCTCCTACCCTGATGGAGAACCTCTTGCCCAGTAAGGAAAGAACTAGAGTCCAGAGTGATTTTAGCTGACTGAGGGACATTAACCTGAGATCATCATCTACATGAGAGACGTGGTTGCCTGTGGGAGGGATGCCCGGAGGAGGCACTAAAGGGTGGACAAGAATAAGTCAGGAGCAAGCATCCTAGGCTGAGATCTGTGCCTGGTATGTTTTCATAGAGATGTAGCAAAGCAGAAGAGGCAAAAAGTTGAAGGTACAAGGAAATCCTTAGTTTTCCTCTCTGGTGCTGCAGAACCGAAGAAGTTTAGCAATTAACAGCTCATTAGCCTCCCATTTAGGATACAAAAGAAACTTTATCAAGGTTCATAAGAGTTCAGTGGGAAATGTCTGCCCTCAAGGCCACCCATATCCCAACAGGAGGCTCAGTATATCATTCTTATTCTTTATATGAAGTGAGAAAAGAGAAATTGAGGAAAGTGGAAGCATCAGAAGATGTCTGTGATCATTAGTTTCCTTCAAAAGCCATAGTGAGTTGGGAGACCTCCAGCGGCCAAACCTTCCTGAGACCACAGACAGCAGAAGACTATTAAAATGGCTCCAATCTCAAAGAAAGGGGCCACCCAAGATCTCTGACCCTTTGCTCTGAATGGACTAATGAAAGCTGTCTGCTACTCTAAGTACTGAGACGTACTATTTCTATTCCCGTTGGAGAGGGAATTCATGCAATTCATGACCATCAGGTAAAATACATTTAGGAAGATACAGGCAGATCTAGCTTCCACTAACAGGAGGCCAGGAAGTTCTAACACCAAAGGCTAATGGCAGAGACATCTCCCTTTGGCTGTAAGTGGCTAGACTTCTGCCTCCACCAAGGCCTTAAAAATATCATGATTTATGACTTTGTCTTGTTACTACAGAAATGTCATGAATCTGTTACCACTTCAGAACATGGAATTGGAGAGCTCAAAATCCGTGTTCCTAGGCTATGGACATTCACATCTGGATTCCACAGTAAACTATCTCTTATCCCTTTGAGATGAGGCCTTTCTGTGCTTTTGGAATTGACAATTAAAAGCAAAGTTCTTCTGTGGGAACTTTCTCCAGTGTATTCATGATCTGACTCTTCTGCTCATCACAACAAATAGCCTTTACTCTCTCCATTTTGCTCAGGAAGAAACTTGAATCAGAGAGAAGTGAAGTCATGTAACAGTGGCAAACCGTGCAGGGAGGAAGAACAAAGTTAGCTGGCTCTTGGGAACCAGAAAGCTGTGACTAGGTGGAATTGTTCTTTCCTGTCACTATTAAACAATGGTAGAATAACCATCGTAACATTAATGTGGATATTTGCTGAGCTGTACTGCTAGGAGCTGGTTGGCCTCTCGGATGGAAAGCTGCATAAGAATGCAGACGCCCCACATAGTCTCCATGAAAACACAGCTTAGACTTTCTGACTGCCAGGATGTGCTTCTGATGACTCTTTTGTATCATGAGGTTTGTCACTCAGCTGCTGAGTAAGGACAAGCTAAGCATCCCCACCATTGTGTGAATGAGCCTTGTGGAGAGTCACTGAGGAGGAACCTAGTCACATTTAACTCAAGTTCTGCCCCAGACAGAAGTCTATGCAATGGGATTGCTGATGGGTGCTTAATGCAAAGCTCAGACACAAGGGGATTGCAGATCTCTGTGAAGGCAGGATGTGTCTGGAACCTTTCCCCATTCTTCCCAGAAAGTATCTATATGCAAACCAGGCATTCCCCAGAGTCTTATGTAAGAGTTCATTCATCTACAGCATGGTAAGCAAAAAACAGGGGAATATGATCAAAATGGCAGACCATCGGAAGCACACTTGACACACACTTGACACTGGAGAATATTAAGTTGTACTGGTAAGATGGCTCAGTGTGATAGTGTGCCTGCCACCAAGCCAGATGACCTAAGTTTGATTCCCAGAACACATTTGGTAGAAAGAGAGAACAGACTCCTGCAAATTCTCCTCTGATGTCTGCACATGCACTGTAGCATGCACACCCCTCTTGTACAAAATTTAAATATAGTAATTTTAAAAACCTTATTAAATAGTAAATTATTCTTTCAGAAAGGTGATGATTGCTTATGTATTCTCTCATTTAAATCTGAGAAGTCAGGTATAATTGTTCCCTGAAAGTTTTGCTGAGGGAATTTCCATTGCAGGTTAGAGAAGGGGAGATTATTCACATGTGTACTGACCGCTTCAACACCTGGGCTCTCAGCTCCCCTGCCCTCTGGACTTTCAAGAGCACAGTATCCACAGCAAGCAGAGCATCACACGTGATCATCTATAGCTAAAGGCAAAGATACTTCACACGCCTGGCAGTGGCTTCCTCCTCAGGCTGACAGAGGATATATAAATAGAAAGTATTTAAAATGGTATCGATGGACGGTATGTTTTACTGTGTCAAATTCATGCTATGGGAGCTGCTGGAAATACAGCCAGTAGGAGAGAATTATCCAGTTATCGAGCTTAATCCCTGCTTTTAACGATTATTTCTGACTCTGGGTCCTTTCACACGTCGTACTGAAACTTTAGAATTGTGAGAATCCAACCTTAATGCATTTCAGCAAGCTGGGGTTGAAAATGGAGGCGTAGGAAAGGCAGAGATGCCGGCGGCAGCATTAATATCATTACGGAAAGGTTAGCTGCTCCGGAAATCGACATGGCACCGAGGGGGTATCCGCCGAGTCTCCTAAGAAACCAGAGCTGAGAGAAATGAGGCCAGACACAGAGAGAAGCTTTTGTTGACATTTTCAAAAGCCTTCTTTATACAGGCAGGGTCTCTGGAGAATGGAAGACAGCCAAGTAGGGAACCAGCAGCACTCGCAAATTAGAGGTCAGTGAGCTCAGCAGCAGCCTAGGGGAAACCCTGGCAGAGAGAAGCACCCTTCCAGCCCTCCACACTCAGCTCCTGGGTGAGGGAAGGAAGGAGAGTTCCAAGCCAGGAGAACAGTGTGCTGCCTGGATTGGATGTGATCGTCTCAGGGGTAGCTGTGTTGTGCAAAGGAAAAGGAGAAAAACAAATCCCTTAGAAAAACAACACTGAACGTGGATTTCGCCTTACAGAACTCCTGCTCGGAACTTTCCATGCTCAGTTAAAGACACAGGAATCACACACAGCTTAGAACCCACATCCACGTGTGGGGCGGCTGAGCTGAAGGTTCTGATGATACCCATATAGGAGATTGCCTGGAGCAGTCCGTTCTACTCCACTGGTGGGATAACAGATGGGTGCTGATTCCAGGACGGCCCCTCAGCTATGAGGGAGTTTAGTGTGGAAGGAAAGTAACTTAATGAGATATTGCGTAAGACAGCTATTTTTAGGACAAGTGGATGCAGTGAAAATTAAATGAGCCGTTCTAACAGGTGAGAGAGGAGAGATTTTAAGTGGCTCTCAGAGGATATCAACTATTCCTGTGAATGCACAGAGAACTAACTACTCAGGCCTCATGGCCTTATGGCACCGAAGGAGGAAAACAGGGAATCGGGCTGCACCATTGTTCCCAGTCGGGGAAGCTTAAGCCAGATGAAGTATGCTGAAGGTACTTATGACGTAATCAGCATCTGGAAACTGGGCGGTAAGGCCTGTGGAGGGGCTGGAGTATCCACACAGAGAAAGTCAAGATGAGGGGGTTGGAGAATTTCCGTTTAGATAATGGCTAGGAACTGAAGAGTCAGAAGAAAATGGTTTCTTCTGCAAGTTGTGAGAGCCGAGGACAAAGGGCTTCCAAGTCAGAAATGCCTGTCAGAGTGGAGGCAAGACATGACACCTGAGCAGGTTCACACAGACGATAGAGTAACTTGTCATGAACAGTAGTTGAGGTACCCCTCTGCTGCCAGTGACACAGTGAAGCCCTCTGAGTGCTAAAATCATAGCTTGTGTTTAAATCTTCTTTCTTAAAGATAAAGGGGTGTGCATATGTTTTGACTGAACTGGGCCACAAAGTGTGCAACTGAGTCCTTTAGCTGAATGGTGTAGCTCATGTTCTTGCACACAAATAGTCATGCATTTGGACCATACTCTGGTCCAGGAACCTAATGTCTCCACTTTCCCGAAGGCGTTTTTATGTTCTGAGCCTAACTAATAATTGAACTTCCGGATGAGTGGATAAAGTATGCCACTTAAATGCAATGGGGTTGTGTTCAACCATAAAAGCAAATGATATTTTGACAATCGCAGGAAATGTAGAACTAGAACCCAGAACTATATATGTTTACCTGTACATTGATATATAATACATATGTGGTCATATACATATACCTTTACATATATGGATCCACTGCATACTGAGCATCCCTAAGCCAGAAATCTGAAATCCCAAAAACTCCAAATCCCTAAGCTTTGAACCCTGTGACTTTTACATGTGTTACTTTTGTGTTTGAATTTCCAGGCTAAGGCTCCTCAACTGGGAAACAGTCCTTTAATGTTCCAAATTCTGGAAAATCAGAAGCCCGAAACACTTCCATTCTAGGCATTTGAGATGAGATATATTCAATCATCGTCAAATTCTGCATTCTTCTGGGGTCTGTGACTTTGAATACATCTATGAATTATTCACTGCAAATGTCTGACATGGAAACCTTTCCTTTGTTTCAGCTGTCTGTGAAGAATATATAATCATTGAAAATTTCTACTATCCCTAGGAACTATACCTCAGAGTCCATAGGCTACTGACCTTCCTTAGAAACTGATGAGTCTTGGGACCTATGCTCTGTGCCATATACCAGGTCCCTATGCATTTCTGACTTCTGCGTTAGTTGTTGATCGGATCAATAAATAACTACATTTTATTTATCATGGTAATGTCCAAAGCCCCGAACTGCAACATTGGTGTGATCATAGAATGAGTCTTGTTCTGAGCTTGCAGAGCTTCAAGCTCAGCCTGAGGCTTTCAGAATCAGTCACCTGTGGCTGAGATCTGTAATTCTGCCTTCGATATAGGAGCCCATATGATAGTCACAATCAGAAATGTTCTAAACTGTGCTAGAAAAGTCGTAAGGCCTATCATTCTCACATGTACCCATGGCATAGCATAAGCCCCAAATAATTTCAAATGTTCAACAAGCATTTCCATTTCTGAAATGGAAAGAATTAGAAAAAATGCCACCCACCCATCTCAAAAATATTAACCCAGAATTTCTCCTGTCTAAAGGAAATACAGGAACAAAGAGTGGAGCAGAGACTGAAGGAAAGGCCATCCAGAGACTGCCCCACCTGGGAATCCATCCCATATGCATACATCAAGCCCAGACACTATTGCTGATGTTAAGAGCTTGATATAGCTGTCTCCTGAGTGGCTCTGCTAGATCCTGACCAAGACAGATGTGGACACTTGCAGCTAACCATCGGACTGAGCACGGGGACTCCAATGGAGGAGTTAGGGGAAGGACTGAAAGAGCTGAAGGGGTTTGCAACTGCATAGAAAGAACAGCAATACCAATCAACCAGATCCCCCAGAGCTCCCAAGGACTAAACCACCAACCAAAGAGTACACATGGAGGGACCCATGGCTCCAGCTGCATATGTAGCAGAGGATGGTCTTATCTGGCATCAAGGGGAGGAGAGGCCCTTGGCCTTGTGTAGGCTCAATGCCCCCATATAGGGAAATGCTAAGGTGGTGAGGCAGGAGTGGGTGGGTGAGTGGGGGAGCACCCTCATAGAGGCTAAGGGGAGGGAGTATAGAATAGGGGAAACCAGGAAGGGAGATAATATTTGAAATGTAAATAAATAAAATAACCAATAAAATAATTAAAAGAAAAAAATCTTAATGGCTCTCTTGTGATGATGAATTTAAACTAGACAGACATAAAACCAGAGCTGACAATTTCACAAGTGTCCACAGGTTTCTGGGTCTTCAGAGACACTCCACCTTAATCACATCACTTGGCCATTAGAGTTCTCAAGACAGTATTGAGCAATGGTTGCTAGGGTCATTCTGTATCCCCACCACATGTAGTAGTAATACACAGTTATGCAGACTCCATCCCCATGAATAGGGGCCATGCCTGATAGATAATTAGAAAAGTAATAAATTACTTTGTTTGAGTGTTGTGTTCGTTAATTGCAGTTTGCTATTTTGTACTCAACTGAAAGGCAAGTGCACATGTCAAGTTAAAAACGACTATTAAAATTTTCTCCATTTTTCTTGGTTATTTTCCAAAATCTTCACTCATTTATTTAAATGTCACCTTTACAATTAAAATCCATGTAGCCCTTATCAGGCTTGTCTTTTTAAATTATCTGTCACTCATCACCAAAAAGTTTTCTGTTTTTAAATTATCTGTAATTATTTTCTTTTATATTTAGTGGACTAAGATGGCTCTCAAAATTCTAGCAGAGTCCTTCTCGGATTATACTATAGACTACTTAGTTTTACTCTATAAAACGAAATCCTTGTGTGAACATGACAAGAAAGGTTTGTTTTGTTTTATTGTGCTTCACTTGACACAGGGTCTCAATAGGTAGCCAAAGCTGGCCTCAAACTGTACTACCCCGGATCTCTAATTTATAATTCTACAGCATCTACCAGGACCTGAGGTTACAGGCATTCACCACCATATCGGACCTAACAGGATTTTTATAATCTACTTCCTAAATTAGGGATTAAAAGGGGTATTTAGAAAAGAATACATATCTATGTAGTACTTGATAGTATATAAAATATATGTATGTGTTCATATGGCCACTGTGAAGCACTTGCTTCATTTCCTATGGTGCTGTAAACTGTTACTGTAGAGTTATCAGGAGAGAAGAATATCCATTTGCAATGATGTCACAATTTTCCAACAATTTAGAAATATGCTTGTCTCAGAGACCAGACACCTGTTAGTCTTAAGCCCAAAGTTTTAAAGCCTTTAGCTGTAACTCTGACCTTAAGTACCAACTTCATGAAAGAAATATGTAAATTGGGTCTAAATCATTTCTTAAGAAATTAGAGCATTCCTGAATAAGACTGTGAATAGTTTAAAAATATTTAAACTCTATGGGCCACCCATAGTGGCCTGGATCTTCCCATATCAATTAACTAAGACAATCCCCAGAGATGTACCCACAGGCCAAAGGATGCAGACAATCCTTCATTAAGATTCTTCCCAGTTGATTTCAAGGGGTGTCAGTTGATAATTAAAGCTAATCGTGACAAGTATCACTGTCATCAAACCTTCCTTCTCTGTCTCTGAAAGGACTTTTTGTTCCATTAAAATGAAGTGTGAAGATTGTGGCAAGGAGCTGACTCTAGATTGGTCTCTTCGCCCAGTTTGTTCTCTGCAGGATGGAGATGATTAATTCTACAGACTCAGCACAAGCATGGCCACCTCTTAGCAGAACCCTCCCCTGCAGGTAACCCTTTTTCTCCTTAGTATACATTAAACACTGAAATTAATGTTCAGGGTATATATAACAAAAAGCTACAGAGAAATCTTTCTTGCCAAGAGAAAAATAACTTTGTTTGTTTTATCTTTTGCTGAACTAAAAAAACCTCCATTCCAATATAGAAGTATCCCCTTTCTGAAGGTTGATCAGCCATTTCCAATAGCCTCTTTCCTGAACAATTATGAAAGGTGTTCAGAAATTCCACAAGATTCTACCCAGAAGTAGCCATGATTATATAAACTACCCTGCCCCCCCTTTTGTTTTTGTTTGTTTTGCTCTTTTCTACAATGGCAGACTTACAAATGCCCTGAGAACTTCTATAAAACTACATTGGTTGAGCAATTTTCACACATAGATACAAGGTTCTGTTCTCAAGAGATGAGAAAAGAGAGCAGGCTCTCGAACTCTGAAGCCCTGTCATGTCTGGAGCAGTGGGGTTAACCCACTGTTATAAAACCATAAGCAATCAACAATCATATCAATCCGAAAACAACTGGTATCTGTACTCCCTCTGCTTGCTCCAGGGAGACTTTTTGAGTACATAGGAAATGCAAAGTGTGTGTTCTTAGAAAAGATCTAGGTCAATCCTTCCAGCTTTCTACTGCACTGTGATCTTTTACTTGCTTGCATTCTCTCAAAAGCTGCTTCAGAGCCATTTTGGTCCTCAGTCATGTGTTGGAGGATACTTGATCACACTGTGACTCCCAAGATTGTGTTATTTCCTGAAAAAATAAAACCTATTTATTGTGGTGTGGCTCAGCCCTTAGCACACAACTTTAATCCCTCTGTCTGGAATACAGACACACCCTTAGTACACACCTTTAATCCCAAACAATGAAGGTAAAGTTAGATTGTAGAAGGAAGCACTCATGTTTGAAAGTGACGTCCAATTGAGTGGCAGACAAAGTGATGAATCAGAGAAAAATTTGACAGATTAGGATATTCCTACCTTTTATGAGAAGAGAGGGGGATGCAGGGAGAGGTGGTAGTTTTTACTGGGACTGTTGCCCAGAGGGCAGGTTGCAGAGAGAGAATGGGCTGGACCCAGGTGAAGACAGAATGAGCCAGAAAATGAGAAGGAGCCAGAAGGTTAGAACACATTGCCAGAGTTAGTCTGAGGCCAAGCAGAGCAATTCATAAGAAGCTGGGAGAAGCCAGGTTGAATCAGTCAGCTTGAAGAGGAGTTTTGAGCCAGAACAGATGAATTGACCAGTCAGGAAGAGACCAGAAAGAACAAGAGCATATTCAGTGGTAAGTCTCAGAGGCTGAAAACATTCTACGCCTAGATTAGATTGTATGGAAGTTAGAAGCTTCCAGAACTAGGCCTAGGTTAGTAGACAGGGGCAGCAAGTCTCAGAGGCAACAATTACTTCAGTTGAATAAAAGTTACTGTTATAGTCATGTCCTATCCAAAGTGGAGACTTAGTTGCTTCCATAGTATGTGACATTGTTTATGTAAATAAATTATAGTAAATCCCTCAATGGATATACAGCATGTGCATTTGATCCATGGATAACGCCATATCTGGAGAAATATGAATGAAAAATTTAAGGTTGTTACTAGGTTGAAGATGAGCAGAAAAGAGTTTGCAAATCTAGGTAGGTGTCTATGCCTGCTTGATAAAATTTGAAGAGTTTTGGAAACACAAGTTCACTGGTTTGATTATACTCAGGTAAAATAAGCTTGCTTCTCTTATACCTTAAATGTTTTATTTTCATATGTAATCAATATTTCTATTCCCAGTCCTGCTGAGTAACTGATGGTAACAATTTACACTTCTCGGCAAGATGATAGAATGTGTACTGGGAAGGAAGGTGCGGCTAGAGAAATTTGGCAGCCATGCCTCCTGCTCCAGCTCCACAGAAAGGGCCAGGAATGGAAAGAGATCATCTCCATTCACAATGTCCCCATTTCTTTCTGGGATAGCTTGACATTGAAACCTTTTCCCTAAACTTTGTTGCTAAAGCTCAATTAATAAATATATTTATTGACCTAAATGTGTCAAGAAAGCAAATAAAAGAACTTATAACAGTGAAGATGTGACTTTTAGTTTAAAACCAAGAGACTATAAGAAGCTTCCCATATTATTTACTTCCATTATTAGAGTCTACCAACTCTGCTTAGATGGTTTTCTCTCACCTGTTTGTCATGTCTTTGTCTTTCCTGGCACTTCCCACTCCTGCTAATCTGTTTCTAATTAGCTTCCTGCCTAGATTTTGCAGTCACTCTCTCATCAGGCTCTTGACTTAGGTCCTCTTTGAGAATCTATCAGGCATAGGTTGGTCTTTCCATAAGATGACATCAGGATTGTGATTGCAGCATACACACACACACACACACACACACACACACACACACTGCCCCCAGGGAATCTTTTTGCTTACAAGAGAGCATCTGACCACCCTTCCTTGTCCAGCATGCTCTGATTCATTTCTTCTGGTTCCATTTTTCTGTATTTCTTTCCAAGTGTTCAGCCTCAGACTTCACAAACATATATAGCCTTATTTAATTTGCACACATGTATGTGTGTGTTTGTGTGTATGTATGTGTTTAACTTTTTGATCTCTATTTTTGTTGTTGTTGTTTGTTTTTTTGTTTTCTCGAGACAGGGTTTCTCTGTGTAGCCCCGGCTGTCCTGGAACTCACTCTGTAGACCAGGCTCACCTCGAGCTCAGAAATCCACCTGCCTCTGCCTCCCAAGTGCTGGGATTAAAGGCGTGCACCACCACCACCTGACTTTTTTGATCTCTATTGGGTTATTCTCTTCCTGTCCTTGGGATGTCCCTTCAAATTTATTCATCTGAGGGAATGAGTGACTTCGTTCTTGGTTCATCCTTGGTGCTGTCTCTAAACTCCTCTGGACTGATTTAACATTTTTTTTTCTGGAATTTTATAAAAATTTCACTACTTATATATATTTTTTAAAACAGAACTTGCTGTTAAGTATATTTAACTTGCTTAAAATACATTTGGATAGGCATTTTTCTTTGTTATGATGTGAAATCTCCTGGGAAGTTGGAGAGTAGAACATGTATAAGTTTCATTTTACAGATGGAAATGCACCAGATGTAACAGACTGCAGGCATAATGTACACCCATGTAGTTGTTAAGTGAATAAATAAAGTAATTCCTTAATAATTAAACATTTTAGATGACTTCTGGGATTTATATAACTCTTAGTCACAGTCAAGAAGCAGGAGTTACTGTTGTGGACTAGAGCACTGACTACTTGTCTGTACAGAAGACTGGCATTTCCGCAAAAGTGGGCTTGGGTCTCACTCTTCAGCAGTGGGAAATGAGGTTTCCACACCTACATTCAGTCTTCAGATAAAACTGCTCTACTTTGCACACTAGCCTCGGCATAAGACTTTACAGAAAAAGTTTTCACCATTTAAGATAAACATTGGAATCCCATGGGGTCCCAGCTCAGTGGAGAACTTTGATTCTATATTTGTTTCAGTCTCTATTCAACACAAAAACCTTTTGCATGAAAACTAGGTGAATATCCTGCTGTGGTTTGGCTGAATATACATAAATATCAAAATGGCAGCACAAAAGAGCATGTCAGCTAAGATCGTCTAATCGCTGGCTTTGTATGACAGGAGGACATCCTGCATAGTCACTGAGGTTACCTGCTGACCTAACCATTAGCCTGAGAACCCTAGTCACATGCTTGCCCTAACAGCAGGCACTTGCTGCCAATGTTCAGGAGATTTTTGTCACAGCGTGTATACATGCACAAATCTAGGCAGTACTGGTTAGATCATATATGTGGCCTGATGATGCAACCAAGAGACAAGATGATACACGACATAAGAGGCACTGACAGCATGACATGATTATTCTTTTACAATAAATAGTTTTATAAACCAAATGAGAAAATTATAAAATAATGGTAGAAACGTAGTGTATTAGGTAAGCAAATCTGTATAACTATTATTAAATCCCGAGTACTATAGATAACTATGGGTGCTGGGTTTCTGAATGATTGGCATCCTAGAGTATTTCTTATATCAACAAAGCATGAAGTCATCTTCTGTATGCAACAGTCTGTCCTTGATGGAAACAGCATCGAAAGCTGTATTCTATACACTGTACTTTCTTTCTGGATATTTCCATAGATTTACTCAGTCCCTGAGACACAGTTACACAGCTTTGTATCTCTGTGAGACAATGGCAGTGGCCTGTTCCCTTTCCACAGTGTACATAGAGAAGACTATGACCTGAGATAAATCTAAGACATGTCCTCACTGTGTCCTTGTGCACTGCAGAGTTACAAGCTGGTCATTTAAGAGAGTCACATACCTGTTCAGGTCTCGGTGTATGATTGGTTGGATCAAGCTGTGCAGGTACTCCATGCCCTTGGCAACATCTACTGCAATGACTAATTTAGACTGCAAGTCAAGAATTCTAGGATAGAAAACAGACTCAATGGAGACAAGGTGGTTGAAGCCAACACTCAGCACGTCCCTCAAAAGAAAACAGCCCATGATTGTTATTCTGTGTAATTCTATCTAAATTTTTATTCATTGAAGATGGAGTTAGATGTTCAGTCTGGAACATATCTTTTAATATTTGGGAATTGCTTAACTAAATGCCAATTCAGGTATATATGATGTGTTTTGTTTAAAAGTATACTGCTTGATTTTCAAATTTATTTGTCATACAAAAATCTGCAATAGTAACATAGAAATGGAATGTTCTGGAGCCACTGAGTGAAACCACTCCATAGTTACTATCTGCAGAGATATAAAACATGAACTCAGGTCCAATATGGGCAAGAACATTCTCTTAAAAATTTTTCTCTCATCAATACTGTGACCCTTGATAATAATGGTATTCTGAGCTTCTGTGCAATACTATGTGGCTGTGTCAAGGTTAGTCTATTTATAAGCCTCAGCTGGCTTCATATTCCTCAACTTTGTTACCCTTGACTTACTGTTTAAAAATATTACTTAAGTATATAATTTTTGGATATATAATAATTAGTCATAAATCATCAGCTGTGTTTAAAATGCCATTCTTGTTAGCACTTAGACATGTCATAAGTCAATAGGGTCCCCCAGGGATGTGGTAAAGGTGATTCTCATGCTGAGGCCAAGGTGAGTGTGGATCAGAGCCCATACCTCTTTTGTTCGTGAAGCAGGGAGAACAGGGAGCCTCCTGAAATGTACTGTGTGACAATGGCAAACTGGCTGGGGTCATCCAGGCAGGCTCCCACAAACTGAACCACGCAGGGGTGATTGAGCTGGCAGAGGATGGACACCTCTCGGCAAAACATATCCACATCTGACTTGGAGCAGTAGGTGTTGGCTCGGTATCTAGGACAGGAGAGAGGACAGGTTCTTGTCAACAGGAGTTTTCAGGGGATGGCCCCTGATCTTCCCAGCCGATGATGCGGATTTCTTTCTTCTGCTTGCTTACCGTTTGATTGCTACTATTTTATTTCTGCATCGCCCTTTATAGACTTTCCCAAAAGAACCTAAAATTATTTAAAAGATGTTGATAAATGTTTACAGTTGGTAATTCTGAGACTGTTAAAATGCAACAGGGCTCTGGTTTCTTTGCTTACCTGAGCCGATAATCTCATGGAGCTCAATTTCAGAGAGCTGCAGATGGAAACGGGAGGGTAACTCAGCCCTCAAGAGGAGAACATCTGCCTTCTCTGCAAACAGTAATTGCTGTTTTATTTTGGGTACGAGATATACACGCATGGCTATAAATACACAACGGACATGCTCAACCAAAGGTGCCTCATCCCAACTGTAACTGATCACTTGGCGATCCTAAGACCTTAGCACATGTGGTCTGGGCCTGCATTACCAGAAGGTGGCCTTCTGGCTTAGCTGCACAATCTCTGTGATCAAGGCTGACTTTATTGGTCATCTGATCTTCAGTTGACATGGCTAAAGACACAGCTACCCTCCAATATGGTTTGCCTCATTGCCTGAGAAATAGAGTCAATCCCTTCAGTCTCCATCAGTAAGGAAGTCAAATATCTATCTGTAAAATGGGCCTTTAGGGGATAGGAATCAGTCTAAGGACATATTCCACACCAAAAAGTACTTTTTAAACTACAGATTCCAAGTGGTTAAATATTAATTTGTCATGGACTTGTGTTTTATACTTTACTGGTCTAGTGATGTTAATTTCAGCAATCAGTGGTATTGATTCAAAAAAGTACCTGAGGGTCACTTATTAGAGAGATTTAAACACTAGTAATTTAATAATTTGAATATTTTTCTAAAGCAAATAAATTTCCATTTCTAAAAATATTAATATTTATAACTTATATTTTGTTCAAAATATAAAGATGTAAATAGTCCTCTGTGAGTCTGAGCTCTCTTCAGTACTCATCAGTGATCCACTGTTGTGACAACTGTGGACAAAGGGGCATGAGGGCAAGGCTAATTCGAAGAAGAAAGGTCTCCACCAGCATTGCTTATAATGCTGAGGTAGCCACCACTCACAACACAACAGAACACATGGCTGTCGTATTTAGGCAATAATCATCCTCAGCGATCAAACAACAACCATCCCGTTTATAGGTACCTTTTGTCATGCTTTTAATCTTCCCCAAGGGGGATGGAACAGACACATAGGAGCCATCTAGAAATCAAGTTACACAGTAGAGTTGAAGGCAGCAATCATTTCTTTCTCCTTAAAGTTCAACATGATAAACACAAAGCAGACGACAAAAACCAGCTTAAGGTTCCTATCTCCTGCGCACGAAGCTGTGGTACGCATGTTTTTCTATAATCTACATAAAACGATCCTAATTCTGTTCTAGAAGACTCCAGCAGATGCATCTGCCGTAATTTGTATCTGGCTATGGGTACTCTTCCCTTGTCTTAGTAAATACTGACATAGAAAATGACTGTTTTTTCCTTAGGCCTTCTGGGCCTTGTACAAGCTCCACACCCATTCACTCCAAGGAATGCAAAGTTCAAATCTTTACATTACAGTGGATTCTGGGGGCCATTCTTTGTGTAGCCTCACCTAGCTGTGAACTTTCATAAATGAACCTCATCCCTCGGCTGTATCCTCCTTTGTCATCCCAGAGGGAGAGTAACAGCAACACACATTTACCATTGAACTCAAGATTGTGCAGCAATGAAACAGAATAGCAAAAGGGGGTACCTCCTCCAGGCTGAGAATATTCATTACACGGCAGCTCATCCTGGGGTCTCTTATAGTGCTTCAGGAGTGTAACAATGGCATCATGTCCTTCAGAAAAAGAAAGAGGGATGAATAATTTTGTTTTGATTTAGTCAACAAATCTCAGCCCCTTCCCCAAACCCACTGGATAAAATTTGTAGCATAGGTTATACCCGAGGAGGTAATATATTACAATAATTACATTATATTCCATTACAATGGAATTAGTGCTTCTTTCATTCAAATAACCTGCCAAGGGTGTCCTAATATATAGTGGAATATATATATATACATATATACATACACATATATATATAGTGGGTAGCAGGGGTACAATAGACATGTGACTAGGCTTCTGCTTGTAAGAGAATTACAAGGTGATTGAGCATAATTATAGGAATTAATCACGAGAGACGTCTGAGCGACCAGATATGAAGTGGTATGAGTATATAGCTAAGACATGGTTAGGTGTCCGAAAGACACATATAGTATCTGAGAGAAATGGGCACCCACAGTGACTGGGTATAGTAGTTGGTTGGCAATCCCAGGAACGCAGAACTTAATAGCTTAAGTTCCTATGGTGGAGACAGCAAGCAGCACATAGATACCTGTAGACCTCTTTCACAGTGACTCTGTCACTGGAAATGGCTGCCTACCCTGGGATACCTCTATTCATCTTCCATTCCAATGTGGCTGTGTGGTATATTCACTGGGAACATAAGGGAAATGCCATTACTATGTGTATGCTTTAAGACACAGGAAGCCGTTACTCTCCCAGTTGCCTGCTGCAGCCCAGGACTCTGAGGTAAAAGAGGCTGGGAAGCTGTTCAGCCTTGTTACCAGTCCTGGAATGTCACAAGGTGGAGAGACATGTCTCAGTTTTAAACTACTACACTAGCATTCTGGGCTTATTAGCTGTGCCACAAATTATTCTTGCAAAAGATGAAAAATGTTAAATGCTTCTCAGAGAAAGCCATTGATTTTCAATAGAATTAAACCTTGACACTATTGTATGCTTTCACTATGAAAATAATCTACTGAAGCTAATTTGTAAAAGAGGCAGTCAACCTTATAGATCTTGCCCAGAACCCTGTGAAATGCAACTGAACCCACTGTAAATATGACCAACTATAGAAACAGAAAAGCATAAATGTTTTCCTATCACAGATATCTGAGATTTAGACTGGCTTTGCACATGCCATTATACATGTAGAATGCCCACAGTAGAGCTCACTTAGTCATGTTTTTCCTTTAACAGAACCCACTAAATAATGTTTGCAAGAATGGAGGATGGAGAAGTCAACACTAGCTGTATTAACACTAGACATTTTCACAAAGGGAACAATCTACCCCCAGATTCCTTAAAGGAAAAAAAAAAGTGTACATGAGTAATGAATTTTGTGAGAAAATCTATATATCAGCTCTCCAGAAGTAAATAACTAGGCCCTACATTTTATTGTCTTTAGTTTTTGTAAATAATGATTTCTGTTTTCCCAAACTATGGATGCAGACTATGTCAAAATGATGAGGAAAAACTCTAGATATTATCAGTTAGCTTGGATTTTATGTGACTAGATTCAGACCTCAAGGCCTGAATGATGTTAGCCAATAGAACAGCTTCTAATGAGAATCTGATAGGAAAGGATTGTACATAACATAAAAGTTATGAGTTGGGAAAAAACATGACGTGACCTGTTCACAAACTAAAGAAGGCATGTGTGAAGAAGGGTGGATGAGGATGAAGGTGGTAAATCTGGGCAGGGGAGAGGAGAGCAGAACACCAGGTAAAGGGAATGCCCCAGGCTATCAGGATATGTCACACAGACGTGAAGTGAGCACAGATTTCCCAGATACTATGCATAAAAAGCTATGTGGGGGAGGACTTCCTGGTGGCTTTCTAATGAGTGCTTTGGTGGTGCTGATGAGACTTAAGGGACCATCTATGCAGAGCTTACAAAGACAAGATCAATGTAGGTCATTTCAAAACCATTAGTTGCAAGGAATGGAAGGATATGCTTTACTTTAATTAAAAAGTAAAAAAAGAACAGCCTGCCAGAAAACCAGGTAGGCTGTCCATTGCTCTCCTCCTATTTCTCTTCCCCTCAACCCAATCCTACAGTTTAGTCACATAACACCAGCTGTACCCTTTCCTTCCTCACCCCAACATCTTCTGTGTATCCCACAGGACATTCCTTCCTAACCTCCACCCCCTACTTCTCACTGTATCTCAGACCCCAAGTCCAGCAGGCACCCCTTGATAACCCAAGAACCATTCTACCCAGGGCACCAAGTAGGCTGAATGGAAGACCCATGCCTGTCCTACTGCTCCTGAGGACCAATTTCCTCAGTCTCATTCCAAACTCTGTAGCTGGAAATCTGCTGCAGTCTCCCTTTCCTTGGTGACTCTGTCTCCCAATCGATCACAAGACTTTCTTCTCCAACCATTCATTCCTCAACTCATTCCAACCTCCAACACCAGCGGGCTTTCTCTGTGAGTATACCACAACACACAGCAATCACACTCTCAGAAAATGCAAAGAGAAACAGAAACCAAGGAACAAAACTCCTAGCCAATGAGGACTGATCTAGAAAGCAGCAACTAGACCTTTAATCACCCAACCCCAGATGCATTGACACCATCAGAAATACAACAGTCAGGATATTATGTCTCCACTAAAGCCCAGCTATTTTACCAAAACCAGCCCTTCATATTTCAACATAGCTGAAAGACAAGAAAAAACCTTAAAACAGCCTTTAAAATATGATAGATGTCCTTAAAGAGGAAATTAATAAATACAAATCCAGGAAAACACAAACAATGTAAGGAAATAAAGAAAACTGTTAAGACCTGAAAATGGAAATGTAATCTATAATGAAAACTCAAACTGAAGAAATTCAGGAAATGAAAAGTTATAAACTCAAACTGGAACTACAGAAGCAAGCTTTACCTGCAGATTACATGATATGAAAGAGAGACTCTCAGACCTTGAAGATATAATAGAAGAAATAGATATACCAGTCAATGAAAATGGTAAATCTAAAAAACTGAGATGAAATATTCTGAAAATCTGCGACACTATGAAAGGACCAAACCTAATAGGGATGGAGGAAGGAGAAGAAACCCAGCTTGAAAGTGCAGAAAATGTTTTCAACAAAATCAGAGGAGAAAAGTTTCCTAATCTAAAGAAGAAATGCCTGTAAAGGTGCAAGAAGCTTATAGAATACCAAAGAGATTAGACTAGAAAAGGAAATCCCCGTACCATATAAAAATCAAAATATTAAACATGCAGAACAGAAAAGAATATTAAAATCATCAAGTAAAAAAGGACCAAGGAACATATAAATGCAGACCTATTAGAATTACACCTGATTTCTCAATGGAACCTCTAGGAGCCAGAAGAGCTAGGACAGATATGATTCCAATTCTAAGAAATCTTAGATGCCAGTACAGACTACTATACCCAGCAAAATTTTCAATCACCATTGATGGAGAAAATAATATATTACAAAATAAAACCAAATTAAACCTATCTATACATAAATCCAGCCATACAAAGGTTCTAGAAGGAAAATTCCAACCTAAGAAGGTTAATCAAATACATGAAATATTAAAAATACACATCTTATACCAGCAAAATAAAAAGAAGGGAATGTACACAACCACCACCACCACCACCACCACCACCACCACCACCAACAACAACAACAACAAGCCAAACAAACAAAAATAACAAGACCCAACAATTGCTGGTTATTAATACCTCTCAATGGTTTTAATTCCCCAATAAAAAGACACAGACTAAAAGAATGGATGTGAAAACAGGACCCATCCTTCAGCTGCATCCAAGAAACACACCTCTACACTAAGGATAAACATTTTCTCAGAGTAAAAGGTTGGAAAAAGATTTTCCAAGAAAATGGAACTAAGAAATAAGCTGGTGTAGCCATTTTAATATCTAACAAAATTAACTCCAATCCAGAACTAATCAAAAGAGATTGGGAAGAACACTGCATACTCATCTGAGAAAAATTCACAAGATGACATTTCAATTCTTAATATCTATGGGCCAAAGACAAGGATATCCATGTTCTTAAAAGAAACACTATTACAGCTAAAGTCACATATTGACCCCCATACACAGATAGTACAAGACTTCAATATCCCACTATGGGACAGGTCATCCAGACAAAAAGTTAACAGAGAAATGCTGGAGCTAAGATGTAGTAAACCAAATGGACCTAACAGATATTTACAGAATATGTCACTCAAACACAAAAGAATATACCTTTTGCTCTGTGCTGCATGGAACTTTCTTCAAAATTGTCTGGATACGCAGATACAAACCAAGTCTCAACAGATAAAAGAAAACTGAAATAACTCCCTACATCCTATCAGACCAGGATGGAATAAAACTGGAAATCAACTGCAAAAGAAACAGTAGAAAACTTTCAAACTTATAGGAACTGAACAACAGTCTATTGAATGAAAAATTGGTCAAGACTTAAAAAAAGGAAGAAATGAAACACTTTCTAGAATTCAACGAAAATTAACAAACTAACCACACTTACGGTAGACAAGGAAAACAGTGCTAAGAGGAAAGTTTATAGCATTAAGTGTCTATATTTGAGAATTGGAGAAGTCTCATACTAGCAAACTTAAAAGCACACCTGAAATCTCTAAAACAAAAATATGTAATCATATCTAAGAGGTGAAGAGGGCACCTCTTCACCTCTTATCTAGTGAGACTGAAGTCTGAAATAAATAAAATAGAAACAAAGGAAAGAATACAGAGAATTAATGAAACAAAGAGTTTTTTTTTTTTTGAGAAAATCAACAAGATAGACAAACATTTTTCCAAACTAACTAAAAGGCAGAGATCACACACACACACACACACACACACACACACACATTATCCAAATGAACAAAATCATAAGTGAAAATGGGGACATGTAACAGAGGACCGGGGACTGCCTTATCTGGCCTTAATAGGAGAGGATTGGCCTAATCCTGTAGAGACTTGATACTTCAGGGAAGGGTGATGGCCTGAGGGATGCACCCTCTCAGAAATGAAGGAGAAGAACTCTGGGAGGGAGACGGGGACAGGAGCAACATTTGTAACGTAAATAAATAAAATAATTAATAAAAAAATTTAAAAACTGTGGAATATATGCAGAGTTTATCTTGACTATCAACATTTAACAATTTTTCCTGTAACTAAGGTTTTGTACTAGTGAGATCAATATGTTAACAATTAGTACTTTACTGCTTTATTGTTAGGTAAGCTCCATTGTTCACCTTAGGACTCAACTTTTGTTGTAACAGATCAATGAATGCTGACTAGTATATAATGGCATACACCTACCATTTTATTATATAGGAAATCTTCGATACTCTAAAAATGCGCTGTGTTTTACCTAACGATGGAGTTTCCTTGAAGCTATTTTGATAGTGAAACTATTGTAACAAATCAACATAAATCATTAAGATTAAGTAATTATTAAAAATATCCTATATTTTTATTTAATACTTGTTCCTTTTCTTTTAAATTAAAATTTCCATGTACAAAAAAAGAAAGAAAAAACAGGAAGATATAATAATAGACACCTAGAAAACCATAAGGATTTATTTTAAAAACCTGTATAATACCAAATTGAAGAATCTAAAAGAAATAGATAATTTTCCCAGTAGGTATTACCTACTGAGAATCAAGATCACATAAATAATTTAAACATACCCACAATCCTTAAAGATAAAGAAACAGTCAAAAAAAATGCCTCAGACTAGATCATTTCAGTTTAGTTCTACCAGTCTTTCAAACATGTTACACCAATATTACTTAAATTATTCCACTAAATATAAACAGGAGGGACATTGCCAAATATATTTTATTAGGTCACAGTTGTACTTATACTCAAGTCACATAAAGACTCAACAAAGAGAATTTCAGCACAATATCGCTTCTGAACATAGATGAAAAAATATTCAACAAAATACTAGTGAACCAAATCCAAGAACACATTAAAGTGGTCTTCCACAATAACAAAATAGGCTTCATTCCAGAGATTACAGGGGTTGTTTAATATATGAAAATCAGTAAATGTAATATGTCATATAAATAACCCAAAAGAAAAGAAACAGCATGAATATATTTTTTTTCCAAATTTAGGATGTACTTCTTCCTCCTCCTCCTCCTCCTCCTCCTCCTCCTCCTCCTCCTCCTCCTCTTCTTCTTCTTCTTCTTCTTCTTCTTCTTCTTCTTTTTGGTTTTTCGAAACAGGGTTTCTCTGTATAGCCCTGGCTGTCCTGGAATTCACTCTATAGACCAAGCTGGCCTCGAACTCAGAAATCTACCTGCCTCTGCCTCCCAAGTGCTGGGATTAAAGGTGTGTGCCACCACTTCCCAGCTCAGGATGTACTTCTTTTAAAAACCTACTAATAAAACATTTTAATAGTATTATTACAAAAATTGTATTCTTAGTATAGACACTAATAACACTGAACATCATATTTTTGGCATAAAATTTGAAACAGTAAATTAGTACTAGTAAAATTATGTTTTCCCTTACTACATGCAGAAAAGGCTTTTGATAAAATGGAACAGCCCTTCATGACAAAATTCATGGAGAGATCAAGGCTACAAGAGAAATACCTAAACATAATAAAGGCTATTTATACTAAGCCCAAAACCAACATCAAATTAAATGGAAAGAAATTCAAAGCCATTACACTAAAATCAGGAACAAGACAAGATTGTCTTCTCTTTTCATATCTATTCAATATAGTACCTGAAGTCTTAGCTAGAGCAATAAGACAACTGAAGAGCATCAAGGAGATAAAAATTAGAAAAGTATTCAAAGTATCGTTACTTGCACATGATATGATAGTATACACAAATGACCCTAAAAATTCTACCAGAGAACTCCCACAGCTAATAAAGAGTTTCAGAGAAATGACTGGATACAAAACTAACTCAAAAATATTAGTAGCCCTCCTGTATATAAATGACAACACACTGAGAAAGAAATCAGGGGAACAACACCTTTCACGATAGCCTCAGTTAGTATATCTTGAGAGTTACTCTAACAAAGCAAGTAAAAGAGCTATATGACAAAACTTCAAGTTCCATCAGAAGACGGAAAGATCTCTCATGCCTGTGATTTGATAGGATTAACATAGTAAAAGTGTCCACCCTACCAAAAGCAATCTACAGATTCAATGCGAATCCACAGCAAAATTTCAACACAATTCTTTACACACCATTCTCTAAGTTGTACAACAGAGCTATAGTAAAAAAATCAGTATGGTATTGGCATAAAAAAATAGACACACTGATTGATGGAAGCAAACTGAAGATCCAAATCATATGGACACCTGAATTTTGATGAAGAAGCCATATATATACAATGGAAAAATATCTTCAACAAACTGTGCTGCTGCTCAAACTGTAGAATAATGCAAATAGATCCCTATTATGTCAAGTCCAGGTGGGTCAAAGAATTCAGCCTAGAACTAGATACACTGAAACTGAGAGAAGAGAAAATGGAGAACAGCCTTGAACACATTGGAACAGGAGACAACTTTTGGTACAGAATACCAATAATGCAGGCACTAAGATCAACAATTATTACATGGGACCTCATGAAACCCAAAAGCTTCCTCTAAAGTAGCAGTTTACAAAATGAGAAAAGATTTTTTTTTTTTTTACTGACTACACATTTGATGGAAGACTAACATCCAAAATATATAAAGAACTCAAGAAACAAGATATCAAAAAGAAACCCAAGTATTTAAATTAGAAACAGGGAAAAGATCTAATCAGAGCATTCTAAATAGAGGGATCTCAAATGGCTGAGAAACACTTAAAGAAATGTTCCTCATGTTTAGCCTATAGGGAACTGCAAATAAAAACTACTTTGAGATTCCATTGTATATCTTTCAGAATGCTAAGATCAATAACATAAGCAACAGCTCATGCTGATAAGGATGTGGAGCAAGGGGAACAGTCCTCCATTGCTGATGATAATGCAAACTTCCAGTGAGGAGCCATTATGGAAATCAATATAGCAGTTCCTCAGAAAATTGGACACCAATCTACCTCAAGATATAGCTATACCACTATTGGACATATACACAAAGGTTGCTTGATCTTACCACAAGGACATTTGTTCAATCATATTTAGTGTGGTTCTATTCATAAGCATTAGAAACTGGAAATAACTTAGCTGTCCCTTAGCAGAATGGATATAGAAAATGTGGTACATTTATTTATACAATAGAGTATTACACAGAAGTTAAAATAATAACATCATGAAATTTGCAGGCAAATGGATGGAACTAGAAAAAAATCATTTTGAGTGAGGTAACCCAGATACAGAAAAATAAATATGGTATATATTCACTTATAAATGGATATTAGCCCTTGAGTAAATGAAAATGAAGCTATAAGGTCCATAAGACTATAGGTTAGATAAAGATGTCTATGGGGGGCACAGTGATTTCTCTGGGAGGGGGAATAGGACAAATTTCACAGGCAGACTGGGAGCAGGTGGGGACAGGAGGGGGGAAATCCGGTGAGGAAAGATATGGTGGAATGAGAGAGTGTGAGGATGATGGCTGGAACTTGAAAGGTGGAGGCAAGAGGCATTTTGGGGTGGTATGGAAAGTTTCCTAGAGTAATGGAAACTTTCAGGAATCTATGAAGGTGATCCCAATGAGGATTCCTTAGTAATGAGGAATACATAGTCTCAACTGGCCATGTCCTAAAGGCAAGCAAGGTGGCACTAGGGTTACATCCAATTGAGTTGTTGGCCAGAAGGATCCCAAGCAAATCATCAAACAACCCAGGCTGTTGCTAAGAGAAAAGATTGTTCTCTACATACTGAGAGTGGGGCCCCATTGCTGAGGGTAACACCTGCACAACTCATTGAATATGGAGAAGCAGATCTGGCGCTTCGCCTACCTGGAGCCCTCACCCCTACATTCTAGTCTCTTTGGTGAAGGAAGGTACTTTGCAGACTACTGAAAAAGAAACATGGATACCAACTCAGCCACAAACCTCTGACCTACAGTCTGTCTGGCCTGCATAATATGCTAGGGCAGTGGTGGCACAGAGCATATGAGGAACCAACCAATGTTGGATTTGACCTGTTCCACTCCACAACAAGGAACTTATACCTGACCTGACACTGCTTGGGTAACTAAGAACTAGAGTCTGAATATTCCAGAGGGAAAAAACCAAACACTATTGGTTTAAAAAAAAATCAACAAAATAATTCCGAATGATATTCTGCTCTACTTATAGATTGGTGCCTTGTCCAGTCATCACTGAAGAGGCTTCCTCCCACAGCAAATGGGAACAGATGCAGAGACCCACAGCCAGACATTATGAACAGAGAAGACCTAAATTGGAGGTTTTAGTCAAATACCTCCTCACAGAGCTCAGTGAAAACAAGATGAGGTAGAAATATTGTAAGGGCCAGAGAACATAGAAGACACCAGAACAAGGTCCCCAGAATCACCTAGTCAAGACACAAGAACTCAGAGATGGATATAGTAAGCTTACAGGTCCTCTGTGTGCACAGATCTATCAGTTTTGTATATATCTATCAGTCTCTCCTGATTGTGAGATGAGTCTCTGATTCTTTTGCCTGCTCTTGGATCTCTTCTTTCTGTTAGGTTGCTATGTCCAACTCTAATATAATAGATATTTTTCTTCATCTTATTGCATTTTATTTTGTCACATTTCAAAAATGAAAATGCCTTTACCTCCAGCCCTGAGAAGGAAAGAAACTCACTGGTTAACCATAATACATAAAGACATGAAATAAAAAAATTTAATGGTAATATTTGAAAATGCAAAGGATTTATTTTTGTAATTCTGTAATTATACTTTAAGACATCTTGACCTGCCAAAATGATCTGTGATGGACTTCTTGTTTTAAGTTGATGAATTTATATTATGTATCAGTATAGAATAAAATATAACTCTGTGATTTGGCAAGAAAAATGTCTCATTTTCTGCAATCATGTTTGTCCAAATTTTCTTTATCTGCACATTTAATGACCTATCCAAAAAGCTCTTCACAGACCAAGCAAGGAAGACCCTTACTTACATTTTCTTCTAGTGGTTTTATAGCTTTGTGTCTTTCTTTTTTGTCTTGAGCCCTGGTTGAATTGCATTTTGTCCACAGCAAGAGATAAAGGTCCATTTTTATTTCTCCACATGTAACCCAACCTTAGTATTTATCCTAGAAATAACAATACATCTTTGTTTGGATGGTGTAAACATTAACTAATACAATGTGTCTTTAAGATGATGGCTCAGTCCATATCGAGCTTGCTTTACCACCATGAGACCTGAGTTTAGGTTACAAGTACCTGGGTAAAGAGCTATAAGTGTATCAATAAACCCAGGTCTAGCAAAAAAGGAAACGGGTAGATCTTTGATATTCATTGATAATCCCAAATGTAATCCTTGTAATTCTGGCTTTGAAAGTATACTCATAATCCTGGGTTTAATGCCCGCCTCCCAGATCCTAAATGCCAGCAATGTAGCTGAGTTCTCTTCACACTACTGTGACCTGACTTCTGCTGTCTTTCTGCACACATAAAGGCCATGGTGGGTCAGTGGTCAGTGGGATAAAAGAGGACAAACTTCTCTTTTAAAGTTGTCTAATAGTAAGCCCCATTCTCCTTTGTCCCACAAGGCAGCCTGCTCGGAGTCCAGGCACCCACCTGCCACCTGGGTCATTTTCTTGCTTCACATGGTTCCATGCAAATGGTACAGTTTGTGAGCTGCAGTGCTCAGCAGCACAAGTGTCTCTTTCTCTGCATCACTCCTTTAGCATCAGGGTGGAAGGACTGTGGCAACAAAATTATGTGATAGTTTAAAGGAGAATGGCCTCCATAGGCTTAGGTTTGAATGCTTGGTCCCAGGTTAGTGGAAATGTTTCAGTAGAATTAGCAGGATTAATATAGTAAAAATGGCCATCCTGCCGAAAGCGATCTACAGATTCAATGCAATCCCCATCAAAATTCCATCTCAATTCTCCATAGACTTAGAAAGAACAATTCTCAAACTCATATGGAATAACAAAAAACCCAGGATAGCAAAAACTATTCTCAACAATAAAAGGACTTCTGGGGGAATCAGCCTCCCTGACTTCAAGCTGTACTACAGAGTAGTAGTGATAAAAACTGCATGGTATTGGTACAGTGACAGGCAGGTAGATCAATGGAATAGAATCGAAGACCCAGAAATGAACCCATACACTGATGGTCACTTGATCTTTGACAAAGGAGCTAAAACCATACAGTGGAAAAAGACAGCATCTTCAACAAATGGTGCTGGTTCAACTGGCCATCAACTTGTAGAAGAATGCAAATTGATCTATTCCTATCTCCCTGTACAAAGCTCAAATCCAAGTGGATCAAGGACCTCCACATAAAACCAGATACACTGACTCTAATAGAAGAGAAAGTGGGGAAATTTTCAAACACATGGACACAGGGGAAAAGTTCCTGAATAGAACACCAATGGCTTATGCTCTAAGATCAAGAGTCAACAAACGGGACCTCATGAAATTACAAAGCTTCTGTAAGGCAAAGGACACTGTAAATAGGACAAAACGGCAACCAACAGATTGGGAAAAGATCTTTACCAATCCTACATCTGATAGAGGGCTAATATCTAATGTATACAAAGAACTCAAGAAGTTAGATTCCAGAGAGCCAAATAACCCTATCAAAAAATGGGGAACAGAGCTATACAGAGTATTCTCAACTGAGGAAACTTGTAGGGCTGAGAAGCACCTAAAGAAATGTTCAACATCCTTAGCCATCAGGGAAATGCAAATCAAAACAACCCTGAGATTCCACCTTACACCAGTGAGAATGGCTAAGATCAAAATTTAGGTGAAAGCAGATGCTGGCAAGGATGTGGAGAAAGAGGAACACTCCTCCATTGTTGGTGGGATTGCAAGCTGGTACCACCACTCTGGAAATCAGTTTGGTGGACCCTCAGAAGAATGGACATAATACTACCTGAGAACCCAGCTATACCACTCCTGTGCATATACCCAGATGATGCTACAACATGTAATAAGGACACATGCTTCACTATGTTCATTGCAGTCGTATTTATAATAGCCAGAAGCTGGAAACCACCCAGATGCCCCTCAACAGAGGAATGGATACAGAAAAATGTGGTACATTTACACAATGGAATACTATTCAGCTATTAAAAACAATGACTTCATGAAATTCGAAGACAAATGGATGGAATTTGAAAATATCATCCTGTGTGAGGTATAATTCAATCACAAAAGAATGAACACGGTCTGTACTCACTAATAAGTTATTAGCCCAAAATTTTGGAATACCCAAGATTCAATTCACAGCAACCATTGGACTGAGCATGGGGTCCCAGATGGAGGACTTGGAGAAGGGACTGAAGGAGCTGAGGGAGTTTGCAGCCCCATGGAGGGAGCAACAGTGTCAACTGGCCTGACACCCCCCTTCCCACTGTGCTCCCAGAGACTGGACCACCAACCAAAGAATACACATGGAGGGACCCATGGTGCTGGTCACATTTGTGGCAGAGGAGGGTCTTGTTAGCCATCAGGGGGAGGAGAGGCCCTTGGGCCTGAGGGTGTTAGATGCCCCAGTATAGAGGAATGCCAGGGAGGGAAGAGGGGAGTGGGTGGGTGGTTGGAGGAATACCCTCATAGAGACAGGGGGAGGGGGGATGGGATAGGGAGTTTCCAAAGGGGAGACCTGGAAAGGGAAAAACATTCGAAATGTAAATAAAGTATCAAAAATAAAAATAAAATAAGAAGAAATAGTAGATGTGACCTTGCTGAAGGAGATGTGCCACTAGATGTGCCACTTTGAGATTTCAAAGCCTTCTGCCAGATTCAGTCTCTCTTTGCCTGCAACTTTCCAATCACATGTGAGCCCTCAGCTACGGCTCCCGCACCATGTCAGCTGGCCCACCACCACACTCCCTACCATGATGATTATAGCATAAACTTCTGAAATTGTAATTAAATCCAATTAAATGCTTTCCTTTATTGGTTGCCTTTGTCATGGTGTCTCTTCACAGCAACGGAACAGTAACTAAGACAATATCTTTGGAATTAAATCACCTTGTCAGCTGCCTCTCACTAAATTCAGTTTTGAAAGTTTGACCTTGACCCCATGACCCTGCAGGGTTTTGAAAACCTTTCTTTTAATAACTTTATTGTTAAATATTTGGATCCAGAAAATAAAAACAAGAAAGTCAAACCAAAATCACTTTGATTATTTCTACTTCTCCTAGGAGTTATTGGCCTAGCACACACCCCAGAATTTACCCAAGTACAACAGAGCCTAGTTCACAGCTTCCTCCCCCCATCCCTCTGTGCCTCTCTGTGAACTCACTCTGCTGATGGAAAAAGGACTATGTGCTCCCCCCCAGTGGATCAGGATACAGCATGGGTGTTCCCCCAGAGGATTGGGATGCAGAATGGGTACTCTCCCAGTAGATCAGCATGCAGAATGGATGCTCATCAAGTGGATCAGAATGTAGGATGGCAGCTCTCTCAGTGGATCAAGATGCAGCACTGGTGCTCCCCCAGTGGATTAAGATGTAGTATGGGTGCTCCCTCATTGGATCAGGATGCAAAATGGGTACTCTCCCATTAAGTCAGCATGCAGAATGAATGGATGGATCAGAATCAAGTGGCTCAGAATGTAACATGGGTCCTCTCTTAGAGGATCAGGATGTAGTATAGGTGCTCCCCAATGGATCAGGATGCAGTGTGGGTGCTCCCTCAGTGGATCAAACTGCAGCAGGTATGCTTCCCCAGTGGATCATGATACAGTATAAGTGCTTACCCAGTGGATCAGGATGCAGCATGGGTGCTCCTTCAGTGGATCAGATACAGTGTGTGTGCTCCCCCAGTAGATCAGATTGCAGTATGGGTGTTCCCCCAGTGGATCTGGATGCACCGTGGGTGTTCCTCCAGCGGATCAGGATCAGCACCCTGAATCCTGACTGCCCGAGAGAGCAGTTGATCACACTCTTCATGTTCTTCTCATTGTAAAAGCTCTCTTGGCTCCACTTGCTCTGAGTAGTTTTAATTTCTTGCCAGTATGGTGGCACGGTTTTCTGGCATTTTCTTTGGAATAATTTTTATCTAGAGCCTAATGAGTGCCTGAGTTCTGGCTGGTGATAAGCGAGAGGCTGCCAGGGAGGTGCCAAGAGGCCCCTTCTGCTCTGCCTCATCTCCTTCCTCCTGCTGACAGTGAAGGCACAAGTGTAGGAAAGGCTCCTTTGCTGGAAGTGCTCTGACAAGCCCTCAACAGGAAAGGAAGGAACCACAAGCTTCAGGGCATACTCCCAATCCTGGTCACAGGGAGAGAAGCAGAAGCATTCCCTTTGGAGTGTCCCCAATTGACTCATAAAGCCAAGGCTCTGACAGCAGACAGGCAGATACTCAAGGCCAACACATAGAGACATAACCAAGCCTCCACTGATTAAATAAAATGTTTTCCTATAGCTCAGAATTTAGTGTGTACATTTAAGTATCCTAAACAGATGTCAGGTTGCTGTGTTACCAACTCGATTTTAACAGCAGTCTGCCTGTTCAGAGCTTCATGGTCTGTAGCAGGAGGCTTGGCAATTCTGACTTTTTACTTTAACTCTGTTGAATAGTCATGTTACTTTCTAGGTTTGTGAAATGGTAAGTCTGCAGAGATTTTAGGGCCAAAGCACAGTAACGTATCATGGTCTCAGACCAATTGAATCTTCGTGTCTCTTGAGGAAGAAAATTTTACCTTCTCATAGTATTTCTGCATCCTTGACGTTTCAACCCGGAGGCAATGGACAATGATTCTTCTCCTTGCCTGAGAGTTGGAGAACTAGACATCGATGTCAACAGAGTAAAGGTAGCAACGTCTACACCACCCGGAGTCTGGGATTGAGACCATTTGTGTTCAAAGATTAGAAGAGACGTGGGAATTTGAATACATAAGGCAGAAAAGTGTGTGTGTGTGTGTTGCACATGCGTGCTTGCCAAAGGTAAATGTTGGCTGTCATTCCTCAGACACTCTCCTCTTTGTTTTTTCAATTTAGGGTTGCTCATGTGCTTGGAGCTCACCAAATAAGGTCTGTCAGTTCACAGGTAAGCTGCCCACTCTTGGTCTGGCCAGTAAGCCTTAGTGACCCACTTGTCCTTGTCCTCTGGTGCTGGGATCACAGGTGCACACCACTACACTTGCCATTTTAAAGAAGGTTCTGAGAATCGCATGCGAATCACCATGCTTACATGGCAAGCACCATACCATCTCTCACCCCAAATCCAGGGAACTTTTATTGACTTCCTCCCTTTCAGTTGCCCAGATGAGTGAAGGCACAACCAGAACTCTGTACCAGAGCGATTGACTCAGAGGAACCCAACTTCTAGCAATGACATGGGTGAGGTTTAGCCCATTGTCTCTGCGCACTTCTTAGCATACAAAATCTCATTTCCCGGAAGCTCTGAGAAGTGGAGGCAGATGGTCACTTCTGAAGTCTGCCCTGTCACAGCTTCGTTACCTGCAGAAGGTCAGTAAGACCGAAGGTGAAAAGAATCCCCAGATCACCGTGTCATCTCATGACTCAGCTCTTCTTTGAGACCCATCTGCCCTTTCACTTGCTCCTGCATCACAAAAAGAAAATGCCAGCAGTCCTTCAGCACTAGTAGGGATTGGCATGAGATTGTGACGGAAACGATACCCCACTCTTTTTCTTCCTTCAGACTGCATCTGCCCTCTTATTGCACATCTCGCTCTTGCTTTGTTGACAGCAATTATGTCATTATTACTCTCTTTTTGTTTTGGTTGTGGGCTGTATCCTTATGCTAGAGCTGTGGCCTTCCTCAGGACATGAAGATACTACCTGTACTTCTCACTGCTTCATCTCAGTTCTTGGAACAGCCCCCAGTAACTAGCTGCCGGTGTATTTCTGTCGAACGGATAAAGTGATAGTTATAACAAATACGTTGTTGAAATCAAGACCTTCCTTTCTTTTACAGCAACGCTACTTAGCAGCAATGAAAAATAAATGTATGTCTTGTTTATACCATATACTATTTTAACTTTATTTAGCCAAGCTTTAGGGAGAAAAACTGAAGATGCTGAGAATGAGCATCTTGGCAATGTCCCACCATGGCCGGTGGGGTCTAGAGAAGGGCCAGGTAATGAGTTAGAAGCTGAATTTGAAAGGTAAGGTGAGTTAAGAAAAGAAAGAAAAAGATTCTGGCTAGAGTAAAATGCCATTCTGATGTATACAAATGGGAAACTGGGGAGTCTTCAAAAGTCTCTTGCTTATTTCCTTGAATATGAGGGTTGTCTTAGTTGGCTTTGTCAATTTGACTTAGCTTAGGTTACATATGAGGAACGCCTTAACTGAGGGGTCTGTGGGCATTGGCTTATGGGTGATTGGTTTATGGGCATGTCTGCGGAGAATTGCCTTGATTATTAGTGGTGCAGAAGGGCCCAGATCACCATGAGCAGCACCACTCTTAATGCAGTGGTTCTGGGCTGTATAAGAAAGCTAGCTAAGCAAGAACCTGGAAGCAAGGCAGAGAACAGCTCCCCAAGTGTCCTGTGGCTTCTGCCTCCTGATTTCTGCTCTGACTTTCCTATGAACCTCATGAGCAAAGCATCCATTATTTGCATTTCTCTCAGCATTCTGATCCTCCAAGCTCTCACGGTAGTAGCTTGCTGAGCTTGGAACAACCAGTGGCTTTCCAAGCCCAGAGTACAAACACTTCCACAGTCCTTCAATAAAACAGATTGGTCCATCACAGCAACAGCCCATGCCTGGTACCAATTTGTCTTCTAGTGTCCTTTCCGTTGCTGTGATAAAGCACTCAAAGGAAAAGCAGTATGGGAGAGGGAAAGTTTGCTCGGCTTTTACTTGTAGGCCATAGCCCGCCCGCCTGTCTCTGTGGGCTGCCTCCTAACATGCTCACAGGTCAATTGAGACTTCTCTCTCAGACGACTCCAGGCTGTGTCGCATTGAAAATTAAGGCTGAAAATTGACAGAGACTCAGCAGTTAAGTCAGCTCTCCCTCTTATAGACATAGCTATAGAGTCATCAGGGTAGCCATAATTAGTATTCCTGTAAACATCGCTCCCAAGATGCCCTGTGTTGGTTCATGTAACAGATTGTCATGGTTCATAGCTCCTCCTTTCATGGTTTAATTTCAACAAGCATGCCCCGAACTTCAGTTAGGAGTCAGCTAGTGAATTTAAAGTTTCTGGAAGACAAAGACTAACAGCCCCAAAATGTGTTTTACAAAAGTATGCAAGTTAGTAGTAGGGATAAAGTGTTTTAGGATGAAATGGAATCTATCTATCTATCTATCTATCTATCTATCTATCTATCTATTGCATTTTTTGATCCTGGGATGCAGATAAGGCTTTCTCTTAGAGGGAATTCATATACTTATTCATGAAAGTCAAGCAGAAATTAAAATTTAAGTTTAAATTTGTTGGAGAAGATGGTTGAGGAATAGGAAAACCCTGGAAAGGAAGACAGAATGGCAGGTGTGTTGAGGGATGAAAGAACAGATTTTATTAGATTATATTAGCAGATGCTGCTCCTCTGCGTCATTATACAGAGCAGTAAATCAGGTTAGGAACATGCTTGACACAGAGTGGACACTGAGAAAACGCTAGTGACCTAGTCAATGGGGCAATGGTTGACATGTCACCTTTATGACAAGAGTAACTGCCTACAATGGATGCGAAGCAGGAAGTGCACTGAGCATGATAACAAGCAGGATTTTTTTTTTCCTGTAGGTGGTGTGTGTCACTGAAAGCATTTTGAATTCTACTTGTTAGACTATAGCTAGAGGAATAGGCATAAATGATATTAAAAGCAAAATGAGTTAACAAGGTATTAAAATGAATCAGGCAAAATATAAGCAGGGTTTGAATTAACACAATGGTCATGAAAATAAAGAAGAAAAGATAGACTTAAAATATACTGGAGGAGTGAGGAGTGGTTCTGTGCACTGGGGTGAGAATGTGTGTGTGTGTGTGTGTGTGTGTGTGTGTGAGTCTTCTGGGTTAAATGACACTGTGGATGGTGCCATCAAGTAACAGAATGCATATGAGATGCACAGTAGGAGCATAATCCTGAGTATGATGGTATTACACTGATCTCACATTCACATGTTGTCTAGGGAGGGGTCACCTGTTAGTGTGGTCCTCTGGAATAATCAGGGAGCTAAGTGAAGGTCTTCCTTAACAAGGCTTGAAAGCCCTGCCATGGTCAAGTGTGTTATAGTTCCCAAAGAGATTTCATTACTGTTACACAGCCACACAGGTCATAATCATGGTTTTAAATTACCTTAATGGTATTTTAAATAGGGATTATCAACTTTTGCTTTAGTCTTGAGATTTTAATGTTAATAGTGTGCTTTGAACCACAAATAAAAACGAGTAGACATATGACCTGGCATATGCTTTTCTATTTTTAAGTTTTCTATAATGGGCTTGGCAGGGACCTCTCAGTAGAGGCTCCAAAGGGATTCTCCCATATTATATATGATTATTTCGTATATATTAAAGTATTCTGCAAATGATAAAAGACTATTTGCATCCAGGATCTATCATGTTCTAAATATGTCTGGTTCTCAACTCTTGTCAGAATTTGGTAAAGTCAATGCTCATTGTTTATCTTAAGTTTTAGTATAAAGCAGAGAGATCTTAGAAGATGTTCTTGTGCTCGTTTGGTAATGAGGAGCACGTGTGCTTCACACTGCCTCACTTTCCACTGTGTGGGCAAAAGTCTGACCTCTACAGTGAGGCAGAATCCTGTCTGCTCTCTGTGAACAGCTGTGTGTATCAGGCAGGTGTGACTTAGCAGATAACCCCCAAATTCTTCATCGTGGAAAGATAACCCCTATTTCAAGGCCTCTGTGGGCAGGGCATGGTGGCTCATCCCTGGATCCCGACTTGGCAAGCCATCGTTAAGAGGACTGCTCTAAGGTCTAGACTGGCCTGGAGTAGAAATTGCATTCCAAGGTAGTCTAGGCTACAGAATGAGCCTCTATGTCAATGGACCAGATGAAGGGAAGTAGATTGCTTTGATTGTTGGATCATATACTTATATAAACAAATGCTACGTAGACATAACAAAGATGAGTTTTTGTCTGCCCAGTTTAAATATCCCTATACTTCCAGCAACTGAACTTCAGAAAATGTTTGTAGACAATGTTTACAATAACAATGAAATCTATCCACTTAAATGAAGGTTAGTATTATTTATATTTGAAAGAGTAACTAAATATGTGACAGTGAGTACAGAAATCAACACAGGTTCAAAATTCCACCTATAGTTTTTATTAGCTCTTCCTTTCCCACCCCATTGCTCTAGTCCACTCTAGCATGTTACCCCAGGCTCACCAATCACATGCCCGCTCTCCAGCTGTTTTAGAATTTAGCACAGAAACTACCTGAGTACTTTAGGATACATCAGTGAAAGTTTCCAGAATGGTTCATGAATCTACCGCTTCTTACCTCCATTCTGCCTCACCTTCATCCCCCCAGCTACTTTTTATGGACTACAATCTATAGAAAATCATGATTATGAGATTCCATTACTCTGTTAGAGAGGACGTGATAGCACGCTTACTATAAATAATTCACATAGCACTCCCCTTGTCAGAAGGAATAAACAAAGCATGGATCTCAAGACAGGAACCTCGAGTTTTATTGTTTTGCTCACCTAATTTTCCAACCCCTGCTTCCTGTCACTGTGAATTATGGCATCTCTGTTGTATATAAATATTGCATTGTGGGTTATTAAATATTGGGGTAGGTGTGTCTGTAAATTACTTTAACTAGTGTTGGCACTGAAGCCAATCAGGAGTTTTTAGTTCTGTTTCTAGTTTGGGTTATTTTCTGACCCTGAACGACCTGACATAAAAGAGTACTCTCCTTTGTCCAGGGCAGCCTTTTTACATCTAAGTGCCAGACAAGCACGTGAGCTCTGGGTTCAACTCAAATTGCCTGGGATCTTTTCATTCAGCAGTTTCATCTTTAGTGAGTGATGTAGGATTATGTGCAGATCTTTTCAATGGGTTTTCCATACTGCTTCTTAGGGTAGAGGATTTGAACATAACCTGGCTGCTGGCTATTTCTTCAGGACAATTTAAAATTGATTCATACAAGTCCTTGGTGCCCCTGGGGAAAGGGCAGAGCGAATCTAAAAGAGACTGCCATCCCTTCCTTCACTTTCAGGTGGAATTGTAGAGAAAGAGGAGGAACACTCTAAATACTGTAAAATAGGGGCTTGATGCAGTCTGGCTAAACATGGCTAGTTCTCAATCAGTGGATTTCAGTGTGGAACTGAGGTCTTCAGGGAGCATCTTCCCAAGATCAAATTTGGTCTCCGTGTGTTAAAAGGCTCATGTAAGCAGACAACATCCATCCTGCATGGTCCCACAAAACCAGGATGAATCAACTTTTCGGGGAGTATTCAAGAAGTACAACTTACTATTCTAGACCTTTAAAGCACCTCTGAAGTTACTGAATCAGAATAGTGCAGTGAAGGCTGGCTAAAATTCAGTCTGGGTAAACGGAAATGCCTGCTTTAGAACCATTAAGACACACATGGCATTGAGAAGGATGAACTGCTGTTCTGCTCCGAGTGTAGTCTCGGATGAGCTAGTCAGGGTGCCCAGGGTTTTGTCATTACCACATGATGTCATCCACAAAACCCATGCTTGGGAATTGTACAACCAAGTGACATCACAAAATAATCTCTCATAATATGTTGGGGTTTTGTGTTGGGCCATATTCTTAAATACCATGGGTCAGACTCTCCTAAGTAATATAAGTGTCCTTTCAAACAGAGAGACTCTGTGTGTGAAATCCCTGCCTAGCTTCTCTTTTCTGGGGTAAGGCAGGGTCCCTGTTAAACCAGAATGATGTCATTCTGAAATCTCTTCTGTTCTGTAGGGAGAACTCTGCATGGACCTCACTGTCTCCTTATCCCTCTTCATTTGCACATGGAAGAGTCCTTCTATTAAAAAAAAAAAAAATGCCTGTCAATTAACTTGGTGATTCCCTCTCCAGGAGACAAAAGATAGCATAACTTTATTGAAAACAAACAGAAACTTCTTCCCACTGACAGGTCGTGTCAGTTTTCCCAGAGCACATGCAAACAATGCTAGAGAATGGTAGCAACAATGGTCTGACTTGCTTTGCCCCAGAACATAATGCAAACCATCTATCTGTCTCCTGGGCACAAACATTCAGTTTGTTAAAGTTCACAGTAATTATGGAAATCCACGCTTGTGCCTGGCACATTAGTTGGACAATCAGAGACAAGAGATGGGACCAGGGCTAGAGTGATGAGTGGGCAGGCTACTGAACTACACTGAACTACACTGAACTTAGCTGTCCTTTGCTAAGGAGGCCGGGTCATGATTCACTGTTTTGTGAGAAGTGGATTCCAACAAAAAAATAAAATAAATAAAGCCAGAGTTAGACTATCACTCTCAATCAACTAAAGACGAACAAAGTGAAGATCTGTGAAGAGCGAGCTGCAGCAAGAACTTCGGAGCTGCTACCTCGAGATGAATGCTGGGTAAATGCTGCTCTGCTGAAGCTCACTGCCCTTGAGAAAGGCTGTCTGAGCATGCGTGAACAAATGTGATGTACAGAGCAAAAGGAACCCAGTGAGGCCTCCCTAGCTTTAAACTGTGCAAGATTTCCCGATTGATGCTTAAAGATAGAGCTACTTAAGGCTTTTTAACACAAAGTAGAAAGCTTTGATACCTTATGAAAGTGCATTCATATCTGTCAAGAGACACAAGTACACTCACAAGTGAGTTCTAGAAGCTCTAAACTGAAATGTTTCCAAATGCCCATGGATAGCAGGATCAGTAGAATGAGTTGTGATACTGCCTCAAAACCTTTCACTAAGCAGAGATATGAATAGGGGTCTACAGCTGCCTGCAGAGAGATGGGTTGATCTTGCAAATTGTTGACCAGTAAGAACCAGATACAGTGAAATGTACCCTATCACTCGTCCGTCCGTTAATCAGAGAAAGAGGCTGTGGCCGCTCCTTGGGGGGAGGGATTAGAAGAGATTGTGAGTAGTGTTTCTGGGGCTGGAGTGCTATGAAATTGTTTTCATTTGGGTTCTGGGTGGGTGTATGAATCCACTGTGCTATGTGGATGCAACTTACGCAAAGACACAAAGTGTTTGCTATTTCGCCACTATTTTATTGACCTGCCTGTATAAAAGTAATCCCACATCTTTTTTTTTTTTTTTTTTTTTTTTTGTCACTAGCGATCTTCAGGTTTGTGCACTTTTCTGTCTGTCTCTAAGCTTTGCTTTCTGTAGTTCTGTATTTCATCCTACAGACTCTATGTCTCATTTCACTAATGGACTTCACCCCATTCAGGCACAAAACCTTCCAAATCAACTTTGTAGCTGAGATGGCCTACCACTTAGTAATTTTGTTTGTCAGCATGATGTTTGAGGATTGTCACATTTTTGTTTTAGTATTTGAATAAGATACTTTTATATATATATATATATATATATATATATATATATATATATTTTAAGTGTCTTAAAGTTCAAAGAGGGAACTAGAATAGAGGATTAAATAGAGAGAGTGATGGAAGAGACGAGCAAAGTGTATGGAAGCCTACTACTACAAAAGCTTTCTAAATTATCTGCATATATGAAAGAGATCTAAATAAAACCACCAAATACGCATCTCAAGCCGCCAAGTAAAACCCAAAGTGTCAGAAACTTGTTATACCTTGTTGAATTATTGGCCAATATTACAGCTTATCGCCAAGGCTGTTGGTTATTTTGCATGGCATGGTAAGGCCATACGGGTGAAGATAATACTGACTCATGTCATCCAACTTGGAGAAATCAAGCTATTGCCCAACTAGCAGCTTCATATTCCTGACCTGCATTCATGGTGTTTTAAGGAAGAGAAAGGTAAGCACCAAATTCACCCACCTACAAACCTTATGACCTGCCTGCAAGATATATTGGTTCAGTAGTGGTACAAACGTTATAGAAGTGATCATTCACTTTTTGATTAGATTTAAGATCCATTCTGTGACACGGAACCTGTACCTAACACTGCTTAAGTGACCAGAAATCTGATGCTAGCTGGGTCACCAGCTCAGGAAACCCTACTACTGTCATTCTGCTAAAGGGACACGGTAATAAAACAATAAAATGGTTTCTAATGACATTCTGCTTTACACATGGACCAGTACCTTTCAGTGCACTCACAGAAGCTTTTTGATGCAGCAGATTGAAATTAAGACACACCCACAAACTAGATATTGCACAGGGAGATTTGAGTTTGGAATGGAATGACTTTATCAAACCCCTTGCCTCACATCACTGGGATCTATTCAGCAAAGGGGAACAGAAAGATTGTAAAAACCCAGGAGTGAAGGGTGACTCCAAGGAAACAGTGTTTCCAGACACAAAAGAATTGAGACGTGTATGAATTCATAGATTATCGCAGCTCACACAAGACCTGCACAGGTTCAAGCCAGACAGGGTCCCAGAACTTAGAAGAGGAAGTGGACACAGGATTCTATCCCTAACCAAGAAATTATTTACAATTGATAAACAGTAGCAAAGGGGAAATAGGTTTTCTCCAATTGAGTGTAACTAGGTTTATCAACCACACTCCAAGATAGACCTCATGATATTTACTTCCCACCTCTGTGCATGACATAAACTTCTCATGCCTATTAGGTAAACCCTTTTAGTGTGTATGAACAGTCCTTTAGCTTCCACCAACCCAAAGGCTAAGAATGGCATCACATCACAAGGAGACTTAGAGACATCCTTACAAGTCTATCTGATGTTTTCACCAATGTATTTGAAAACATGTCACAGTTTATGACTTTATTTTGTTCTGTTGCTACAAGAACTTCATGAAACTATTACCATATTGGAATATGGTATTTCAATAACCTATTTCTGGGCCATGGTTGCTCAATTTAGCTCTGGAATAAACTCTCTTATTCCTTTTAAGGTGAGAGCTGTGTGTTTTGTGTCATCTCTCCCTTGCTTTGTAACACAGAAATTCTTAGCAGGGTTTAAACTGATATACATACATACATACATACATATATACATAAACACATAAATACATATATATATATACATATAAGCACGTGAATACATATATAAATACATACATAAAAATGTACACATATAAATACATATACATGGATGCATACATGCATATGTACATACATACGTAGATCAACATTTTCTCTAAGATATAAAAAACAACTATAGATCACTCTGCTGTGGTCACCTATCTCTGTCTTGTTTCTCTAGAGCTTAGAATTACAGCAGCCCAGTCCTTTTTCAGCCTCAGTGCTGAGAGTACATCACCTCATTTGCAACACCAAAGTTGCTTTCTCTAATAATGGCCCACTGAACTCTTTGATCCAAGTCCCCAGAGCCTTACACACAATCTACAGAGGAAGTGGGAGGGTTCGTATCATGTAAGCAAAGAAATTATTGATGCATTGACATAATCTATGCACACAGTTCAATGTGTCGCTGCAGAGATGCAATGATTAAAAACAAACCTTTCTCATAAGCCCACATCAAACATGTCTGCTCATCGTTTTCACCACTAGACCTGCTGGGATCACAAGCAACTAGATTCATATCAGCACCATTATCCAGTAGGAACTGAACCAGGCAGATGTGGCCATGGTAGCAAGCAGAGTGTAATCCTGTGATGGAAAAGAACAAAAGGAAGAAAAGAAGAAAGAAGAAAAGATACTTTGATGTCAAAATAGTTACCCCACAAACAGGATTTTTTCCAGATATATAAAGCCATATTTGATGGGTAATGAATTAATTTTATTACTGAGAAAATAGGTGATATATTGAGCAATAGAGGGACTCCAGTCTAGGCAGCCTTCCATACTGACTGTATTTACTTGGTGTGTTTTAATTTTTCATTCCTCTTTCTATAATAATCATCAAGAACAAATATTATTGCCTTTACAAAAGTAATAATCAAGATGTCAACCAGTATTTTTCTTGAGCACCAAACCAAGGGCAGAGAAATATCATGATCATCAACCTATTATGACAGAGGGAACATAGGGTGCAAAGATTGTGTGCAAGTTTTAACACAACAGGGGGACCAAGGAACATTCAATTCGATTTTTAATATTGCCATTTACCATTAATTCTAAATGATTCTAAATGATAAAAAGTACCTTATCCACTGGGGCTTGACCACTATCAGCTTGATGCTCTCTAGGCTCAAATCTGTTCTTGAGACCTGACAGTCATGTGTGTAGACATGATGTTCTCCGCAGTCTTACCTGTGTGCCCATCTCTTCCTCGGTGATTAATGTTCACAGCATTCTGATCAAGAAGGAATTTGACCAGGTCAATGTTCTTGCCATAGGTACAAGCACTGCAGAAGCAGAAAATAAGAAAGATAAAGGCTTCTTATGTGCTGAGTCATGTCCCCACAGAAGTCCTACGTCCCAGGATTTCACTGTAGACTCTATTTAGAGATATTGCCTTTTAAGACATAGTGGAAATTCAGTATGGTCATTAGAGTAGATCCTAACCTAGGTTGATGACTTTATAGGAGATGGAACTTGGGACAAAGATGACACAGGCAGACAACTGAACACAGGAAAGCAGTGGTCATCTTCAATACAAAAGGAACATTTGTACAGGAGGCCAAAGTTGTCAGTATATTGTATATCTGAAATTGTATATTGCTGTTGTTTAGATTGCCCAGGATGTTGTGTGTTATTATGAGAACCATAAGAAATGATACATACTTAATTAATCTGGGATAATCCAGATACTGATGTGTTGATGTGTGTAGAACAGTAGAACAGTAATACACACACACACAGAAAGAGAGAGAGAGAGAGAAACAGAGAGAGAGACAGAGAGAGAGAGACAGAGAGAGATGGAGACAGAGAGAGACAGAGAGACAGACAGAGATAGACAGAGACACATAGAGAGAAACACACAGAGAGAAACAGAGAGGCAGAGACAAAAGATACAGAATCAGAGAAAGAAGGAAGAGGGGGGAGAAGAAAAGTAGCTGAGAGGAGGTAACAGAGCTCCTATGAGTGCTGCTTATCAAGGGCAACAGAATCACACATTAAACATCTGGAACAAACAAAGACTCATATGAAATTCTTAGTATTTTGGTCAAGTGTTCCCAGAATTGTCAGTTCACATTTAACCTAGCAGATATGTGTAAGACAGCCAAATGTATATTATAGACAGGTCCATAAAACTTTTATCAAATTGAGGTAACAGTCTGAGATTAATCCCCCGGAAAATGAGCCAGTATCCATCAAGGCTTCTGTGACTAGAGAGTAAGTGCTCCAGGTTGTCCCTGTTCAGGGAGCATGTCCACACACTATCCAGGGACCTGGAATACGATCTAGACTCTGAGCTTGAGTTTTCACTTTGTGCTCTCCACTTGCCTCATGCTGTTGAAATTTCAAATGGATTCATGCTATGGATCCATAACACAAACTGTGGAGCATGCTAATGGTCAGCTCTTTCCAATTGGAAAGAACACTGATATATTTGAGGACCCAAGATAATTAACATTTTTATAGATGAATTTTGCAACTAGGTCCACCGAACTACTTAAATGGAATTTCAACTTCATGTGTTTCCTGTGAAAGCTGAGACAGGTGGAGGAAGAGTTCGTGCAAGGCAAACATGTTGTATGTGTGATACCTGCCTTGTAGTTGAAACAACAGCAACTTAAAGGAGGAAGGGCTCCTTTTGGCTTACAGTTAGAGAGAACAATTGGTTATACAGGAAGGCAAACAGCAGAACCTGGAGCAGCAGATAAGCCAGAGCTACAGTCAGGAAGCAAAGGGAGATAGGATGTTCAGCTTGCTTTCTCCTCTTGTGAATTTTATAGATTGGGAGATTGCCACTCACTTTCAAGATGGTCTCCCCTTCTGCCCTGCTAAACTCTTCTAGATACATCCCCACACCCAGGGTTAATTTTGAATCCAGTCAATTTTAAATTGAGTCAAGAAGAAAATAAAAAGTAAGTATGCTATCCACCAATGATAATTGGCTTTTTTTTTTTTTTTTAACTAGCAAGTGTCAGAAATGCCCCCTGTAATTGGCCTTTACAGGAAGTGGTCACTCTTGTGATCCTCCCAAGCCCTAGGAAGCTGAGGCTTCTTCATATAGCATATGGATCAGTTCACATCTAACCATGGCTAGAGGAAGGCAACAGGGACTCAGTTCTACTAGAAGCAGTTTCCTGCATCTCACTACTTCTACCTCCTGGGATGGCCTTGAGGAAGCCATTTTTAATGAAACTGCCACATGTGACAAATCATTGCCCACTGTGTTACACCTCACGAACCAAAAGCAGAGCTTACTGTCTCCTAGGCTTCTTCCTAGCTTCAGTGGAATGGAACACATAACAGTGTGTGTGCTGGTGGACACATTTCTGGTCACCTTCACACCTCACAGAAGGGTTTCTTTTAGGAGGTAAGTGATCCTAGTATGCTAATGTTCCTACTACCATCAACACAGGGCAGGTCTGTAGTAAGTCTTCCCTGAATGACTGGATGAATAAACCATCACTATCTTGGTAAAATGTATCCTATCTCCTTCAAGTAATTACATTGTAATTTGAACTGCAGTGTTACTCATTGAATAGTTCATTGTCCAAGTTGCTTTATTAGCCCTTTCAAAGCAACTAGTTATAGGACACGGCAGGTCAAAAAGCATATATCGATATATTCACATGTGTGTGTTTATGTGAACATGTACATGTGTATGTGTACATATGTATACATGTATGTGTTCATATGTAGACACACACACATACATATATATACATAATGTTTATCCATATGTGTGTGGATACCTCTCTTGAATGTAGGTAACACTGTCCCATGTGCTGGGGTCCTAGACTGAACACAGAAAGGGAAAGGAGGCACCGGCTGAATAGCAGCACTCACCTCTGATGCCTGGCTGCAGATTCAAGGCAAGCAGCTACCCAGCCTCCAGCCATCATGCTGTTTATATTGTGCTGGACTGTATCTCCTCAGACTGAGACAGAATAGGCCCTTCCTGCTTAGTTGATCCATGTAAGCTATTTATTTGGCCATAGCAACAAGAGAAGTAATTAATAGATTAAATATGCTTCAATTTCAAAAGATTTCTGAAGTTAAATGGGACAATAGACACAATAACCTGGTATATAGTCGCTGCTTCCTCCTTAGGTGGGAGTCTCCTTAGCTTTCCTTTCTTTCTAATAGGTTTGATTGTTAAAAAACAAACCACCTGGCCATCTCATATTACATTTGAAGGTTTGACACCTGATATAGAAGCACAAGCTTAATGTTACTTTAGGATCAAAGAGTCTTTTACTTTTCTATTATTCACCAATGCAAACCAAACAATATGCAGACAACAGATAAGCCCGGAGTACAGTTTTTTAAAGGTTGCAAATTAGCAGAGAAGTAAGTAATGTCTAAGTAAATGACCTTCTAAGGTTTGTTAAGTTAAAATCATCATTTTTTTTGCAGCAAAATGACAATCCTTTTCCAGCATGGGCTCCTAATGTTGTGAAGCACTTATTTTCCTCCTAGAAAGCTTAGGAGCTGTTGTGGCTCTGGGTTCTCAGCAGCCTCTTGCTTCATTCATGGGGTGCATCTTTCCCAATCCCAGTTGACCCTTCAGGGCACGTTCCTAAGCACATTAGGAAGGGATTTTTATGGGTTCCAAGAAAAGAGGTATACCCTGCATATCCCAATATCATCCTCACTAGGTTTTTAGCAGCTGGCAGATGGATATCTTGGGTAGACATTTGCACATAAGGTTTAAGAAAATGAGGAAGAAAGTGTCCTGTTTAATGCTGATGAGTCCTGGTAATGAGATTCTTGCCTCTCTGTGTGTCAGAGAGGGCACACAGCCCCTCGTGGCAGCTTTTCAGAGAGTAAGGAGCAATATGCTTACAGATGTTGATAGGCCTGTTGCCTTGGCAACATCAGTCCATGTCTTTGTGGCTCCAGCCAGAAATGCAGCATCTGGAGGCAGATCCGTTTGCTGTGCTGATGGCAGCACCTGCTTCTACCGTTCCTTTTTGCACCCAGCCAGGCTTCTCTACCGCTCTACCTCTGTGCTCACTTTCTGACTGCAACATCTGCCACTGTTTGTTATGGCTCTGTACACACGACTTGGGGTGCTGCATGGTGTCAGCCAAGCTCAGTGGCTGGTACACAGAGGCATTCTTTACCTGTGAAAAGCTGTCTCGCTGAAGATGTTTTCCTTGATCAGACTTTCAGTTCCTGTTACCTGGACAATTTCCTTCGCGACCTCAAAATTTCCATTGTAGCAAGCCCTAGATGGGAAGAAAACGTTTTCATAAGTAAGAGGGCATGACTTGAACATGAGAAATGCTAAGTCATACTCACAGGTGCAAAGGAGTGTCACCATAGATGTTAATGACGTGAGGCTGAACCTCCAAGTCACTCTGGAGCAAGTAGCTCACTATATCATGGTGTCCAAATCGAGAACAGAAGTGCAGAGGGACATGGTCTTCGTTGTCCTGAACGTTCACTGCCATCAATGAGAAAGCACAGATGTGTCATCTGGAATCCATTCTTTCTCACTCATCATATGTACACCATCATGTGCCTATGTGCCCAATATACTCTTGGGAATTGCCAATTACTGTTTCTGGTAGGGGAAATTAAGTGCAACCAATTTAAAAAGTTATAATTCTACTCTATTATCTATTACCACATCAAGAGGGCTTTCTTTTAATGCTCATAAATTCTATGGACTACAGATAATCAAATTTGTATTGCAGTGGCGTGATCACACAAGGATACCTGTGGCCTCTTTCCTGTAAGTATCCATTCCAAACTTACTCCCCTTTTCATCTGAATGATTTTAAGATTTGAAAGTCCTTGACTATTGAGATGGTCAGTAGATACAGGCTTCTGCTGGTAAGCCTGTAGACCTGAATTCTCTCCCCAGGCTCCACATGATAGAACTGAGAGAACTGACTCTTATATGCTGTTCTTTGGACCTCCTCAACATAAGCTTTTGTACATGCCAGGCCTACTATGCAAATCTATGTCATTTAAAATTTTAAATTAAAGGTCCCATCTAGATCACTAAACCCAGTAGTGCTAATTCAGTGGGTGGAGGTGACAGCCAGTGATCTGAAAGTTTTGGGTGCTCTATGGGAGGTGCTGCACCCTTCAGCTGAGGATTACAACACTATTTTACACAAATAGAAAAGCTTTTCAGATGAGGATGCTTAATAGTGGATCTGTGTCTTTTTCTTTTAACCATACAGTTTTATAATTCTCAGGATATGTGAAGATTCTTTGTTGAACCTGAATATGTGACTCAGAATGACTTGCTAACATAAAGATTAAAAAGTGTTCTCTAAGACTCCTTAAAGATTAGGCTCTAAGAGACGGGAAAGGACCATTTGGGAAGCTCCAGACAGGAGAAGGTGAGCATGGAGAGGGTATCTATTCTGCCTTGGGACAATTCTCAGCAGAATTCCTTCACTCTCCACACTTCTGCAGATTGGACATCCCCCCTCTATGATATCTTCCAGTCTCCTGCACATCAGACCCTGACTGAAGTGGAAATTTCTGGTTTCTTTGGAGACTCAGTTGTGTTATGTGATGTTATTCTGGAAATTGCCTTATGAAAGGATGTTTTTGCTGAAGCAGATACATGGAAGTATGTTTGCTAAAAACAGGCTTGTGGTGTTTTTCAGGAAACCACCTGGAAAAAGGGCAAGTGATGTTTTGCTAGAGAAAACACGTGCTGTTTGGAAAGGGTTAAATATAAATGGGTGATAGTGAGCGGTATTGGTTCACCTTGCCACTCAAGACTTTGCAGAGAGAAATGCACCAAAGAATTTCTAGTGGTATTCAGGCAGCTTCTTGCTGCTTCTGTGGACTCCAGCCAATTGGCAGAACCTCGTGGTTTCTTCTGGGTCGAACTGTTGTTGCTGATTCATGAATGGTGCTTGCAAGTGGATTGAGCTAACACTGCTGATTTGTGTGAACTGAACTGCTGATATCCTGACAATACAGATGGGGTTCGCCCCAAAGAACTATTTCTAAACATGTTCACATCCTCCTTTGCCCTATTAGCCTTTCCTTTCCACTACTTCTGGTTGGTGGTTGGCTAGAAGGGAGGTCAAAGCATTTAAGTACACTTATTAAAGTGGGTTCTGAAGTATATAAGCCAAACCTGACTTTGGTGCTCATAACATAAGAGCACAGAACCTAGTCCTGTCAATATGGTCATCAGTGGTAGCAATGTCATCCAGTCTCTCCTGGTAGCAATTCCAGCCACAGGATCAGGGTCCTGCCTGGCTGTTTTTAGAAGCCCAATGTCTGCATGTATCTGTCATTGCTGGCATCATGTCTCTATGGGACCCCTTTAGGGTTGTGAAGCTGGAGATGGTCTTTTGTGGGTAGAGCCCTGAGGAAGAAAATATCTGAGGAAGAAAATAATTGGATTAGCTGCTTTTGCTTTATTGTGATTTTTCTGTCCAAAGCCACGTATCATTAGATGTGTTTTTACAAGCATATGAAATAGAGGGGATATTGTTAAATTATGAACAATCTCCAGGGAAAGTTAGGGAAGACAACAGTGACTCAAAAGCATGTAGTGTCACCAGTAGCTTATTCCTACTGGTGACACACCACCATGTAGCAGTTCGTGACAACGGATTCGCCTGCTAGCTGCTGCATTCATTGACAGCTTTTCTCATTTTTTGTCCTGTAAGGTCTTACAGGAAATAGACAAACTTCAGCTGTATCCCCCAAATTCTCCTGCAAAGCCTGTGAGCAGTGCCTCAGAAGGACACCCTTCCTCCAGAAGACAGTCCTGGCTTGTTTCGATCTGCTTGTCTATAACTGTTTGATTTTTTTCATGTTCTGTGAGAAGCCAGGTAGAATCAATGGCATGCAATGTGCTGGAGTCCAGGACATTAGGAGTTTCCTCTGAGGGTTGTAAAGAATAGTGTCACAGTCCTGTGCCAGCTTATGGAGTACCAATTGGCCATCCTCACCTCTCCTAGTGTGAGTTCTCTTCAGCAGAACCAAGTGAACTTCAAGGTTGCCCTACCTGATGAATTAATCCTCCCTCTGTGCTGCAGGCTTTCCTCCTTCACACTGAAGGGGGGTGGCATCAGACGCAGGGTTCACACAGCTTTGCCATGGTCATTGTGAGATATTTGTGTTAGTCTTGGACTGATTTATAGAGACTAAAATGTAAAAATTATTATATTATCCAGGAACATTGAGATATGGTGATATGTATCGATGATATTCTGCTTGGAATAGCTTTATCTTTTACTAAAGCCAGGCCTGACACTGCAGGCAGTTCTCTGATCCCAGTTGGATCTGACATAGGAGGATGATAGCTTCAAGACCAGCCTGAACTGTAGAGTGAGTTCAATATCAGCAAGATAACTTAATGAAAGCTTGTCAGCAAAATGATGAGTTATTTCTTTGCAACAAGCAGTTTATTTAGCATGTGAAAAGCCCTGAGGCTCAATACCCAGCAAAGCAAGTCAAAACTCTAACCAACATATTTAAATAAAAGAGTCCTTCAAAGGAATACATGTGCTTCATTATCAGGAAAATATTTCACATTCTCCTCCATTTTAAAAAAGAATTATTGCCTACCAGTGGTTTATGAAAGGTTGTCAGAAAGTTGGATAGATGGAACCCTTCTTTTCCTTACTTCTGATTACTGACATTTAAGATAAAACAAAACTTAGAGATTAAGTCAGCAATGACTGAAAAGACTACCCGCTGCTTAAAATTAATCCCACATGCTTAAATATCCAGTCACAAATCTGCATGATAATTTCAATTAAGTGCATTTAAAATAAAGCAGTCTTCCTGACCGTAATTTTATAGGCACGTTTTAAATTATTTTTCATTTTATTTATGTGTGTATGTATCTCTGGTGTATGTATTTGTGTGTGGGTTGTTTGTATTTCTGTGTATGTGTGCATGTGTGCATATTCATATCCAAGTATAGGTGCCCACAGATGGGGGGGAACAGAATATCAGGTGTTTGGAGTCCTCCGATGTTAAGTGCTGGCAGCTCAGGTCCTCCAAGTGGGCAGTACATGCTTTTAGTTACTGAACCTTCTTTCCAGTCCCCATCTTGACAGATATTCAGTGAGTTCTGCAGTAGCCTGTGGCACGGTAAAGGTGGCTTAATATTAAAGAACTTCAGTGTTTAACAATGAGTTAGCAAATATTAATGAATGTCAAATTAAAAATTCCCATTTTTCAACTTTGTCGAAAAGATTAAGTTTTAAGGACCATCTCAGCATCTTCATTCAACCTCTTGACATGAGGATTTAATTTTTCTCTCTCCTGCCCCAAAAGCCACACTAAAGCAGAGCAGAGACTTGAAACACCTGACTGAATAGGCCAGCTCCTTAAATGCACTGAACTGAAGAGGCTGCCTTCTGAATTACATTTCGGGCAATTTTGTAACCTGAATTTATTCTCATTTGTGGCATTCCATTTCCATGGAAACATACTGTAAATACTAGACTGCAAATTGTAAGTCTTCTGGAGCCATTCATTTAATCTTCCTCTTATGTCCATTTGCCATGAGAACAGTCTAGAATTGTAATAAATCATCTTAGGGGTCAGCTACATTTTTGAATAGGTGAGTTCACTGATGGTGGGTCTTGTGCCATCAGTCACGTGGGGCAGGGTACACTGTGTTTTCAGCAACCCACTGGAGTGTAAAGAGGGCTTCATATCTAAGTGTATTAGAAGGAAATAAGAATGCTTAAGTGTTTGAGTCAGGCTGTTATTTATTTATTTTTTATTTTAAATGATTGAGTAGGAAGAATGTAACAGAAAGAAAATGTTGAAAATTATACTCTGCAGCCAAGTTATAGGAGGTCGGATGGGGCTGCGTGAATTTCAATGCCTTTTGCGGAAGAGTCCTTTGATCCTGGAGGCATGCTGATCATAAGCAGCAACCATTTGACACTACCAGGCTTTAGAGTTGTGCAGAAGAATAAAAAGCCGAGGCTGGCATAGATAAAGAGAGGGAGGAGCGGTGCACTTCCGGTCTCCTGGAAGAGGAAGGTAATTTCATAAATGTGAACAGGTGGCTGGACGTCTTACAGGTGCGCCGCAGCCTCACCTAAGCTGAAAGAACGAGTAAGTGCCCAAGACTTAAATGAGGTCCACACCTTGCTTTTGTCCCAGCAGTGCTTGCTGTTTGTGGTAATACAGTCATGTAGATGCCCAAGTCATTGCATGATGGCTCACAGAAGACAATGCAAAAGGAGTTCTTCAACTTGGATAAAATGAAGAGGCTGACACGAACCGCAAGCTGTGCTAGCCGCTTGCTGGGATGTCTGTGAGTCACTGGGCTTCTTCACCACTGGATGAAAGCATCGATTAGCTTTAGGAAGTGATTACCAATTTGAATTTTGGACCGAAGGAGCTGGCAGCCCTATGGGCCTGACAACCTTGTCCTTTTGGAGTTGTGCATTCTTTCTGTTGCAAAGGGCAGCAGCTATCACTGATAGGCATTTAATTAGCTCTCTGGGGGGCCAGTGGGAGGAGGCTGGATATGCCCGAGAGGATTTTATGGCCAGATGTAGCTCTCAGGTGAATCTGTGTCAAAAATAAAAGTCTAGGAGGAAGTCTTCTTCTTTAATGCTACTTCCAAGCAGTTTTCCAACATTTATTTGATAAATAAATTTAAAAATTAAAATAAAAAAGACTAAATTGATGATCTTTAGCTGTAGTGCCTATCATATCTTAGTATAACAGGAGAGTATCAGTTTCTGGGAAGGCTGCAGGCAGGGGATAGAGCTCATTGCTAAAGACTGGAAAACAGTAGAAATGTCTTGGGAGAACAAAGGTCTCGGAGAATCTACATGGTTCAGCATATGCATACCCTTGGGTCTAGAAATTCCATATCTATATATGTATCCAAGAGAGATAAATGAATCTGCTAGCCAAAGGACTTACATAGTATCAAAATGGCAGAAACACTGAATTACAGCCAGGAAGAAGGTGGATGTACAAATGATGGGCTATTTGGAGCCTTCTACAGTTCAAAAGTTAAGTCTCTGCTTGCTGCAGTAATATGGATACATGGCAAAATTAATCTGGAAAGTTTGGAGCTGGGAAGTGGTTACTGGAGTAAAAAGACTTCTTGACAAAGCTTGACCTGAGTTCACATGCTCAGCACTTGTGTAAAAAGCTGGGTGGTGCTCAAGAGTACTGGTAACCGCCCTGTCATTGGCGGTAGAGATGGGAGGACTGTTGGTGTGTTCCAGTTAGAGCTGTGCTCTAGGTTCAGAAAGAGACCATATATCAAGGGACTATGTCTGAGTAATGGAACAAGATACCAGATGGTTCCCTAGAGTCTACATTTGGCGGTGAGGATCTGAACACACACTATATACATACACTGCACACATGCACACACAGAAAATTTTTTTAAAAAAATCATAGAATAGAACAAACCATTTTGTGGAGTTTGAGAAGAGATGAAGTGATCTGGGACGGAGAGCCTAGAAGATGAGTTACTTTGGAGTTAACAGCTATTTACTGAGTGAGTTTCCCATGTGTAAATTACACCTCCATTAAAGGAAAAGGCATGAGAATAGCAACAGACAGGACCGATCTATTTGGAACATTCCTTCCCAGGATGCTCAGTGTGTGGGAAACTGAACTGAAGAGTATAGAGAAACATTCTCATTTGAGTTTAACAAATCGACTTATGGAAATGAATTGTGATTTGTGAGACATGTTAGCACACGTCTGCAGGGGTAGCTAGCTTCGGCTTGTCTCCTACAGAGGGAGAGAAAGACGCTGCAAATGTGACACAGAGGAGTCAGGTACAGTCTTACCATCTGCTTTGTTCCCTTCTTCTACCAGGAGTTTCACAATGCTGAAGAACCCCTTTGCTGAGGCCAGGTGCAGAGGCCTGTCTCCAACTTCACCGCTTAGATTGACGTCAGCACCAAACTTCAAAAGGACACTGGTGACCTAGAGGAGCCCATCACTGGAATTTAGTATGGGGAAAAACCAAGTATGTGTCTGGTGGCACACACCTATAACATCAGCAACTGACGGGGCTGGAGATAGAGTTTGGAGGATCAGGAGTTTAAGGTCATCCTCAGCTACAGAGTGAAAAACATGGCTAGCCCTTGACAGACTAAACCCTGTCTCTACATGCTCTCAAACCTAAAATACAGTATAGAACTCTTAACTGTCTAAAACACCCAAGCTATCTCTTGGGCTATTCTCACCCCAAAATAACAGAAAATTCTAACCCAGCTGGTGAAAAACAGAAAAGAATCGATTATATCATTGAAAAGAAGTCCAACAGTTAAGCAATTTCATTCTGGGGCTCCTCCCTAGGGAATGGTACCAACCATAGTGGCAATTTCACATTTCAATTAACAACTAAGACAATCTTCCAGAGACAGGGCCACAGGCCAACTTTTTGTAGACTATCCCTCATTAAGACTCCCTTCCCAGGTGATTCTAGAGTGTGCCAAGTTGACACTTAAAAGTAACCAGGAGAGAGTTACACAGTGACTGGGAGTTAAGATCCAGGAGACAGGATAGGGACAGAATCATTATTTGACCTGCTTAGGCTCTGGGCTCTTGAGATGAACAGTTCACTAACCACTTTCTGCTGTTTTCAGAGCTAGGCTTGAATCTCAGAACCTCATGCTTTCTAGATAAGTGTCTTATTAATGAGCTACATACCCCTAACCAATTTTATTAATTATACCCCAAGTGCCTTTGACATAAAGTAGAAACCATGGTTAGACTTAACTCAGGTTGTGGTGAGGACCAGAGGTGATGATATATTTACCATGTCAAGCACAATGGCTGTCATATGGCACAATGGCTATATATAACAGAATAGTACACTAGACATTTGATATAAGTTCCCAACCAGGCATTATCTGAGTGGCGGATGGGGAAAGGGCTTCCTCCTGAGTGTGGTAGGCACAAGCAGGGACTCTGGGAACCAGCTCCAATATCTTAGCTATGTCACTGTAACCTAATGAGCTAATGTTTTCAGACCTCAGTTTCCTTATGTTAAGGTGGGAACAGTAATGGCTCTATCTCTTGGAGATGCTGTGAGGATGTAGTAAGTTAGCACCTGTCAAGTGCACGTAACAGTACTTAGCACTTAACATCTATCTGTAGAAATGGCAACATGAATGAGAAATGTGTGCATTTTACCCCTCTGTTGGCTAATAGACAGATCCACACTTAACTTCCTGACCATCAGAACCTTGCCACCTAAGCAGATCTGCCCACTCCCGCCAGCCCCGTGAGTTTATAACAGCTTTAAACTCTCCAGGAGCTTGACTGTCTATTAAGTGCTATTATTACATATTTAGGAAACACTGCACTTGCTATGAGCACCTCGTCCTCCACTTAAAATTAAGTGGATAAGACAAGAAACAGGGTGTACCAGGCTGAATTTTTGCCACTCTCCTCGTCAGCATATTTCAGCAGATGACAACAGTTTCCATAAATTACTGCTTCACTGCCTTCACTCCGAAAGTGAGTCCCTTATCATAATAGGGCCATCCACATCTTAGCATAATTTGTATGGCTGTGACTACATTTTCATGAAAGCAAACAGATTTAGCTCTTCACCAACATGTATAGAGGCTCTTTATCTCTCTGTTGGTTGTGAGGTCAATTAGCAAAGTAGATGACTTTGCAAACAGAATGCACACCACACCTCCTGCTCCTGCCTAACTCCAGGTAGTATGGGGTTTGCCCATCGTCAAACTTTTGGAACCTGCACAGACACTGTGACCAGTGCCTGGCTGCCCAGGCACCTGTGTACACTCTGGGTGTACATCAGTGGACTGCCAAGTTACATAATCTGTGAGTCATGCCTCACAGACACAAGAGTGTGCAAGCATATGCCAACTCACAGGGATACAAAGATACAGTGACAGGAGCAGCATAGAACACAGGAATACATAGTTGGATCATCAGGGAGTACTATAACATGACAGCCGTGGAATAGGATAAGGATCACACACAGGATGGACTCTTTTACATGGTTATGTACTTCTGTGTTTCTGAGTTTTCTTTGTTTTTTTTTTTTCATACTGTTTTCCAAAACAGCTAAGGGGCAGTGTTTGAAATCGGCACAGATACTGTTTGTTTTACACTATGCAGAGGTGGAAAATCAATAGACTTTGAAGTTGGAACACATTGTTTTGAATTCCGACTTTACTGTTTAGTTAAATTGCTTGGCTTTGATCGTTCTCTGCATGGGATCACTGAGAAGTGGGCTTGTGGCCTGGCAGAGAAAGCCCAGGGCAGCAGGCTGACCAGTGTGGTACATACTCCAGTTCTTCTGTTCTCAGCCATCTGACTGGCATGCTACCAGCCCTGTTGGGCTTTGAATGTAGTGTTGGAAACCAATGACAACTAAATTAGATTTTCTGAAGAACGGTGACCACCCCTCCCCCCCATGACTGCAGGTCTGTATTTGCAAGGGTACCGGGGGGGGTCATGCTGGCATTCTTAGCTCTTCCCCATGTGACCTTGAGCTCTTATTCATATATATATATATATATGTATATATATTGTATGCATATATATGTATATATATGTATATATTGTATGTGTATATATTGTATGTATGTATACATACATGTATATATATGTATGTATATATATATTCATATATATATATATATATGTAGTCCACAGCATGCTCTCATTTCCTTTCCCTCCATTCAGACAGACCCTGGAGAACCACCAGGCCTGACAGCAAACCTGGGGTTTTCTGTTGAAACCTCTGAGCCCAATCACAACCTTAAGTTCTTCTTAAAGGCAAGTCAGAGGTTCAGAGCCAGAGGCAACATAGGGAGGCCTTTCCAGGCCCCGACATCCCCTAGAGCAGAAAAGAGAAATAAGGTTTCTTAAAGACACCTGTTTCAGGGAACTGCTGCAAAGGCCTTTGTAACATGTCCTGGGCCTATTCCATTAGCATCTAAAGAGTGTCGTGGACTACACATCTCCCAAGCAACTCTATTTTATTTGTAAAGACATCCGTGGAATGTCCAAATCATAACTAATTTTCCATTAAGAAATGAAGATTAGAGGTACTATATAAGCTACAGATACCCATTAACCGGGGAAAGATTTTTTTTTCTCCAAATTCAGGCTGGCTGATTCCCATTGCTGCAGACCACCAATGCACACTCTAATGTCTCCTCTCTGCACTAGGACAGTAACAATGAATGGCATAATCACTGCAGTGTTTATAGGATCTACAAGCTCCTATGGATGAAGCTGATGAGAATATTACGCTATATTGAAGCTCCCACTTCATACCTACCTGCTCGTGCCCATAGTAGGCTGCGATGTGCAGTGGGGTGAAGAAGACTGCATCTTGAACATTCACATTGGCTCCATGTTGCAGCAGCACTTCCACAGCCTAGATGAGAAAGAGGTGATTGTTACGGACCTCTCCTAGGGCATCTAGTTAGTACCATGCACAGCTTCCAATCAGGAAGTCCATTTGGAAGCACATTCTCCTGCCATATCCTTTCTTTCTTGCCTTTGCCTAGAAAACAAACTCCAGCACTTTCATATGACATTTAAGCTCCCCCTCAGTCTGATGGTATCTCTTGTTTGTTTTATTTTGTGTGTGTGTGTGTGTGTGTGTGTGCGCGCGCACCCTAACCCACAGAATGCACATGTAGGTCCAAGGACAACTTCTACAATGTAGGAACTAGAGATAAAATTTAGGTCATCGTGCTTGGCCGCAAAACTCGATTTGCTGACCTTGTAAGACCTGATGCTATCCTTCCTAGAAGGTCTCCAAAACTTCTATTCTGTATAATAAAGCAGTTTCCAGTTTCCTTTATTAGCTTTGTTCTCACATTGCCTTCAGTCCTGTCAACAGAGGTTTAAATCCAAGCTAAAGTGCCGCTTCTCCCAAGGCTTCCTCAGTGTCCTTCTCTTCATTGCCTTCTGCTTGGATGAAACTAGATCTTCTCTGCTTGTCTAGTCAAAGTTTACTTTGCAGGTTCTCTTGTGCTTTGGTCCGTACACATATGTCCTTCATGGGCTCATGATTGCAAAGCTGACGCCTAGAAGGTGCTACTGTTTGGGGAGGTTTTGTAAACTTATGAGGTAGGGATGAATGAAGGTGATGGGGGCATCACCTTCTGTCTTTCGTTCTTCGTCATGGTTGATGCTGACACAAATAGTCCGGCCACCATAAAGTGCTATCTAATCATGTAGCCCAAAAGTCATAGACTTAACACTTAGAAATCAAGAGTTCAAATGAACCATAAACCATAAACCACACTTCCTTTTTGTTTGTGTGTTTGTCTTGTTCTGTTCTGTTTTGTTGGCTTGGTTTATTTTTGTTTGTTTGTTTTCTTGCTTGCTTGAGTATTTTGTCATAATGATACAAAAGTATCTAATGCATATTAATCTTCTCTGTGTTAAGAAGAGTGGGTGCTAACTTTTGCCTGTACTTGTAGAGAAGGGAGAAATGAGATGTTCACAAATATATGTCTTCCTTATAGGTGAACGAATAGAGAACAGAGTTGTGCTTGCTCATTTCTTCTCCATTTTCTCTGTTATTACTTGATGTACCCAAGTGGCTTAGAGTGCTGTGTTCTGCTCTCTTTAGGGCTTTTTAAGCAGAGACTGACCTCAGATACTTTTCCCTATGGACAGGGTTGCATTCATTCCTTAAAGTATATTTGGTTTCAATGAGGCCTTTTCTAATGTATAAGCTAGTCTTTAGCTGATACACTTTTGAGAAAACTTTCACAAGTCTATTAGATGGGAAACTGGATCTTGGTCTGGAGAGGTCAGAGGGCTGGGTTCTTAACTCTTCTTCTGTTCCAACAAACAAGCTTCTTATGTACATGAACCAGAATTTCTCAGAGCTGTGTGGACCATGGTCATTTCCAGTCACAGCCTTAGATTTTAAAATGGAAGCCAATGAGAAATGGAGGAATCAAGAAGTGGCTGAGGGTGATGGGTCAGTTTGGTGACAGGAATGAGATGACTGCCTTGTTAACCCTAAGCCTTGCTTGGGGTTTCTAAGGAGCTTGTTCATTTATTCATTGTATGAGCTTTGGGGGTAACATTATTCTTGGCCACTTTCTGTCTCTGGCTCTGCTTCCTGGTTAGTGGTGACAGAGATGACTCTTGTGCCACCATAATTTACATGTTCACTGTCAGAATAGAACTAAGTCTGAGAGTCATACTTGAAGGGGAAGAGGCTGTTTCTGGAAATCAAAAATTCTGGGCAGGTCCAAAACTATAAGGAGATGCTTTGTAGAGTTTTCAGAAATGAGCTTTAATGTTTAGATATTTTAAGTTGGTGGTCAGTAGAACCACTATGTGCACTGAGTTTTTCTCCTAATAAATGACAAACTTATAATCTTTACTGACAGAAGATAACATATCAGGTACTAATCTTTTTCAATGGATTGTAGCATCTGATGCATTTTTATCCCCAAACAGGAAGGCAGGAAGTTCTCTCCCATTTTGAAATGAAGTCGTGACCATATGACACACTTATAGTCAACTAGCCTGTATGAAGAAGAGGCAGAAATCCACATCTGTCTGACTTCAAATTGTGCTTCATTAAGGCTGCCTCTGTGAGCAGGATCTCATTAGCACTAAGCAAAGGGGCCAAATGACTCAAGCCAGGTTGGAAGAAGCCACCTGTCTGTCTGTAAGGCTCTGTAGATCAACTTGGAAATGATTGCCAGAGTCATTAATATGAAGCATCTAGTATCTGAGGCTTCCAGTGATCTCAAGTCCAGTCTCAGAAACTCTCAAACAAGGCTGTTAAGCAGTCAGGGAGACAAAGCTTTTTAAATTTCTATAATTTTAAATATAGAATAAAACAAAGTGGATTCCATGAAACTTTTTCCTGCAAAATGACTTTCAAATATTAACATGCAGAGCCAATTTCTTGGACATGGTCCCATAATTTACTTTCTTTCTAGAAAGATAAACAGTGAAAAGCAGATTTTTTCCCCCCACTAAGTTTGCACTCATCCAGCCACTGAGAAGGTCGACACTGGGCCTTCCCATTAATTATGAAATACTGGCCTTCTGAGAATCTGTCAAATTCTAAGCTTTAATGAAACCACACAGAGTCCTTACTGAACTGTAGGCTTTTAATAGCTTATTTTTAAGGAAATGCTTAACCATTAAGGGCACTGTCTGTGGGAATCCTGGGTTTTCAGGTATATAAAAATATTCAATGTTAAAATTTTCAATGTCATTATAGGCACACTCTTTGCTAAGGCTCATGGGGCTAAGGAATATTTGGTGTGTAGACCTGTCCAGCAGTCAGGCCAACACAATATAGACATTTAAACAAAGAGCTATATAATCATTTTACCCATGCCTCCTCTACGCAGAGCAGACAGGCATGCATAAACCCACTTCGTACTCTTCTTAGTACAGGAGTCCCATATTCCCTACACTCTATTTGCTACCATGGAAGATATCTGCAGGTGTATGGCAAATGTAGACATTGTCTAGTTATAAACAAAAAAAGAAAGGGAAGATATACCTGCTATCATATATAAGGGTATTTAATCATATATAGGGTGCTTTAAATGTAGACAATGACAACCTGCTTGTATATTAAAAAATGTTGAACAATGCAATTCATTAGATGCCTAGTAAACTTTTATTTCAAATCAATCTTCAGCAATTCCTAAGTATTTTATTCATGACAGAACTTATAACTGGGCTTTGGAATATTATATACATTATTTCATAAAGATGTATAATGTATAATAATGTATTTTCTGGGCTATCTCAGTGTGGTGTTATATGCTACCCCCCAACACACACACACACACACACACACATTATGAAGCAGAGAGATCACCACAAATTCAAGGTCTCCCTCACCAACAGGGTTAGACTCTGATTCATAAAAGTAACTGCAAAGTAGATATTCTACTATCTCATTTTTTTTTTTGAAGAATACTGTCTTAATTTTTTCCCTCAAAATATTGTAATAAAACTTCATATAAAACAGTAAACTGGAAACAAGTGTTTTCATATGAGCCCTGAAAGGTCTGTCTATAGATATCTTCAGTCTGTGAGCTGTATTAGATTAATTTGTAGAGTCTACAGAGATATCATTAAAGTATAAACTGTCGAGTAACAGAAAGACCACCAAATAACAGAAAGAGAAGGACCATAAAGTTCTTTCTTCCCATTAAGTTGCTTGTTTTTTAGCACAGAAGTTTGGTCAGAACTCTATATTTTGAGAGTGCAACAATCGTGATGTAAATTCTCCTCTGTAGGTACATTTGTTTTCCAGGGTTATCGCTGCAGCAGCCCTCGAAAGGCCCCTCGGCTTGTGAGTCAAACGTGCAATCGCACACCCTGCCTGGTCATTATAGCATCCACCCAGTTACTTATTGTGTCTTCTGTTTTATGCTTGTCCAGTGGCAGCAATGAAGCCAGGGAGATATGATAACACACAGAGGAAGTAGATGCTCCATGAAGGAGAAAAAGAACAAGGTAAAATCTTGGTTATAGAAAATGCCAATTAGTCTCAGCTGCAATGACCAAAACACAATCTGGTGTCTTACATCTCCGAATATCTATATTTGAAGTTAGGACTTTCTTACTTAAGTGAGTTCATTTCCAGCTTCTTCTTTGAAGTTCTCTCTAAACTCATGCTCAGAACCGTGATTTACTTAAAATTTTTAGCTAGTAAAAAGCCACAGCTTTGTGGTGTATCTCTGACCATTACTACTGAGAAGAAGAAGCCTCAGGAGCTGGATCTTTGATGGAAAATCCATATCTGCAAGGCTTTCAGGAGAAAATGTGTTTCAAAGACTATGCCTCATTAGTTCGAACTGATTTCAAACATTATTAAAGCAGTTGATTTTGATTCCTTCTTTGTCTAGTTCTAATATTTAGTGACAGTTTCAAATACTGCACCTTCAAATTATCACTCTCTCTCCTAAAATTTTTGAGAGTTGTTAACGTGTTCTTACTTCTGACTCAATCCTCAGCACACAGAAATCTGGTCTTGGAATTTGTCACTTTGGGGAGAGTTCCCTGGAAAATTACATCAAAGGACTAATTGCCATTCCAAGACAGGATGCTTTCTGTCCACAGGGGTCTTATATGGCTTTAGGGTTCCTTGGGATACATTTAGAGTAGGTTTTACTTTATCATGCTAAGATACACCTTAGTTACATCTTGATACTGTTTCTAATGTTCCAGCTATCCCTAGAAGGAGATCAGATACCTGATGTTATACAGTCACCTCCTGGAGAACAGCTAAGTGCAACCTGCTTCACTTGGTCCTCTGGCATCTCATCCACTCATGGCCTGAGCAGCAGATTGTTTCTCATAACATCTGTCCAGTCACAAGACACCCAGTGACAGGAGTCCTCCTTGCTCAAAACCCACCAGTGGGAACTTAGCTCAGAATCTTATGTGGGTAGCATACTATACCTCATAGCAGATTTGACCCACTGTTCATACATGGTTGGCCTTACTGTAAAGAAACTGGCCATGGTAGATAAAAGCTGAAGTGAGAGACCTGCAGATATGAGCATGCTTCTTATGAGAAAGCCATAGATCACAAAAAAGAAATATTTCATTAAAGGAATATTACCAGGCTTGGGATATAGCTCAGTGGTAGAATGCTTGCCTATTGTACACAAGGCCCCAATTTCACCGGTTAAAGAGAAGAGAAAGAGGGAGAGAGGAAGGAAAAAAGATATTAAAAATGTCTGTCTCAGGGTTTCTACTGTTGCAAGAAAGCACCATGATTAAAAGCAAGTTGGGGAGGGAAAGGTTTATTCAACCCACACGTCCACCTATTGTTCATCAGCAAAGTCAGGACAAGAACATAAGCAGGGCAGGAACCTGGAGGCAGAGGCTATTCAGAGGCCATGGACGGTACTGCTTACTGGCTTGCTGACCCTGGCTTGCTCAGCATGTTTTCTTATAGAACTCAGGACCACAAACCCAGGGATGGCCTCACTTACAATGGGCTGGGCCCTCCCACATCAATCACTAATTGAGCAATGCCTTCCAGCGCTACCTCTTGGAGGCATTTCCTCAACTGAGCCTCCTCCTTCTCTCATGACTCTAGGTTGTATCAAGTTGACACACCAAACCAGCCAGTACTGCATAGCCACCTCTCTGGAAGGCATAAGGAAAAGGATAGAAATTACAGCCTCATGAATGGGGAGACCGTAGAATGAGCTTGGCCATTGCTGGCATTGAACTGGGAAATACATTTTAGTGGGAATGATATAGTGGAATATATGTGGCCTCTGAATAACTCCTGCCTCCACGTTCCTGCCCTGCTTGAGTAGAGTTCCTCTCCTGACTTCCTTTGCTGATGAACAATATGTGGAAGTGGAAGTTGAATAAACCCTTCCCTCCCCAACTTGCGTTTTGGCCATGGTGCTTTGTTGCAGCAGTAGAAGCCCTGACTAAGACAGACATTTATAATATCTAATTATAATATCTAAATATAGCGGAAAGAAATGGTGGGAAGCATAGTCAGAAATGGTAGAGCTGGGGATGGGAACGACAAGAAAAACTGTCTACAAGGGACTATTGTTGAAGCAGATGCCTGTGAGGTGAGATAGCATGGGGGACCACAGCACAGCCTAGGTCACGGATTTCCAAAGTAAGGAACAAAACCTGTAGTGTTGTCTCTTCCTTCCAGTTGATTCTAGTTTTCTCCAGGCAGTTCCTATACCCAGAACAGGCTGCTGCTGTTGCAAACAACCACTCAATAAAGACGTGAATCCCATTCTCAGGTTTTTAAAGTAATGAACAACAATAAGTGTCAGCTAAAGATGCTAACTGTGTCTAATTGGAGACGTATGTTACCAGGAGAGCAGTTTAGATGGAAGCATACAGTTTGTACCTACTAAACAAACTCCTTTGGACTGTGTTTTTTGAAGATTTTCCACTTAAAAACACAATTTTCCTTGAGATCCTCTACAAATATCACATAAATATTCTTTCTATCCAAGCTTCTGAAACTGTGGGCTTATCATCTCCATAGGTCACATAGCTGAATGTGTGTGTGGGGGGGGGTGTCACAAAACCATTGGCACCAGCACAAGTTTTCTGGACAAACAGCGGCCAAAAATAAATTCAAAAGCAAACATGTGATTGTACAGTGTTGTGTCAGGGCTCGCCTGTAACATACAAGTTCTCTGGAGCTTGCTCTCTAAGCACACATGTTCTTTGCATGTGTATGCTGTCATACCGCACAACAGCAATGAGCACTAGGTTATTTCAGATCAAACTGGAAGCTAGTACACGCTGTTCTTTACAATGTTTTGCTGTGTATACACCAGAACCATAATGTTAACAACAAACAGGACTTTTACTATTTTCCTATCACTTCCAGTACATAAGCATCAAATCATATCTCTCAATCATAGCATGTTAGACAAACAAGCATATTTACTTCATTGAAACTTGCTTGTTTTCAATTAATGGCAAAATTATATATGTATGTCAAATACATTTCCTCATGATTTATTATGAATATATGTTTTACTTACATACATGTTTTCTGTCACTGTTCTCTTAGGCTTGCATAATAACTTCTTGGGTAAAAACAGGTCATGAATAAGAATGGTCAGGAAACCATGATTTACATTCTACGGAGTTTTCCACTTAGGTCATTGCTGAACATTTCTGCAATAACCTTTGAAACACTGGTACAGCTCTAATTAAGCCTTTGTCTGGAAAACCCAAATGGAAAATTATTTCTACAGGCTGTCATAGAAGCATGGCTCTCCTTCTGTGAGATCTCCTCATCACTCCACAGTAAAATTAAATTTGGTTTTAAAATTAAGAAGGCGATTTCACAAATAATTATTATCAATGAAATTAAAGAAATCATCATTTTTAAGTTGTGAAAATAAAGTTTAAGAACACAGTTCTGTGTGTATTTGTGTGTTTGTACATGTGTATATGTGTGTGTTTGTGTGTATATGTTAAATAAACTTTACTAAATATGCTAGTATAGTGTCAATTTTCACTGTAATGTGATGAGAGCCCATGGAGAAACAGAATGACTGGAGATTGAGGTATCACATAGATCAGAGCAGTGAGACTGACCCACATTCAACTCATTCTGAGAGCAATATAGTATCAAAGCTAAATATTCCTGTGTTATGCTTTCAAGACAGTGAGATTCTCTCTCTCTCTCTCTCTCTCTCTCTCTCTCTCTCTCTCTCTCTCTCTAATAGGAAAGAGGGGACAGAAGGGTTTTGACAAGGTGAAGGGACATGATGGAGTACAAGCCTATGCACAATGGTGACCTGATGAGACCTACTGTTTTATTTGCTGACAAATACCAGAATAAAAGACGATAATCTATAATGTAATTACAGCAGAGTAAGAAGAGATACACATGAGATATTTCTGGTTAAAAGCACGAGAGGAAAGGACCCTGAAAGTGAATAAGAAGTAGAAGCTAGAGAGTAAAAGGAGACAAATGAGTAGGTCCAAAGAGAGCCTACAAAAGGGCTGTAAGTGAAGGGCCCACACCTTCTGCACCCCCCCCAAGTCAGCCATTGCTGTGCTGTGCCATGTGAGAGTCCTATTTTTAAATCTCTGGCTTATACCCCAGGCTTCATCATATACATAGGAACATATAGTATCCTATGTGTTGGCATTGGAGCCTACAGCCTTTGAACCCATAGACGCAAGGAAGCATGCATCTGTTGCCATGGCAACTGCTATGCATTCCCAGTGTTCACCTGCCTGTGCCTTACCTGTGCACAGCAGTGTGTGTGATTACATTATGGCCCAAATAAAAGGCAGAGCTCCCCCCACCTTTGCCCCTTTTCTTCTTCATCACCCCCTTTGTCCTTTTCTCTTTCCCCTTCTCCCCCAGTAAACCTTCCTCCCCCATGGAGCTATTCTGGCCTGGTGTAATCTGTCCAGATACTAATCATAGTCATTCTAACACAACATTATGCATTTCAAAAGCCATGATCTTTTGTTATGAGAGAAGGCCCTGAAGTTTCCACTGTATTGCAATTGCTAAGCCCCGGAAATTGCAATAAGAGTTATCGTCCTTCCCACTGATGGCCCGCACCCCTTGACATGCAGCTGGGACATCTCATGGTAGAGGAGTTCATACATGACAAGCAATTTTCTTTGGACTTTTCTTCAAAGCAACCCTCCTATTCTTTTATCTCCTCAAAGAAAGCTCATTTGGAGAAGTGTTTGGAAAACAAAGGTGGTGTGCCTTGGCTTGAGGCTTCATAATTACATTCTGCAGGCGACTCAACTGAGGGGGCACAGAAGGAGCGCACCCCTCAGACAAGATGGAGTGGTTTGAATCCTCCCGAGAAATTATAGCAGTAATTAATGAATTCTAGCAGCTGCGTTTAAAAACAAAAGAGATGACATGAACAATGAAGTTTCAGGTCAGTACAATTGTAAGCACACAGCTAGAATACTCAGTAATTCCTTTTCTCTGCTTCCTTGTTAATTAACACCAGAAACCTGACTACCTGATGAACTGCAGGATACCAAGTTAATTTTCTGTAGGACAACAGATGTTAGTCATCCATTGTTCCTTACAGGTTCCTTATTTAACAATAACGTTGACAGTGTTGGCTACAAATACATCAGAGTAAATGACACAATGAGATCAATGTATCCACAGTTGTAGAGACACTTTAACCACCCAAGGCTCCCGTGGTTTGACATGTACGGAAACCACATATGGATCATGCACATTTCAGAGTAAGAGCCTGTTAAAATAAATGCCTTTCCTGTGTCAGCCAGAGATTTGCTACAGGACAGAAGGCACATTAATAATGAACCCACTAACCATCCTATGCCCTCTTGATCCAAATTCAGGGGATATAAACAAAAATCCCAGGGACAGTGAAATGAAGCTCAGAACAAGGTTTTGCTCCAGCAAAGGATAAAATATACATACCCATGGCTGAGACTCAATCTTGGTCTTCTAAGTCTCACCACATGGCTAGCACATGATAGAACTTGGGCACAAACAACCTTATCTAATCAGTATACTGTTTTATGCTGCTATAGAGCAATAGCAGCAACAGCAGCAGCAACAACAGCCGCAAAAGATCCCAAAGCAAGAATACAACTTTTCACATTTTAACTAATATGTAATCAATTCAGAACTCACAATCATTCTGTGATTAAACTGTATTTAGTGCATAGGTTTAGCAAGCTCCCTGAATGACTTCAAACTACCACAGGGACCAGAGAATCAGGTGATACAAACAAAGAATCACTATTTCAAGACAGAGCGTCTCCCCTGCTTCTGATAGGAGAAGATGGTGCTAAGTGTGAGTCTAGCACCATGGAGGTGTCCTCAGGTAATGGATCCCATCAGTTAGTCACCTGAGCATCCATCTCTGCATTTATCTGTTATTGTTACTGATAGATATGTTGAGTAGTGTGTGTGTGTGTGTGTGTGTGTGTGTGTGTGTGTGTGTGTGTGTGTTATTGGCTATCTGTGAGGATAATTCTTTTAAGTATGGTCTGACTTTTTTCTAATGACTAAGATATAGCAAAATATATGGAATGCCATTGATACTGATAGGCAAATCTAACTGTGACTTCTCTTGATACTCTTTTTGATCTGTCCTTCTCCTCTTCCTTAAAAGAAAGCCAGAATGTCTGGTTGTGTGAGCCATCTTATGACCAGTAGTACCTCATGGCACTGGATAAGGGCAGTACACTGTTAACCTGTCAGCATCCATGGGAGTGTGGAAGTATGTTGTCTCTCAGTAGTCACTGAGACTGCTATAGTCCTGCTTGACACACAGTAGCCTTTTGAGACCACTCAATTTAGGGGACCCAACTATTTCAACTTCATATCTAAAACTTAAATACCCATAAAGATAATAAATGTTATTTTATAACTCACAAAATGTTGTTGCAATTTCTAATGTAATCACAGGTAATAAAATTTTGGTATGATCCCTAATATAAGTAGCTCAAAGTTTTGGTGCAATTTCTAATATAACCGTAAACAGCTCAAAGGCTTGATTACTCAATAAATCTAGTTGAACATCAGCATTGAAGAACAAAGTCTACTGAGGTAGAACACTCAAGGTACCATGCAATTAGCCCAGGCAATGTCAAGAAGTTCTAAGCTGTGGCATACCAGGAGAACACTCAGTTGGTTGGTAGCCAATTCCCTGAGAAGAAAGGGAACTTAGTTCAGAGGACAGAACAGCCGGGATGGATAGAGGATTTGAGTTCATAAATCAGAGTACCAAAGACAAGAGAACTTGCAGATATAAATTGCATATACCTGATGTAATTGTTGTCTCAGAGGCTTACTGCGGAATAATCTCACCCTATGTAGTTATTTCTGAACTCTGGTTGGCTAGTTCAATTCAACTGTTCTGACTCAAACCCATCTCCAAGCTGACTGAATCAATCTGGCTTCTCTCAGCTTCTCACTGAATTGCTCTGCTTTGCTCAAACTAACACTGGCAGTTTGTTCTAATCTTCTGGCCCATTTTTATTCTCTGGTTTCAACTGCTTCTGCTGACCTGCACTGAATCACATGAACTCACTAACGAACTCGTTTCTACTACAGTGCACTGACTCCCAACTGATACACTTTCTCTCCTTGCATTGGTCTTTTTTTTTTTTTCCATAAAATTTTTTATTTTTCTTTTCTTTCTTTCTTTCTTTATTTTATAAAGAACAACATTTAATTGGGGTTGGCTTGCAGGTTCAGAGGTTCAGTCCATCATCACCAAAGTAGGAACATGGCAACATCAAAGTAGGCATGGTGCAGGAGAAGTTTGAGAGTTCAACATCTTCATCTGAAGGTTGCTGGTGGAAGACTGACTTCTAGGCAGCTAGGGTGAGGGTCTTATAGCCCACAACCACGGTGACACACCTACTTCAACAAGGCCACACCTCTAAATACTGCCTGGGCCAAGCATATACAGTCACTAGTCTTTACACTACAATTCTTAGAGCAAATCTTGACTACCACTTGATTTTTTTTTTTTTTTGACCATGACTTAAGACTGGTCTTTACATTTATTTCTACTTTATTTACATTTCAAATGTTTTACCCTTTCCAGATCTCCCCTTTGGAACCTCCCTATCCCCTCCTCCCTCCCCTGCCTCTATTGGGGTATTCCCCCATCCATCCGCCCACCCACTCTCGTCTTCCCTCCTTGGCATTCTCCTATACTGGGGGAATCTAATACCCTCAGGCCCAAGGGCCTCTCCTCCCCCTGATGTCTAACAAGACCCTCTTCTGCCGCATATGTGGCCAGCACCATGGGTCACTCCATGTGTATTCTTTGGTTGGTGGATCAGTCTCCAGAAGTATCAGGGGGTCAGGCCAGTTGCCACTGTTGCTGCATCCCTGAGGATGCAAACTCCCTCAGCTCCTTCAGTCCTTTCTTCAAGTCCTCCATCTGGAACCTCACACTCAGCCCTACTTGCTGCAAAGTGACTCTTGGGTATTTCAAACTTTTGGGCTAATAACCACTTAACAGTGAGTACATACCATGTTCATTCTTTTGTGGCTGCTTTACCACGCTCAGGATGATATTTTCAAGATCCATCCATTTGTCTACGAATTTCATGAAGTCATTGTTTTTAATTGCTGAGTAGTATTCCATTGTGTAAATGTACCACATTTTCTGTATCCATTCCTCTGTGGAGGGACATCTGGGTTGTTTCCAGCTTCTGGCTATTATAAATATGGCTGCTACGAACATAGAGGAACATGTGTCTTTATTACATGTTGGAGCATCTTCTGGGTATATGCCCAGGAGTGGAATAGCTGGGTCCTCAGATAGTATTATGTTCATTTTTCTGAGGGTTCGCCAAACTGATTTCCAGAGAGGTTGTATCCACTCACATTCCCATCAGCAATGGAGAAGTGTTCCTCTTTTTCCACATCCTCGCCAACATCTGCTGTCACCTGAGTTTTGATCTTAGCCATTCTGAATGGTGTGAGGTGAAATCTCAGGGTTGTTTTGATTTGCATTTCCCTGATGACTAAGGATGTTGAACATTTCTTTAGGTGCTTCTCGGCCATTCAGGTTTCCTTAGTTGAGAATTCTCTGTTCAGCTCTCCTCCCCACTTTTTGATAGGGTTATTTGGAGCTCTGGAGTCTAGCTTCTTGAGTTCCTTGTATACATTGGATATTAGTCCTCTATCGGATGTAGGATTGGTAAAGATCTTTTCCCAATCTGTAGGTTGCCATTTTGTCCTATTTACAGTGACCTTTGCCTTACAGAAGCTTTGTAATTTTATGAGGTCCCATCTGTCGATTCTTGATCTTAGAGCACAAGCTCTTGGTGTTCTGTTCAAGAACTTTTCCCCTGTGCCCATGTGTTCTAGACTTTCCCCCACTTTCTCTTCTATTAGATTCACTGTATCTTGTTTTATATGGAGGTCCTTGATCCACTTGGACTTGAGCTTTGTACAGGGAGATAAGAATGATTCAATTCACAATCTTCTACATGTAGACTGCCAGTTGAACCAGCAACATTTGTTGAAGATGCTGTCTTTTTTCCACTGTATGGTTTTACCTCCTTTGTCAAAGATCCAGTGACCATAAGTGTGTGGGTTCATTTCTGGGTCTTCACTTCTATTCCATTGATCTACCTGCCTGTCACTGCAACAATACCATGCAGTTTTTATCACTACTGCTCTGTAGTACAGCTTGAAGTCAGGGAGGCTGATTCCCCCAGAAGTCATTTTACAGTTGAGAATAGTTTTTGCTATCCTGGGTTTTTTGTTATTCCATATGAATTTGAGAATTGTTCTTTCTAAGACTACGAAGAATTGAGTTGGAATTTTGATGGGGATAGCATTGAATCTGTAGATTGCTTTCTGCAGGATGGCCATTTTAACTATATTAATCTTGCTAATCCATGAGCATGGGAGATATTTTCAACTTCTGAGGTCTTCTTCAATTTCTTTCTTCAGATACTTGAAGTTCTTGTCATACAGATCTTTCACTTGTTTGGTTAGAGGCACACCAAGATATTTTTATATTGTTTGTGACAATTGTGAAGGGTGTTATTTCCCTAATTTCTTTCTCAGCCTGTTTATCCTTCAAGTATAGGAAGGCTACTGATTTGCTTGAGTTAATTTTGTATCCAGCCACTTTGCTGAAGTTGTTTATCACCTGTTGCAAATCTCTGGTGGATTTTTTCCGGATCACTTAAGTATTCCATCATATCATCTGCAAATAGTGCTATATTGATTTCTTCCTTTCCAATTTGTATCCCTTTGACCTCCTTTTGTTGTCTGATTGCTTTAGCTAGAACTTCAAGTACTATATTGAATAGATAGGGAGAGAGAGGGCACCCTTGTCTAGTCCCTGATTTTAGTGGGATTGCTTCAAGTTTCTCTCCATTTAGTTTGATGTTGGCCACTGGTTTGTGGTATATTGCTTTTACTATGTTTAGGTATGCTCCTTGAATTCCTGATCTTTCCAAGATTTTTATCATGAAGGGATGTTGAACTTTGTCAAAGGTTTTTTCAGCATCTAACGAAATGACCATGTGGTTTTTTTCTTTGAGTTTGTTTATGTAGTGGATCACATTGATGGATTTCCGGGTATTGAACCATCCATACATCCCTGGGATGAAGCCTACTTGATCATGGTGAATGATCTTTGTCATGTGTTCTTGGATTCGGTTTGCAAGAATTTTATTGAGTATTTTTGCATTGATATTCATAAGGGAAATTGGTCTGATGTTTTCTTTTATTTTTGGGTCTTTGGTATCAGTGTAACAGTGGCCTCATAGAATGAATTGGGTAGTGTTCCTTCCATTTCTATTTTATGGAATAGCTTGAAGAGTATTGGTATTAGGTCTTCTTTGAAGGTCTGATAGAATTCTGCACTGAACCCATCTGGTCCTTGGCTTTTTTTGGTTGGGAGACTTTTAATGACTGCTTCTATTTCTTTAGGGGTTATGGGACTGTTTAGATGGTTTATCTAATCCCGATTTAACTTTGGTAATTGGTATCTGTCTAGAAACTTGTCCATTTCCTCCAGATTTTCCAATTTTGTTGCATATAGGCTTTTGTAGTAGGATCTGATAATATTTTAATTTCCTCAGAGTCTGTTGTTATATCTCCATTTTCATCTCTAATTTTACTAATTTGCACACTGTCTCTGTGCCCTCTGGTTAGTCTGGCTAAGGGTTTATCTATCAATTTTCTCAAAGAACCAGCTCCTGGTTTTGTTGATTCTTTGTATAGTTCTTTTAGATTCCACTTAGTTGATTTCAGCCCTTAATTTGATTGTGTCCTGCCTTCTACTCCTCTTGGGTGTATTAGCTTCTTTGTGTTCTAGAACTTACAGGTGTGCTGTTACACTGTTAGTATATGCTCTCTCTAGTTTCTTTCTGGAGGCATTCAGTGCTATGAGTTTTCTTCTTAACACTGCTGTCATTGTGTCCCATAGGTTTGTCCCAAACCTATGGGACACAATGTAAGTTGTGTTTCATAACTTACAAAAAACAAAGTAAGTTGTACTTTCATTTTCATTAAATTCTAGGAAGTCTTTAATTTCCTTCTTTATTTCTTCCTTGACCAAGTTATCATTGAGCAGAGCATTGTTCAGCTTCCATGTGTATGTGGGCTTTGTGTTGTTGTTGCCATTGAAGACCAACCTTAATCTGCAGTGATCTGATAGGAGGCATGGGATTATTTCAATCTTCTTATATCTGTTGAGGTTTGTTTTGTGACCAATTATATGATCAATTTTAGAGAAGGTACCATGTGGTGCTGAGAAGAAAGTATATTCCTTTGATGTAGGATGAAATGTTCTATAGATATCTGTTAAATCCATTTGGTTCATAGCATTTGTTAGTTTCACTGTGTCTCTGTTTAGTTTATGTTTCCAAGATCTGTCCATTGTTGATAGTGAGGTGTTGAAGTCTCCCACTATTATTGTGTGTGGTGTAATATGTGCTTTGAGCTTTAGAGTATATTTTATGAATGTGGGAGCTCTTGCATTCAGGGCATAGATGTTCAGAATTGAGAGTCCTTCTTGGTAGATTTTTCCTTTGATGAGTATGAAGTGTCCTTCTTTATCTTTTTTGATGAATTTTGGTTGAAAGTCAATTTTATCCGATATTAGAATGGTTACTCCAGCCTGTTTCTTGGGGGCATTTGCCTGGAAAATTGTTTTCCAGCCCTTTACTCTGAGGTAGTGTTCGTCTTTAACATGGAGGTGCATTTCCTGGATGCAACAAAATGCTGGGTCCTGTTTATGGATCCAGTCTGTCAGTCTATGTGTTTTTATTGGGGAGTTGAGACCATTGATGTTAAGAGATAAAGATTGTTGTTTCCTGTTATTTTTGATGTTGTTTATGTGGCTATCTTCTTTTGAGTTTGTTGAAAGATTACTTTCTTGCTTTTTCTTGAGTGTAGTTTCCCTGCTTGAGTTGGCGTTTTCCATCTATTATTCTTTATAGGGCTGGGTTTGTGGAAACATACTGTGCAAATTTGGATTTGTCAGAGAATATTTTGGTTTCACCATTTATGATTATTGAGAGTTTTGCTGGGTATAGCAGCCTGGGCTGGCATTTATGTTCTCTTAGAGTCTGTATGAGATCTGCCCAGGATCTTCTAGCTTTCATCGTCTCTGGTGAGAGGTCTGGTGTAATTCTGATAGGTCTGCCTTTATATGTTATTTGCCCCTCTCCCCTTACTGCTTTTAATATTCTTTCCTAGTTTCGTGTATTTGGTGTTTTGACTATAATGTGACAGGATAAATTTCTTTTCTGGTCCAGTCTATTTGGCGTTCTGTAGGCTTCTTGTATATTTATGTTTATCTCTTTCTTCATGTTAGGGAAGTTTTCTTCTATAATTTTGTTGAAGATATTTACTGGTCCTTTAAGTTGGGAATCTTCACTCTCTTCTATACCTATTATCCTCAGGTTCTGTCTTCTCATTGCATCCTGGATATCTTGGATGTTTTGGATTAGGAGGTTTTTGCATTTTGTGCTTTCTTTGACTGTTGTGTCCATGTTTTCTGTGGTATCTTCCGCACCTGAGATTTTCTCTTCCATCTCTTGTATTCTGTTGGTGATGCTTGCATCTGTGACTCCTGATTTCTTTCCTATGTTCTCTAACTCTAGGGTTGTCTACCTTTGTGATTTCTTTATTGTTTTATTTCTGTTTTTAATTCCTGAATGGTTTTGTTCATTTGTTTGATTGTGTTTTCCTGTAATTCTGCCCGTTTTATTGTGTTTTCCTGTAATTCTTTAAGGGATTTTTGTGTGTCCTCTTTAAGGGCTTCCAGTTGTTTACCTGTGTTCTCTTGTATTTCTTTACAGGAGTTATATATTTCCTTCTTAAAGTCTTCTATCATCCTCTTGATAAGTGATTTTAAGTCTGTGTCTTCCTTTTCTGGTGTGTTGGGATATCCAGGGCTGGCTGTGATGGGAGAGCTGGGTTCTAATGAAGCCAAGTAGTCTTGGTTTCTGTTCCTTGTGTTCTTGGCTTTGCCTTTCGCCATCTGGTTATCTCTGGTGTTAGGTGGTTTTTCTCTTTCTGACTGTGGCTTGTCTTTCCTACAGGCCCAGTTGTCAGTGTTCCTTGAAGAACAGTTCTCTTTCCTCGCTGTTCCTAAGTCCCTGTGTCTGGAGTCCTCCTGTTGCTGGCTTTTCTACACAAGTGGGCGGGAGGGTCGCTTTCTCCATGCACAGGTTGGCAATGGAGGCCTGGCGGCCCAGGCAGAGGTCCTGCCACATGTGGAAGCAGGCAGGCTCTTACCTCCTGGCTGTTCCTCAGTCCCTGCATCTGGAGCCCTCCTTCCGCTGGCTTTTCCGAACCTCCTTGCACTGCTCTTAAATAACTTCTCTTTCCTGTGCTCTTCTCCTGAGAGTTGGGTTTGTCTTATCTCTGACTCATCCTGTCGAATCCTTCTCTCATTGATCACTTTGTCTGCCCCTCAATTAGATATCACTTTCAAGCATAGCTGCTTCCTTCTAGAAATTAATTTTGCTTTAAAGTTGCATACTAAGGGAGTGTCTATATTCCAGCCAGAGGGATTAAATGTGTGCCATTCCAACCCAATCACAAAGATCTAGCAGGTCTCTGGATGTGCTTGCTTGCCAGAGTAGTCATGTTGCGGGTTAACATTTTTTCTACCAAAGTTCTGCAAAGGAAGAAATCCCTGGACATGCAGAAGATGCCCTGGAAAACTACTGCTGACTAGGATGAGAACCATGGAGAAAGTTAATGATAACACTGCCTAGAACCCAACAGAAAAAATGGTAAGGCTGCTTCTGCCACTCAGGATGAAAACTTTTATGAGTATGGAAATTCAGTGAAGTATTCAGCAGAGATGGCTACAGTAAGTGGTGGTAAGCTTCACCTGAGGTCTGCTTCAATCATACCAACTAATTCTTCAAAGCAAGGCCTGAAAGCATACAAGAGTATCCAAGGGTATTATCTGTGATTCAGTAAGGGTTTTGACAATACTCATAGATTCATATCTATAGGAATTCAAAATATCCAGCACACAGTTTCATAGTATTCCCAGTGTCTAGGATCTAGTCAGGAATGCTAGGAGTGCAGAGGCAGTAAAGCATGACATTCAGTGAAAGGAATAAGCAGCCAAGTCTTACTCAGAACTGAGAACTGTCAGAACCATCATGAGGGATAATACAAGATTATACATTAGATACTGAAATGACTCTGTGGATAGACAGCTCAGAAGAGTCATGAACATATAACGTCTTAATTAGGGTTTTTCTGCTGTGAACAGACACCATGATCAAGGCAACTCTTATAAGAACAACATTTAATTGGGGCTGACTGACAGGTTTAAGCAAGCATCAAGGCAGGAGCATGGCAGCATCAAGGTAGGAGCATGGCAGCATCCAGGCAGGCATGGTGTAGGAGGAGCTAAGAGTTCTATATCTTATTCCAAAGGCAAACAGGAGAAGACTGGCTTCCAGGCAGCTAGGATAAGGGTCATAAAGCCCATACACACAGTGACACACTTCCTCTAACAAGGCCAAACCCCCTAATAGTGCCACTTCCTGGAGCAAGCATATTCAAACTACCACATAAAATAGAGTCCAATGTCCAACTTACAGGGATGAAAACCATAATGTGTAATGTTAAAATATCTTAGATAATATAAATAACAAGCACTATAGAAGAGTATTTGAATAACTTTGATAGCCAATTAACCAATAACTGAATGAATCATAGAAAGGAAGGAACACCCTTTAAAATGGAAGAACACTGGAGTGACTTCTGCCAGTGTATGTAGTGGTCTACACCTTTGCACATCTGTTTGCCCCTTTGTGCGCTCCTCCATTATCTCCTAGTATAGAATGCTCAATCAGATCCTTGGATCACAATGATATTTGATTGACAAGAACTTCATTTCATTGTTTTGTGTAGGAGAAATTTCACTGGGAAAAGAATTTTACATGATGCATCCTTTAACTTCTGTCCTTTGAAACTCTTATTCTCTCTTCTCATTTGTACATATTCAGACAGGGATTTTGCTGGACTCTTTGCTTTTGTCCCTCGGGACATGCATGCTTTTATTCCCTTGGCTTTTATCACTTATATCCTTAGCATCTCCTTGAGCGTGATCATGTTCTAATAACATCTGGATTTCATTCAGCCTTTCCTGTTCAGAGAGTATCGAGTTCCTTTCATAGAAGAGCTTATGGTTTTATTAAGTTGGGAAAATGTTCTCACTATTTAAAGATTGTGTGCATCTCCTTCCAGTTACTCATATATTGAATTTTGTGATTATCCTCCATGCCACATTGAGTCCTGGTTCAAACTCATTTCTAAGGAAAGACAGAAGTCAGAAACACTCCAAAGGCTCCTTAGACAGAATGCCTTTCACCGTTGGAAAGGGATCAAGAGAGAGAATTAAGGTAAGAACGAAGTCAGCTTGTTCTGAGCAATACAGGAAGGCTGTGAAACGCAACAGGAACATGAGCTGACATGTTCTGTGACATGTCACCACAGGCTAAAGCAAGAAGAACAAAAGAGATAAAAAGGTACCACTTCCAGGTGCAGCCACAGGGTGACAATCATTTTGCCACCAAGTAGATTTTGTTTGTGTGTTTGCTTCAAGGCATGTGTCTTCCTCTAGAAGTTCTGCAAGGTAGCATTTTTTTTTTTAAAGCCTTGAATCAGCTGGGGTGTGTCAAGAAAAGACCTTGCTACCTATTAGCTCTTCAATAGGCATTTGTTTAGTAATCCAGTAAAGGGAAGGGTGAGCAACTGATGTCTAAAAGTATAATTTATAATTTTTTCAGTTTCTACAACTGTCCCATGTCCTTGTGGATCTGCATTCAATAAATCTCACTGACATTATTTGCTGCTTCTGACCAACTTTCACACATTCTTTGGTATAAATTTCTCTAAAGAAAATTTGTAGAATAGAAAAAAAAAAACTTCAAGAACATCAAGGTTAGCTTTGTGAAGTCTAAACAGTGGGCACAGAGTCTCAAGGTTTAGATATTGCCAAAAACTAAATGCACACAAGAGAGAACCAGCGATGAATTTTCCTATCTCTTGGGAAATAAAATTTGATAATAGAAGTCTATTTATAGTCAGAGCTGTAACGTGCCTCTGGGAAAGCAATAATATTGGGGCAAGCGATCTTGATTTCTTAAATTTTTAATTAAAAAAGGAAGAAGAAGAAATCTCAGTTGCATTTGCCATCCATACATGGAAAGAACCAAGTCTAAAGAGTTCACCAGGTCTGACCCCAGTCCAGTTTTCTGACCTCCAGCACTCCAGCACACCAGCATGGCATGAGTGGTGAGTGGTAGAGTGGTGGAGGAGACTGAACAGTAATGATGTACTGCAATTGCTTCCCAAGACTTGATACATTTTACAGTGATACATTTTGTAATGATACATTTTATAATTGATACAGTTTAGTTTATTCTCTCGTGATTGTTTATTGGGCTGAAATTTGGATTTTTCTTTTTACATAGTAGCATTTAGAAAAGACTTTAAAATAGAATGATAAAGCTCATACCCTTCTGACTGTTTCTCCACTGAAGAGACCTTTTCCTGGAGAATGGAAGAGATTTCTCTCACTGTCCAGCAAATTCCCATGACTAACTGAAAACAAACCCTGATTTCTTCCCTGAACTATTTGTATATAAATCATGTGTTTATATAGTGCAAAGGCTTCAAGATGCTGCCATTCCCCAGTGATACCCTCAGTCCCCATGTTTTTGGCAAGCATTTCTGGAGGTGCCAAAGTAGGCCTTCTGCACTTCTTCCAGGATATAACAAACTGCAAGTGGGATGGAGATTTAAAACTGAATCAAAAGGTTTTCCCTCTCAGGAACAAAAAAAACCAAAAACCAAAAACCAAAAACCTATCACTACCCAAAGTCATTTTGCTGAGTTCTAGAAAAAATTATAACAGATGAAGTGTGACTACTTCATATAACCAAGCATTTTTCCCTCCCAACTCTAATCCAATTATTATAGGCAACTACTATCTATTTTAGTTTATCTATTGTTATGATTAATCTTGATTCTCACTTGAAATCAACACAGAAACAAACTTGTGGCATCAACTAGGTTAGATCCATTGAGAAAAAAGATTCATTAAATATGGGTAATTCCATCCCATGGGCTGGGGCCTTGGACTTAATAAAACTAAGAAACTAAGCTGTGTACCAGAATGAATCTCTGCTTCCTGCCTGGAGGTGTAGTGACCATCTGCCTCAAACTTCTGATGACATGCCTTCACAGTCAGGATGGACTGCACACTCAACTTGTGAGCTATCATAAATCCTTCCTTGTTTAAATGTTAGTAACAAGATGAGTAATTAATGCTTATATTATCTCACATCTCAATACAACCTTGGGCATTGTCTTAGAACTGCTATTGCTATGATGAAATACCACACTTGGGGAGGAAAGAGTTTATATCACTCATAGTTCCACATCACAGCTCCTCATTAAAAGTAGTCAGGGCAGAAACTCAGACTAGGCAGGAATCAGGAGGTAGGTGCTGTTGCAGAAAACATGGAGGGGTGCTGCTTCCTGGCTTGCTCCAAATGGCTTGCTCACCCTGCATTCTTATAGAACCCAGGACCATCCAGACAGAAATGGCCCCACCCACAATGAGCTTGTGTACTGGCTGGTTTTGTGTTAACTTGACACAAGCTGAAGTTATCACAGAAAAAGGAGTTTCAGTTGAGAAGATGCCTCCATGAGATCAATTCGTGATCAAGGGGAGAGGGCCCCTTGTGGGTGGTACCATCCCTGGGCTGGTAGTCTTAGGTTCTATAAGAAAGCCATCTGAGAAAGCAAGGAGAACAAAGTCAGTAAGGAACGTCCCTTCATGGCCTCTGCATCAGCTCCTGATCCCTGACCTGCTTGAGTTCCAGTCCTGACTTCCTCTGGTGATGAACAGCAGCATGGAAGTGCAAGCTAAATAAACCCTTTACTCCCCAGCTTGCTTCTTGGTCATGATGTTTGTGCAAGAATAGAAACCCTGACTAAGACAGCTTAGTTCTCCCCTTTTGGTCACTAACTAAGAAAATGCCTTATAGGCTCTCCTACAGCCCAATTTTATGGAGCCATTTTCTCAAATGAGCTCCCATATAACAAATGATGTTAGCTTATGTCAAGTTGACTTAAAACTAACCAACACAAGTGATGTTCCACTGAGATAGCTTAACGAATGTTCTCCTGCCCTAGGGAGGATCGTAGAGTCATAGACCGCACGTCTATGGTGATCTGAGCTTGACACTTCATGTTTGTGGTTATCTGGGCTTGATTTAGTGTCGTACTGTCATTACCTTAAAATCATTCCTCTTTAGTTTCTTAACTTTTTAATTGTTTCTTTGGATTTTTAAAAGCAAAATATGTTTATTCATCAACAATGATACATTTAAAGTTGTAACTTAAGAGTAGAAAAAGAAAGTTTCTCTGGGGTTTCTTTGAGATTTAGGGACAGTAAATTAGCATTGTCAAAAATTCTCAGAATTTTCAAAATTGTGACATACTGTTAAAAACCGGCACACTCTATTTTGAATAGCTGTAATGCTTGTTTAGTGACTAAAACACACTGTTTAGTGTGACTCACAAAGAAGTACATCCTTTCACAGGAAGAGGAAGGGTAGGATTTAGTCGAAGCTATTTTAATACTGACTAAATGCAAGTTGGCCCCAAAGCAGCCTTCTCAGGAGAGGGTAGGTGGCAGCCCAGAAGGTGGGGGGTAAAAATGCAGAGATTAAGAAACAGGGGCAAAGGAACTGAGAGCAATGAAAAAGACAGTAGCAGGCATTAGAGAAAACCCACAAATATCCCTGACTCTCACTTTAACATTACCTCCATGTGGGGTTTTTATCAATAAATAGTGGAAGGGCCAGACCTCAGGGTCTCCCTCTTTCTAAGCCTGATGATGAAGGCAGAAGGTCAGAAAGGATTTTTTAAGGTTGACCTTGGAAACATTTGCCAAAAGAGAATAGTCTGAATAATCAGAAATTGTCATTTTTTTCTATTTTTTCTCTATTAAATAAATTTCTTTCTTTCTTGCATGTATTATGCATATATATACGCATATACATACATAATTTTTGTGCATGTACCAACACATTTTATACACTTATATGTATATGTATATATTTAGAGAGAGAGGGAGCTTCATTATATAATCTAAGCTCAGTTGGTAAGTTCAGTGCCAACCTTACCAACCTCCTTCTTCCCCTACTATGGGCATGAGTCACCATGTCCATTTTTTTTTTCTGACATAAATTTGTTTGAGTTGTAATGTACAAGACCTCTATGTCTCCCAGTGAAGTGAACTAGATAAAAAAATCAAATTTAAATAATTTCAATAGTCATTCTCCATTGTCACTTTCTTTGTGTTAGTTCATTTGCAGTTCTTGTAACATGTTCTATCAAGTGCCCTGTATTCTGCACAAATGCACTGCCATGGATAAACATTGGTCCACACTAAGCATCCTGGACAAAAGACAGGAGAACACCACTGGGAAGCAAGAAGCACTTGCAGCCATTGGCCAGGAGTTCTAACTGTTTGTCATCTGGACTGGTGGTCACTGACCCTCTGCTCCGTAGTCAGAGATGCTGTCTCATGGCTTTCCTGGATTTTAACATTCCTCTTCCCTTTGATTGCTATGTGCATCACAAATTTAAAAAACAAAACCAAACAACAAAAAGAGAAGTTGAGCATACCAACCCACACATTTCTCAGTGTAGGAAGTCAAATATTGGGCACACCCCAAAGCGCTACTTATCTATGCAAAGAGCCAGAAGCAGATTGCAGAGATTCTAAATGGATCCAAGTGTAAAGAAAGCTCAGAGGCTATTAAATTAAATGCTATTAATTTTAGAACATCAGAGAAGTATAATACAAAGATTCCTGGTCTTATATGTTAACTACAATTAACCCCAATGGTGGAGCACTTTCTTCATGAGACTCCTACATTTCTTGAAGGAAGGAGGAAGTAAGGAGTTTCTTTGTCCCGAATTCACTGCATTCAGAGAAGAGACTCAACAAAGAGACCAGAAGTGGAAGCTCTGACATGTCCTCCATGTTGAAAAGTCTCCAAGGGGTTCTAGTGAACGAACACTTCCCAATTACACTGAACGCTATTGTATGTTCTTGATACATTCATAAAACATACGCTGTGAGCTCATTGTGAAATAAAAGGCTTGCACATACTTTTAGTCAAGTTTCAGGTTTCATACTGTTATGTGTTAATATATCTCTAGCTATCTTCATTTGAAAAACAAAACTACCAGTTCACTAGAACCAGGGGTACTTATAATTGGACTAATGATTCTTTTTCAATAAGGAGAAAGCTAATTAAGCAATAATCGATTTTAGGATCCTCCATTGCAGGACAGATTTTTTTTTTCCCTGACAGCTAGAAGCCTGCAAGTTGTGAATTAATTTATATGACCATGAGAATGGCAAACTTATTAGTGTAACTCACTCTAGCTCCTAAATTGTCTCACACTTCTGAAGAACAGTAATGATTAAAAAGTTCTATCTTCAAATGTTTAACAGCTTTAAGGTCAGCATAGCGCATAGTTTAAAGGCAGTGTTTCTTGCTCTTTGAGGTTCTGAAACAAGCAAACGTTGGACTGAGCATGGGGTCCCAGATGGAGGACTTGGAGAAGGGACTGAAGGAGCTGAGGAGTTTGCAGCCCCGTGGAGGGAGCAACAGTTCCACTGGCCTGACCCCGCAGTGCTCCTGGAGACTGGACCACCAACCAAAGAATACACGTGGAGGGACCCATGGCGCTGTCCACACATGTGGCAAATGAGGGCCTTGTTGGCCATCAGGGGGAGGACAGGCCCTTGGGCCAGAGGGTGTTAGATGCCCCAGTATAGGGGAATGACAGGGAGGGAAGATGGGAGTGGGTGGGTGGGTGGGGGAACACCCTCATAGAGGCAGGGGAGGGGGAAGGGAATAAGGGGTTTCCAAAGGCGAGACCTGGAAAGGGGGAAACGTTTGAAATGTAAATAAAGTATCAAAAAAAAAAACCTTAAAAAAAATAAACATTCAAAATTAAAAAAAAAAAAAGAACTTTACTAAAATGAAGAGAATATCCCTATCTGGAGCAAAATCTATGCTTTCCTGGGAACCTAGTGACTCAGAGTTGTCTAAAATCCAGCCTTGCTTATGCTGTAAGTAGTTAAGGGTAGCAATCTGAGGGGGCAGAAAGTTGCCAAATTTGGCTATTTGCCATGTAAAAGAGGAGAGCACGAAGTTTCAAAGCCCAGAGTACAAAACAAGTCACTCTGGTTGCTGTGAGAGTGACAGGAAGGAGCAGGTTTCCCATCATGCCATTTGAAGCCATTCCCTCAAAAGTACATTGCATCCGACACACCTGTAATGCAGGGGGAGCTGGCCTTGTCCCAAAAGACTGACTGTTTGCTCAGCAAAACCCAGTCTGAACTCCTCCTCACATAAGCTTTTCAGCTATCACGAATTTTTCGTAATCCCCTTCTCTGATTTGGGCTCTTAACTTTAAGGAATGGTTATATTCAATCAGCCAAATAAACAGATGAGCATATCACACAATTCTCGACATAGGGAAATCAGATTTCCCCAGAAAGACTTAGTTATAAAAAGCTTCTAAATACATCCAAGAGGAATCCTAAGTGTGATATGCTGGGCACCTGATTAATTTCTGAGTGTTAATGGAATCAACTGAAGCATGGGCAGAAAACAGCAGTGAGTCTTGCTCTAAGACACAACTGAAGCAAAATACATGGGAGATGTAAGACTGTGAGAAGGCAGCCATGAAGATCATGTGATCAGATACCTTTGTACCTTTGCTTAACTCAGCAACAACAATAAAACAATTTATCTGAGCTGATGTCATGACTGTTGCTTATGAAACAAAGGAACACTGCCATCTAGACATTTTTATTTAAAGAAAATCTTTTAACTGTACAACTGTGTGTAGGTGTATGCTCAGCTAAAATATTGATGCGCAAGTTCTTGTTGTGGATAGCTCTGGGGCTGTTTGTATTTTGATGCTAAATCCTCCCTCCTGGGAGGGGCTTCAGACAAGGAGTGAGTAACATACTCGTGTGACTTCCTGTGAACCAATCCCCTAATGAATAAAGGAGCCAATCACTGGACGAGGAGGAGGGACTTCCAGGTCAGATAGGGGAAGAGAGGAGGAGGAGAGAGAGGATCCTTTTGGAGAAAGGGTAAGATGTAGCTTCTAGAGTTTCCTGGTATCATGGCAGATCTGCAAGGATTCACCTCCAGAGGATTTAAATTTAATTAGGCTTTCAAGATTAGGATTTTAGTTGATGCACCCTGAGATTGAGTTACCATTGTTTCCTTAATGCAGCTCATCCGGGTTCCAGAGAGAAAGGCATGGCAGCAAAGTGTGGGTTTGCCTGACGTGCACCACTAAGGCCATGGGGGATTTGAAGCATGGGGCTGGCGTGATAGTGACCCACCAGTGGGGACCTAGCGAGCTGGGTGGAGAGATTATGGAGCTCTGAGTCAGAGCTTCACAAGATAAAAACAAGTCTGCCATTGCCCGCCAGTGCATGGCTGGCCAGCCTGCCGGGGAGGAGAGAACCAGGGTGTAGTCCGGGAGCATGCTATATTCTTTCCTTTTAGTATTTCCCACAAGTTCTCCATTTTTAATATCTCTTTTCAAATACTCAAAGAAATCTCACTTGAAATCCTCAAGAAGGATCTCTGTGTTTGAAAGAGTTATTCCTCATTCTGCTGGGAGGATTTCTGCTGAGCGGACTTCTGAGCAGCACTGGGCAGCAGTTATCTGCTTTCTCTGCACCAGACCTGTTGGAAGCGGGCTGTCTGGTCAAGTCATGTGATTTCCTCAGAGAGCAGCCAACATCTGCTGGGCAGTGAAATCCCATGTATAAAATCTTGGCTGCTTCTTTGCATGTTGGAAGTCCCTTGGGAGTCACGCCATATTCAGAGCTTGCTCTGGGACTGGCTGGGACAGCCATTTTCATCCATGCTTTCTTCCCTTCATACTTGTTCATCCTCAAAGCTTGATGCAGTGAGCACTCTGACTCTTAGGAACCTGTGCTTGATTGTTTCCAGTCTGTAGTACTTTTATCCTGACTCAGTCCCTAACAGTACCTCTTTGAACTTCCCTGAGAATCATTGTTATGGCTGACCATCAGACAGCTAGGCCACAGAGAGGCTATTCTCTACCATCTTTCCATTGTCCTTGCTCCCATGATGCTCCTGTCTCTACCTTTTCTTACCACAGACACGGGAATGGGTATCAGATTTCTTACCTCAGATTCTGCTGTATTTCCTTACACACACACACACACACACACACACACACACACACACACATTTTTCTGAAGGTATGTATTCTGAAGCCATGTGGATTTATATCACTCACAGCTCTGGGCCCGAGTCAAAGACAAAGATGTTTATATTTGGAGACAAAGCAATGGACTTGCCTTCCTGCCAGGGTGGCACAATAACAACACACAGAATTGGGAGTTTAGATCTGAATTAGTTTGCCTCCATAAAAAGTTGACACTTGTTGCTAGTTTCTCTACATTATAGCGGGCATCTATGAAACAAACACTAACTCAAGGAATAGCTAGAACCAGGTAAGGAGTTTGAGAATCATACTAGGGCACAGCAGGACAAGAGTAGTGTTTATTAAGATTTTGAGCTTGAAATCTGGGCACTTGTGGCCCTCCAGGCTTTTTCCTGACTTACTTTGCCCTCTGCTTGTCTTTAACGTAGAAATGGAAGTCCTATAATTCTACTCAGCTTGGAACAGTAAGTAGGCTGAGCTGGTGTCAAGCCAGAGGAGTGTTTAATCTCATAGAAAGCTGAGATTCTGAGCCACCCTGAAATGCTTGCTCAGTGGGTGTTTAACATATTTGAAGTCAGTTCCTTACAGTAACAAAACTCTCATGGTCTACAATCCCTCTCTCCTTCGGATCTCCCCATTTGCTAGTTCCTCAGAAATACTTGTCTTTCTAACTACATCCTCAGATACCCAGTGCATTGCTTAGCGTTCTGCATCTCATATTTTATAACATATTCCATTTGTGTTCAAAGTTGCTGGAACAAAAAAAAAAAAATAGTTGTACTGTGAAAAAATTCGGAAGTGGACACAAATATATAAAATCCCAAGTCATGAAATGAAAAAGGCTAGTAAACAAATTATATGGGGAAATGTATGTAATTTTTATGTACATCCCATCTAATTCTTAACTCAATGTATTTACTGTAATGTCAATATCAATGCATAATTCCATTTTCAGTTAATAAGATATAGCAAACCCCAGTTCCTCCTCATTCATCAGATGGAAAGCTGTCTGACAAACCCCTCTGCCTGCTCTCTGACATCCGTTGTCTCCTAGATACTGTAAGTTAAGCCTTAGAGCCCAGCCACACAGACCTGCCTACCTTCTCCCACTGCAACAATGCCTTGAGATGTTAATATGCTGTTTTCTGCACTTTGAATGTGCCTATGCCCAGCAGGGTGACATCATTTTCTCAAATATAACACGAGGACAATGAAACAAATAAGCTAGTCAATAAAAACTGCTCAGAAAATGCCTGGCATGTTGTCACACTTGAGAAATAACTTCCAGGTGACATAATATGCAGAAAATTTTATCCCATAATAGATGAGGCAAAGAGATTGTGCTGTGAGCAAATCTAACAAGAAATGTTTTACCAGATTGCTAATGTCTACTTGATATTCAAGCTTACAAGAGATTGGACTTATGTTAACAACAGGACACCATAGCAAGAAGGAGAAATATGCTTATATATTGATAAACCATGTAACTAAAAATAAACCTCTGCATTCTATTGTAAAGATGCAAAAGGCAGTCATCATGGGTAGGAAACATGGACAGGCACACTGCAGGCAAGGGCTGCCACGCTTATAGTGGCAAGAAATTTGACATATTTCATTAAATTCATGATTCAGGAGAGGTTTCTTTCTTGCTTTATTTCCTCCCCTGAAGAGCAGGATCTCACTCTGTCTCCTTCCACTTGAGATATAATTCAGAAAGAATAATATCATGTCTTAATTTAAAATGAGTGATGTGCTGTGGAGTCTTAGGCCATCCATCTGTCAGGGCTGGCAGGTTCCCTTTACCGCTTATCCTATATTCCAAAACACGTTTAAATTAAACACATATCAACAGTAAATCTGTCAATGGCTGCCTTATTTATGACACTATTAGAAGAAACATTGATGCTCTTTTATAAACAGGGATAGACATGTTCTGATTCGTTCAGAGCTGAGATGAAAGCAGCTGAAATGGACTCTGATTCATCACCAGGTTCTACTGTTTTGATGACCTTGGGGTGGTTTACTAAACGTGTGCTCACACTCATAAAATACAGGCAAACAGAGTCAACATAGAGAAAGGCCTCCATTTTGTGTACCAAGCTTGGAAATACACAATTGTAAAATAACTCAGGGATTTGAAGGAAGAGAAAACTGTGGAACAAGATGGCTTAATCAAATGTCTAGGATCTGACCTACCTTTGATTTGTGATATCTACAAAATATAGATGGTTTAATCTCAAAATCTGAAAGAGAAGAAACTGTTTCTTCTAATAAATACCAGCCTGAAGTAGTGCAATCATGCATACCACCAGTGTGCAGTAGTACAAGCATGCAAACCAAAAGACCACCTTAGTGCAATCATACACCAAGGCAACCTGCTGTAGTGCAAGCATGCACAATTATAACCTTCAGTAGTGCAAGCATGCACAATGCCAGCCTGGAATATTGAGAGCATGTACAATGCCAGTCTGCAGTAGTGCAAGCGTGCACAATGCCAGCCTACAGTAGTGTAAGCATGTACAATTACAACCTTCAGTAGTGCAAGCATGCACAAGGCAGCCTGAAGTAGTACTAGCATGCATAATGCCAGCCTGCAGTGGAGCAAGCATTCACAATGCCAGCCTGCAGTGGTGCAAGCATACACAATGCCAACCTGCAGTAGTGCAAACATGCATAATGCCAGCCTTCAGTAGTATAAACATGCACAATGCCAGCCTAGAGTATTGCAAACATGCACAAGGCCAGCCTGCAGTGGTGGCAAGCATACACAATGCCAGTCTGCAAGAATACACAATGCCAGTCTGCAAGCATACACAATGCCAGCCTGCAGTAGTGCAAGCATATTTCCCTAAATCGCATATACATTCACATTCAAGAATGCACAGTTGATGACTCTATAATCCTTTTCCAAAATGTTTGAAGTGATCAAGAAACCTTTCTTCTAGCAATCCTCACTTCTAGCTGTTCTTCCTGATTGAGATATTGGAGTCTTAGTGACAGCAGAGTTGGCTTTCTGCCTTTAGAATAAGCATTCCACTGTCGTTTTCTGTGCTTGCTCTACTCTGTGTGCTGTATGAGTTAGAGATGGGCAGCTTGCCTCTTTAATAAACTTAGAATCAGACTGAGACAGGACATCAGGGGTGATGGACGCTCTGTGGTCCTCACCTTTCTTGGACGGGACAAGAACTTGTGTCAGCATGAGGTTCTTGGATGCATTTTCCTTGGAGTGTAAATAATTTATAGTTAAACAACAGACAATAGAGACTTTTAAAATATAGTAACAACATGTTTGACACTACTGAGAAGTAGAGAAATTTTCTCCTCCCTTTGAAACCAAGTGGCTTTGATTGCCTTGATTAATAGAGTTCAGTGGGGGTGTTTTGTAGCTCTCGAGGTCATAAAAGGCCATGAAACTTCCAAATTATTTATTGAAATACGAACAGTTGTAGCCCCCTTGGCACTTCATAAGAAATATGACTACCCTAGCTTGTGAGAAAATCCAATCCAAAATAAATGAAAGTAATATATTGACAACATTCTGCACCTCATGTCTAGTGCAGCATTGCGAACAATAGTTACTATATGAAGCAACCTAGCTGTCCATCCACAGATGAATGGATAAAGAGAATATACACACCAAACCTCCCTCTCTGCCCCCACACACCCACAGCTTGGGAAGCCAGCATCACAGCACCAGCAATATCAGACTCAGGTAGGGATCTTTTTTGTGGCAGCATAATGACTCCTCTGTGTGACCTAACTAGTGTTATAGTCTTCATCTCTAAACACTGACAGGCTAGGGATCTGGATTTTCTACAGGGATTGTGGGAAAGAGCAGCAGGGGCAGCACATTCGTCCACCACACAGTGAGTACAGGTGAGGTGCTCAGCTTGGGGCAATGAGGTCCAGGGCATCTGTGATGTGTGTGAGTGTGTGTGTGTGTGTGTGTGTGTGTGTGTGTGTGTAAATGAGCATTTGGCCTGAATGGATATATGGACATGGAGTGTATATTTTGTGCCCATGGAGGTTGACAAGATCATTAGATCCCTCCATGAGGGTCCTGGAAACTAATCAGAGATCTTTGCAAAAATAAAAGCACTTGTAAACACAGCCCAAGAGAGAAAATGTTTAAGAGTATATTAGAGGAAATTCTTCAGACAGACACAAAATGATTACAAAGAATCATACAGACATAGGTCCAAATTGAAGAGGCTGAGAACACATGTAGCCCAAACAACACTGAGTATATTTGAAAGAGTAATAACATGAAGAGTTTTAAATTCTTAAAAAATTAAGATGTGATAATAAATTTTAAAAGTAAGATATAATGAGTTGTTAATGTGTTCAAAGATCGTTCACAGTTTGGAACTGGCAAATTTGAGTATGCTATAAGAGGTCATTTATACCGCTTTTCTAATGGGTGAAGGATGTACAGCCTGATCTCTGGGTACTTTAAGGCCCCCATTCATTGTTGCTATTTGTACTACAGAAGACATCGAAGGTAAGAATTGAATCCATGGAACATTTAAAATCAAGTAGTGAAGCAATATCTTAAACTCAAACATATCAACAAAATCAAATAAAAAGTTTAAATGTTACTAATCTGCACAAAATTCAAGAGATGCACCTTAACTAAGACACGGAAATATGGGAACAAAAGCATTAAACAGAGATGTCTAACAAGCCATGACCATTGTGGGAGAGGAAGAAGACTTTCAGGCAAGGGCTACTGGCAACAAAAAGCAACATTTTAAAATAAATGAGACCTGATTTCACTGTAAAGGTGTAGCAATTCTGTAGCACATAGTGTACACCTCATTCACATGAATCCAGATACAAACAAAGCATTGAGAAATGAAAGGAAATGCAGACCTCTTCCCCTGTAGTGGGAGGGTCTAAAGCAGTTGTCCCATTAGCAGACAGAAGAGATGCATGCAACAGTACCTGATCAATGTGGTCAGCAAAATGGGCCTTGGTGGTGGGCACAGAGCCTTGGAGGGACATCTGTCAAACTGACCATATGCTGAGCCCAGAAGCAAGCCATCCTGAAGTTCAGTGTCTGTGACATGCAAGCTCGACTCTCTGACTCTAGTGGAGTCACATTAGAAATCAGTTGTAGGAAGAAAAAAAAAATCCTATCTAGTGACTTCCAAAACATTTGGCAATACAGCAGTTTCAAAGTACAGGGTCCAAGTGGCAAAGACAATATCGTTTGGAAACTAGAAACTGTTCTGTTGTGTATGCTTGTGAATAGTCTTCTGAGCTGCAGGCCACACCACTAGCAACATGTGGGGATGCCCTTGGAGGCATGGGAGGATATCAGATCATTCCAGAACTGGTTTTTCAGGAGATTGTGTGTTGATTGATGTGGGTGCTGGGCAGCAAACTCAGGTCCCTCCTCTGGAAAATCAGCAAGGATTCTTAACCAGGGAACCATTGTTCTGACCTCCTGTTATTCTTAATTGACTGCCTTCAGACTGGGGTGAGATGGGATCTCAATATCTAAATTTGCATTTCTGTGACAAATACAGATGTTGAGAATGGCTTCACATGTTTGTTGGTGGTTTTGGATTTCATCTCTTGAGAACTGTTAGTTTGTTTTATGAGTGCATTTATCAGCAGGTTTGCTTGGTTTTTTAATGTTTGAAATTCTTCGAATGGTCTAGATATTAGTCCTCTGTCAGATGTGTAGCTTCCAGATTCCCTCTTGCCCTGTAGGCTGCCCTTTCCCGCAGCAATTTCTTTTGTTGCACAGAAACTTTTTTAATTTTAGGTAATCCCACCTGTCAATTGTTGGCTTTATTTCCTGAAGTATTATATTCCTTGTAGGAAAATCCTTGCCTGCTCCTGTACCTTGAAGTTATTTTTTTTCTTGAGCACTTTCAGAGTTCCTGGACTTAAATTAAGTCTTAGATCAATTCTGAATGACTTTTTCATTTAGAATGAAAGAGACTGGGGCTTCATTTCATCCTTGTACATGTGGAAACTCGTTTTGTCAGCACTATTTGTTAAAAGAGCCATCTTTTCCAGCAGAGCTTTAGACAACTCTGCCACTAGTCAGCTGTCTGTAACTGTATGGGCTGAGTTCTGAGTCCTCCTTTTTTACTCCACTGGCCCACATGACTGTGGCATGCTGGTTTTCTTACTGGGATTGTAATGTTATTTTCAGTCAGCACAGGAAACCTCCAGCAACTTTTGTTTTCCTTAGGATCATGTTAGCTAAAGCATTGATTTGTGTAAGGAGGATAAAAGGGAAAGAGACCCAACCTTTACTGGAGCTAAGGAAACTGCTAGGTTTTTGCCTAGTTTAGTTAACAAAGCATTTTAAGTCTCTCTGACTCCACCTCACATAACTAACTAAAACCCAGTAGCAGTATATTAATAAAGTATACTTTGAAATATTGTTGTCATTGATTTCAGAGTCTGAAGTCAACTACACCAGGAAGATAAGAAATGTAAAATGAGAAACTGTGTCAAGAAAGAATGTGCCATAAACACATCCCTGGGCACTTGTGTGTCAGGAGCTCAGAGGGCTTAGCTATTTGAGGGTGGCTCCTTGGCCTGGATCATGGGAAGGTCTTAATTTTCTGGCAATGCCTAGAAAAGTTTAAAGTAGCTTTTAGGAGGAAAGTAAGAAATGAAGCTTAAAAAAAAATCTGGGAGCTTTCACTGTGATCTTCTATAATTTCAGAGCTAGTGTCTAGATTTTCAGAAGGCCGCGTTATCATTTTTATGGTGTGCCCTCTTCTCTAGATCAGTGACTCTCCTTTGTCGGGACAGCACATTTACACCACTCTCGGTATCATTAATTTGAAGGTCATGTATTTAGTTGAGCAAAGCTTTAGGCGCAAAGACATAAAGTTTCCAGAGAGATTAGATTGATTTAATTTCATTCTATAAGTATGGAGTTATTGAAGCCTGGAACATGTATAAATAATCCCAAGATTCCTATCTACTGTGGCAGTGTGTAATGAATACCAGGCTGCTAGGAAGGAGGCTGCATGCTGCATAGCCCTACAAATCCAGAACATAATGCTTTGCCAGAGAGAAAGATTCTCATGTTAGACTAGAGACAAGATTATTGATTAGAATAGAGATGAGGAAAATTCTGCCAAGTCACAGAGAGATGTGTAGAGACCTCCATGATAAATGATGCCCCCATGGTATGGCAGACTTCTAGCTTTGAGGTCAATGAATTCAAACCTTCCTCTGAATTTTCAGGAGAAACAAAAATCTATCATTAGAGGAAGTCAAATTTCCTTTCCCTATTTTAAACAGGTCAGATGTAAATCAGAGGAGGAGAGGGAATGGGGCAGATTTTAAACAGAGAATTTTAGGGCATTCCCTGGTCACACTTCAAAACTTTAGAAGACTCTACAAAGTCAGTTGTAGACGTTGCAATTTTCTAGGTCCCTTTTCTATTTCTGAACTGGCTGTTTTTGTGTGTCAACTTGACACAAGCTGGAGATATCACAGAGAAAGGAGCCTCCCTTGAGGAAATGCCTCCATGAGATCCAGCTGTAAGGCATTTTCTCAATTAGTGATCAAGGGTAGGAGGGCCCATTGTGGGTGGTACCATCCCTGGACTGGTAGTCTTGGGTTCTATAAGAGAGCAAGCTGAGCAAGCTGAGCAAGCTGAGCAAGCCAGGGGATGCAATATAGTAAGGAGCATTCCTCCATGGCCTCTGCATCAGCTCCTGCTTCCTGACCTGCTTGAGTCCCAGTCCTGACTTCCTTTGGTGATGAACAGCAGCATGGAAGTGTAAACTCAATAAACCCTTTCCTCCCCAACTTGCTTTTTAGTCATGTTTGTGCAGGAATAGAAACCCTGACTAAGACAATTTCTTCACCTCAAAGACATTCATTTAATTATTCAGCTTCTTTGGGCGTTTATTTTTGTATATGCATAAAAAAGGTTTTACTGTGCTCTGCTTAAACATTGCATGTGGAGAAATGTTGTGGACTTCTCACTTGCTCCTCCAGCACTAATATATCTTTTCCCATCTTACTGAATATAACTTCTCATTAGATCTTTAAAAATGCTTTAGGGCTTCATTAAAGTATATCATATATATAGTGACACTAGAATTAAACTAATTTGTATACTTGTCATTGGTTTCACACATGTGCACATCTGTATTTCTTCTTTTAAGAGATAACTATTTGAGTCTTTGGCTTATTTTTAATTGGTGTATCTATAAGCCCTTTGAGGAGTTGATTGAGATCCTTGTGAATTTTGGAAGTTAGCTTCTCATCAGATATATGGCTTGCAATTTTCTTCTCCTGTGCCAAAGAATGTCTCGTTTTCCTTGGCTAATTTAAATAGGTGTGATTTAAAATTCTACTTTTGAGTCTGTTTCTTTTACAGTGAGACTATATTGAAAAAAAATTTTTTCTAGGTCAACATTAAGATTTTAATAGCTGGGAGGTGGTGCTACCAGCACACCTTAATCTCAACACTCAGGAGGCAGAGGCCGGCAGACTTCTTTGAGTTAGAGGCCAGCCTGGTCTACAGGACAGCTGGGAAACATAGAGGAAACCCTGTCTCAAAAACAAACAAACAAAAACCAAAACAAACGATAAATGTAAAATATTTTAACTGTGTTTTTCTAGTAATTTTTCAGTTCTGGTCTTAAAGTTTAAGTCTTGTCTATTTTGAATTGCTTTTTACTATTTGTGCCGGTGTGTGTATTTTGTTTTGATTTTGTTCTTTTGGTTTTTCAAAACAAGGTTTCTCTGTATTACCCTGGGTGTCCTGAAACTGGCTCTGTAAACTAGGCTGGCCTCAAACTCAAGAGATTTGCCTGCATCTGCCTCCTAAGTGCTGGGATCAAAGGCATCTGTCACCACTGCCCAGATCTTCTAGATTTATTTTATTATTTTTAATTATGTGTAGGTGAGCATATCTGCATTCTGGTATGTGCACAGAAATTCAGGTGCCATCAGAGGCCCAAGGTGCTGATTTCCCTGGAGCCAGTGTCACCTGGTTATGAGCCTCCACCTGACATGGGTGGGGGAAACAAAACATATCTTCCAGAAGAGCATCAAATGCTCTTAACTCCTAAGCCACATCTCCAGTGCCCCTGCTTGATGTTTTTAAGGATCTGGTTCTACCCTCTTCATGTAAAGTAGATGGTTTTCTCAATATTGTGCATTGGTGGGGCTGTCTTTCTCCTTTGTGTGTTCTCAGAACCTTTGTTTGGGTAGTGCGATCTGTGGCTGCTGCCTGTATGGTGGACACTGCTTTCCTGTCAGGGCTGTCAGCGTTCTTCCACTTGATTGCTGAGCTTTTGGAGATAAATCAACTGAGTTTGTATCTCTGTCTATTTAACATGCTTTACTGGATATGAGTACTGCTTTTTTTTTGTTTTTGTTTTTTTTCCTCTTCAGAATAGGAAGTTTTTTTTATCTTATTTTTTGTAAATAGGCTGTTTTTCTCTTTCTCTTTCATTTTGAACTTCCACAATGCAAGTTTGGGTGTGTGCTATCAGACTGTTGAAGACCTCTAGGTTTTCTCCTTTTGCATTTTTTTTGTTCATTCTTTAGCTTTCTTTTCTTTTATCCTTATGTTTAGGTTAGTCCAGAGGACTTGTCTTTGAACTTGAAGACTCTGCTCGCTCACATCAGGTGCTGAAGTTCTGCAAAGTTTGTTGTTTCAGTCACTGAGTTCCTTGTGTTCCTATATTTCTATTTGTCTCTTGGTTATCTGGGCTGAAGATTTTATATTTTGACTTTAATCTTTGTTTCACAGCTGTGGTTGTTGTTCATCCCTCTTCTGTTATGATTCACAGAGTTTCCTTAAGGTGATTGTTTTGAAGTCTTTACCAGGGATTGTGAAGATGTTCATTTCTTTAGTGTCTAGAATGGGGACCTTGCTGCTTTTCTAGCACCACAGTCTGTGAGTATCTGTGGTCCTTGTGACTTTGTGTTGATACCTTTGCATTTGTAGAAATAGAATCTCTTCTAGAATTTAGATTGATTTACATGTGTGAAGCCCTTTATCAGTCAGCTTGTCCAAGGATTCTAGGATCACAGTTATCTGGTGAGATCACAGAGAGGATTTCAGCTAGCTTTAGATTGGCAGCTACTTTTTAGGTCATTGGTTAGATGGACTTTGTGCCTGGGTCCCCAAGTGCCCATACTGTGTCTTGTTTTTAGGGCCAAGTCTGAAACCCAAGTCAACTGGTGTAGGATTAGACCTTTGGTCTTCATGAGCGGGCCTGATGTTCTGCTCTGTAATGGGAATGGAGTCTTATAATTTAGATATCCAAAAGCTAGCCTGGATTCTGGACCTACAGCAGCTGGCCTATATCTTCAGTTTCTTGGAAACTTAGTAAATAGGTCCAACTTGGAAATCCAGCTAATGGAGACAGCCTGGATTTAGGGTTGGAATAAAATATAAATTGTTAAGAGTAGGAGTAGAAATGGTGGCAATGATGCCCATCTCTTTCTTCATCCTTATCTGGCCTTTGGAGTTGAACCTAGACTTTGGAGAGGACAGCCTGGCCCTAGAGCAGGTTGAGAAGCTGGGACTTATGCCATTTGCTGAGGTCACTGGGATGTGTTGTGAAGAGGAGGTTCCCTCCATCTTCCACTGAGACATGGGCTATCTATGTTGTACTAACTGGGCCTTGGCTTTGGAGTGGGATGACTCTTCCCACTATGTGCAGTTGTCCTTCCTAACTTCTCCAGTGCTCTTTCTTTAATTTAATTTAATCTACTCTGATGTGATAGTATCTCTCCTGGAGTCCTAAGATTTTGAGAAGGATTTTCTTGTATGAATGCTTGTTCAAGTTGATATTTGTGTGAGGGAATGAACATATGTGATTCCCATTGTTCCATTCTGAATGCCACTTGAGTATTTTCTTGTACATGCTGAGATACTCAGTTGAATTTTGTGGTTTTTTAAAGATTAATATGTATGAAGGTATTTGTGAAAATTTGTGATTTCATATCCTTGTTTCTTCATGAACAGTGTCATTATAATCTATCTTTTCTGCCTTTGAGGAAGAGACAAGTAATTTTCCTCATTCTGTATAATTTCTGAAACACTTTGGTTTTCATAAGTTTAGTCAGTTAACAAACACTTATTAAAAATCTACTGTAGAGCAAGGCAGAGGGGCAAATGACCATAATCCCAGCACTGAGTAGGCTGAGATAGAAAGATCATAGGTTCAAGGCTGGCCTGAGCTACCTAGGATGGACCCTGTTTCAGAGAAGAAAAACCAAAAACAATGATTTAAATACATACAAAGCATATTCCATGTATCTGTGAGGTCAATGAAGACTTTTTAAACATGTTGTTAATATGCTCAAAATAATATGTAATAAATGAACAAATCAAGCCTTGTTTATGAGGCAAGTTGTCTTTAATGATAGCAGAAAATTACCTAAAGTGCTCTGGTTGATTAAAAGACAGAGATACTTCAGGTAGAGAGGCTTGGCAGAATGATGAATAAAACTTTTCACTTTGGCTTTGGGGAAACTTAGAAGGCAAAGCATAGAGACCACATGATGATCAAAGCAGAGCACATGAAAATGGGAACAGTTGGTTTCTGTCACAGCATGTCTTGTGGAATGATGGCTTTTGCCTTCACAGGAAGAAGCTCTGGATCATCCGTCCTGGGAGATAGAGTTGCAAAGTTCTGTCAGGCAAGAAGTGTCTTTCCCAACATCTTGCCTGATAAAACCTAAACATTTGTGTGTGTGTGTGTGTGTGTGTGTGTGTTAGTTAGGATTCAGTGGAGTGTAAGCATTGGTACATGGGCCTGACAAAACAGGGTGTTGCTGTAGAATAATGTCGTTGTGAAAGCAGTGAAAATCAAACATTCAAGGCAGTTCTGGGAAATGTTTCCAGTCATTGTCTTTAGTTTGCTAAATTTTACCAAACCTCCTGGATAGCTCAATATATATCTTTTCAGGAGGGTCTTACACATTGATGAGTTCAGAGTGTGGAAATATAACAATTTTGGACTGTTTGGTTCAGACCTGAAAGAGTTAGAGTCCAGCAACCTTGAATTGATGGAGAAAAGGGAAAAGACCAACATTTTATATGTTATAAAATCCTACAGAACTGCTTCTCAGAGCAGCTCCAGAGGTGTACGCTCCTTCTGGAGACGCTCCTTCTGGAGAACATGCGTGTTCAGTGATACATATATACTCATCTGATACACGATTGTGCAAGAACAAACACCAGCAAGTAATGGCAACACATGCTTCTGAGGACGTATTAGAAGAGAGATGCTACAGGAGGTAACAACTGTGGAGAGCCAGTCACAGGGCTCTAGACTCTTACTCCTTTATCTCAATCCCAGCATGCTTCTGAAGGTTGTCAGAGATTCCTCAGAGAGAGCTACAGAGAACAAGTGCCGTGGTATTCTTAGGAGGCCCGAGGGTTTTATCACGGACTCCCTGAAAACCACCCCAGGTTGAGTAATTCCTGATAAAAGTGGGACAGTACTCACTGTGCATCCACAGAGCACTGCGCATCAACAGATTGGGAGCAAATACTAATCTCCCTGTGATTTCAAGGTCAAAGGGAAGAATGCTAGTTTCTAAACCCCCCCAAAACAAAAAAATTCTGGTATTCTAGTAATGTGACTTGACCAAAACGCAGAGAAAATGGTTTATGATGAACTGTTGAAATCCTAGATGTAAGACATTCCATTGCATGGTAGTATCCTCACAGCAACTAGAAGGTGTAGCAAGGATTATTTCCACTTGGTTGATATATCACATACTGTGTGTGTGCATGTATGTATGTGCATACATGTCCATGTGATAGGTGTGTGTGTATCATATAAGTGTTTGTAGAATGTATAGAGGACTGAGAGTGCTTGAATCAATATTAGCACCTAGAAAAATTGGGAGAAAAGCAGATTTTCAGAAGACATTAACTGGTTACAAAGGCTGTCTCGTTTTAGGTTGATTTGATTAACAATAATATTTGAATCTAATTTCTCAGGTAATGCCTCTTTTGTCACATTTCAGGCTGGAAAGCTGATTAGCATCTAATTTACATTTTTATTAGCCCATAAAGCTTTTCTGGCTTGTATCCTTCTAGCTCAAGCCCAAAGCAATACTTACTGTCTAATAGCAGCTAATGCAGGCTATGTCAAAGGTCTGAGTGATGCTAGAGCTCTCTTTTTTTCATGTCTTACAAATGATACATGCTTGAAGCTTTGCCTATGGTAGTGTAAAATATGCTGATTATGAGGTATGACCTATTATCCTGTCTCAGTCTCCAGACCTAAAACCTAGACAGTGAGACATGGCCTCTGCCTTTAATAAAACAAAACATGGTACACAGTAATTGGGAATACAGAGTCTCTGGTTTCAACTTATGAGAAAACCACTTTTGAATACCACTTTTGAATACCACTGAATATATAGTGTTCCTTAGCTATGTAAGACTGTGTTTTTAATAAAAGCTTAGCTTCATAAACTAACCACATGACCCATGGATGTCAAGTTCATCATGAGTGAGTGGTAGCTCAAAGCACACATGGAAATATGTACAATTAAATCTGATTTATGGGAATAACTTGTATGCTGGACTAGAGTACTCTGCCTGCTCTAGTCTCTATCTGAATTATGGTGGCCCTGAGGGTTTACGTTTCATGGAGTAATTTAGGATATATTTCTTGATCTGAAAAATGTTGTGAGAGAATTGCCAGTCGGTAATAACACTCCGTGAAATATCTGGGTATATCCTGGTATTTGTGTGAGAGAAACTGATGACTTAAACTCCTCTCATATGTCCCATGTAAGATGGAGTTCGGTATTTGAGATGGGTGATTGCTGTGGGCTGAACAGTGGTTACCTCAAACTTGTTTCCTGAAGCATTAGCCTCTCATACTCTAAATTGGAACCAAATTTAAGACTGTCTATTAAGCACATAATTGTGCTTAAATGTGATTATTGTGGAGCTTTAATTATTAGGTGAGCTTTAATCCACTGATTATTGTTTTTAGCAGATGAGGAGACAGAGACAGAGGCAACTGCACAGAGGTGTGACCACAACCACAGTGAGAAAGTACCTCCTGCAAACCAAGAAATAAGCCCTGGAACAAACCAAACTTCTAATGCTGTGGCTTGGCGATTGAAGGTCTTCTTTCCAACTGCTCATTTGGTCAGATGATTACTTTACATTTTATTGATCCTAATAAATTCTAGGGCAGTGTCTCATGAACTTGAATGTTCTGGGAGTACCCAGGCTGGGAAGGTCATAGGACAAATTGGCTGCTGAGAGGCATAGGCCTTGCTTCCAGAAGGATGATCATGTTCTAAAATTAGATTGTGAAGATGTCAGTCCAGCTCTGTGATCATGCTAAAGCAACAATGACTTGTGTACTGTGATTTCTCACAAAAGACTTGTCAAGTCTGTAATGCCTAGTCGGAGATGTATCACAGTCTTGAAGAGGCATCAGGATGCCATTATGCCTTTATTGGGAAGACTCAAACCTGCACAGTGTTTTCCTGACATGTGTTAAACCTCCATATATCATGCCTCAGGCTTCCATTCTTATCAGGTGAAATGACAGAGCCATATTTGGACTGAGAAAAGAAAATCAGCCTCCTTGATGGCACCAGATTTTCCAGTTACTAATTTTATCATCTCAGATGAGTTTTCTGGATTCTTCTGTGCTTTTCAGTTTCTTTGTTTGTTTTGCCTGACAAAGGAGGATGAGGATGAGGACAAGGAGGACTGAAGGAGACTTAAACCTATATATTTGGGGCAAGGTTACTGAAATGTCTTTGGTTGGGATTCAAGGGGAACACTGAGGCAGAATGGCCTTTAAAATAAGATAATTTGAGATGTTATTAGTTATTTTTTGTTAATGCTGTGTTAACAGAGCATGGTGAGGACTCAGAAGACAGTTCAGTGCCATGAGATGAAAGGGGGTGGCTCCACAACACTGTTTGTAGTCAATCTTTCTCTCATTCCTGAGTGGCTGGTGAGTCTGGGAGCCAGGGCTGGTAAGCTTTTTTGGAGGAAGCGAACATTCTGGTGGCTGCTACTCTCCTAGTTGGTGAGGACCTGCAGAAGAGGTTGATGCAGATCTACATGGCCCATCAGCCTCCAGCTCAAATCTGACAAGTATCACAATTCTTAATTGTTTTATTTTGTTGCAATTTGTTTGGATTTCAAATAAAGTTCACAAGATACTGTAGGCAGCTATGGTTCTTTTATGTTATAAATTCGTCAGAGAAAAGGAGAGAACATATTAGCAAGATAGAGAGGCAGACTCACATTGTAATTTAAGCTTTCTCTTGTCTATGCCTCTGGGGAGAAAACTAAAGCCATTACAGAAGAAATAATGTGGAGAGCCTTGCAAGCTTTTTGGTAAACAAAACTCTCTACTGAAACACTGAGATGATTTAGTTAAGAATGGATTGAAAAACCATCAACTACGTTTCAATGAAATCAGAAATAAATTCCAAAATAACTGGAAGTGCTTCTGAGCCATGCTTGGGTAAGTGTTTACAAGCTGAAAGGGGAACTGGCTGGAGAGAATACCTTCAATGTGGTTGTCTCACCTGCACATGCTCTCTCTGTGTGTATGCCTATCTGTGAAAAATGAAACACCCCCTCTCCATGTTGCATAGGCATCCTGGCTGCTATCTGCTTTTCCTTTGCTACTGCAAAGGAACCTACAGATGCTAATGACTGCTTTGTGTACTGGCAGCTGCAGGAAGAACTGTAGGGAAACAGGTGTGACAGTGTTCTACAGATCTAAGTAATTATGCATAGAGCAGTCTGTGTGCTTTGTGTGTATCAGTGTGTCTGTGCATCTGTCAGTCTGTGTCTGTGTGTCTTTCTCTGAATATCTCTGCATGTATGTTCATATATATGTGTGTGTGTGTGTGTGCATCTGTGTGTTCTATGTTTATCTGTGTGTCTATGTGTATTCATGTGTACTTTAGGGTATGTGTGCATGTGTCTGTGTGTCTGTCTGTGTATCTATATATGTCTGTGTGTCTGTGACTGTGACTGTGTCTGTGTGTCTGTGTCTGTGTATCTGTGTATGTCTGTATGTTTGTGTGTCTGTGACTGTGACTGTCTGTGTCTGTGTATCTGTGACTGTGACTGTGTCTGTGTCTGTGTCTATATGCATCTATGTCTGTGTATGTTTCTTTGTTTCTGTGTGTCCATGTATGTCTGCATTATTTCTTACTGGGTCCTCACACTCAGAGAGTAAGGACCAAGTAAAGTTCTCTTTGAGTCAGTCAATGATGCTTCAATAGTTCAGGTAGTGACTCCTGTACTTCATTTGTGGCTGTCTGAACATATTTTGTTTGTATATTGTAAAGATAATCCCTGCTTTAATAATCAGTCTGAGTCATTGTGAAATACTGCCCTATTATTTATGAAATTGTGGCTTTGACGTTGGGTGATGTGAATTAAAATTCCTGAAAAAAAGCTGTGTTTGGCTGTGTCCAAAAACTCCTGGGAAAAGTCTGTGTCCACAGTTACTGATGGAACAGTTGGGGTTTCAGTGCTGTGGAGAGATTATAATTCTGGATGTTCAGAGAGTAAATACTTTATTTTGGGCTAGTGTTAGCCTTCTGTAACAACCATTCCATTCTCTCTATGGGCTAACATCTCCTAAAAACTTCGTATATCAGTGGTTTTCAATCATCCTAATGCTGTGACCCTTTAATATTGTTCATGTCATAGTGACCCCAACAATAATATTATTTTTGTTGCTACTTTGTAACTGTAATTTTGTTCTTGCTATGAATCATAATGTAAATATCTTTGTTTTTCCATGGTCTTAGGTTACCCCTGTGAAAGGGTTGTTCAGTCCACAAAGGGTTCACAACCCATAGGTTCAGAAACACTGCCTCAGAAACTATTAACTTAGCAGAGTCCAAAGAGTGTCACCAGATAGCATCTCAGGCCTGTAGAACAGCTTCCACAATCTCAGCGTTCCTGCCTCTCTGTTGTACCCACAAAAGTGTTTTAAAATTGCATGATTTATAACTTTCTTTGTTCTCTAAAACTATAAAAACTTCATGTAACTGTTTCTGCACTGGAATGTGGAATTTGGGGTAACCTACATCTTTGTTTGGGGGCCATGGTCATTCAAAATGGCTCCAGAATAAATTATTTCTTATGTCCCTTAGGTTAGAGTTGCAGTTTAAGAGTGACCAGGGTGGAGTCTCATCTGATTAATTTCTTCATTATCCTACACAGTGGTCTGAAGTCAACTTTCTAATCCTTAGTCTCTTCACTGTATAAAGTGAGGTTAACATTAGTTATTCACAGAGGAGAGCAAACAGTACATTATATCAACAATGGAGAAAGAGCAAGCCTAAGCTTCTCCAGTTTTCCACACTCAAGAGATTGTATGATGTGTGTGTGTGTACCCAAAGAGAAGAAGGTTCAATGCATGTTTATTGATTGATTGGGCCTTTTACAAATCAATGTATGTATATGAATTGATAGATGGATAAATCAGAGCCAAATACTGGAGCCAAATACAGCCTATGTTTCCCTCCCTCTTACAGCATAGTAAATTCTCATCTGAGCCTCAGCTTCCATTCTGCGTGTCTAAGAACAGGCAGCCTGTGCAATCTTCCATTACTGAAGTAGACAGCCGCCTAAGTCAATGGAAATTTCATTGTAAAATTGTTTAACAGAATTCATGATTACAGAAGGACAAACACACCAGAGACACTAATGGAGGTTTGGATTTGGTATGTGGAGACAAAGAGTCCTGTCCGAGTCAGCTTCATGCACTGTTTCACAGCATATGTGGGTGACAAAGGGCTTCACTACTAACAAAAGGCAGCTTCCTCTCCTTCACCAGCATTGCCCTGCCCCGTACCCCAAGAGTTAAATAGAGCAGTGGGTATGCTCCTGCACTTGGCTTAGTTAAGAAAGTGTACATGTTACCCCATGGCACTCAGCAGGAGTGGTTCATGTCCAAAGCTTCACCCCACAGAAAAGTGGGGGAGCACTCTCTCCCTCTTTCTCTCACAGCAGAGACAAGTAATCTTTCCTCTTACTCAGGGATCCTCTCTGAGTTAATTCTTCCCTTCAGCCCTCCAGCCTAATCCAACTTTCTGAGGCTGTTATGATCTCAGCTTCCATTTCTGTGCACACAGCTTTAAAGGCCATCGTTCATTTACAGGTGTCTTCCATGGCACCTACCTTGGCCTCAGCAGATGATCATTGAGCTTATTTTAGAATTTAAGCCACCATGAATATAACTGCAATGAACATTGGAATTCTGAACCTTCCAAAAGCTAATTTCAAGTGCATGGAGAATAAACTCGGATTTGTGGAATCTATGGGAACACGGTTTACTGTCTTATTTGTGGTACTTAGATTGTTGAGTACAGTTAATACGTCAAAGTACATCACGATAAATATAGTAAATATGTACAATTTATATAAACTATAACAACATAATATGGTCTGAATTAATTTTAGTTGATATCTGTGGATAATTCCAATGTCCTCTTTACAGAGTTCATCCTGCATGCAAATACAAAATCCCATGTCACATTCAGATTCACTGTTCAATACTGGGGTAAGATTCATGGTCACTGATATTGTTTGCACACTTAACATATTCATGGGACCCTAACAAATATTTTTCTGTCATTAAACTTTTTACTGATGTCTTCTTTCTGATGCTTTGTACATTATTTCATATCAATTTTAATTTCACACACTTACTGTAGTTTGCTAAAAGATTTGTAGAATGATAACTGTCTTAGTTAGGGTTTCTATTCCTGCACAAACACCATGATCAAGAGGCAAGTTAGGGATGAAAGGGCTTATTCAGCTTACACTTCCACATTGCTGTTCATCACCAAAGGAAGTCAGGACTGGAACTCAAGCAGGTCAGGAAGCAGGAGCTGATACAGAGGCCATGGAGGGATGCTGTTTACTGGCTTACTTGCTTCTTCTGGCTTGCTCAGCTTGCTTTCTTATAGAATCCAAGACTACCAGCCCACAGATGATACCACTCCCAAGGGGCCCTCCCTCCTTGATCACTAATTGAGAAAATGCTGGATCTCATGGAGGCATTTTCTCAACTGAAGCTCCTTTCTCTGTGATAACTCCAGCTTGTGTTAAGTTGACACACAAAACCAGCCAGTACAATAACTTTTATGATTTTTACAACTGTAAGGAACACCATTAAAATGATGTATTTTCAAAAAGAAAAAAAAAAAAAGCCATGCAGTGAACACAAACTTCTCTATTAGTTAATTGGCAGCTGTAAACAGTAGTATCCCCAATTCGTGGAATGTGAGTTCTGGGCTTCCCGTTGGCAGTACTGAAGGTGAGGCACATTGCTTTCCTAGATACCCATGCCTACGAAGAGGTTTGTTTTACTTTATAAGATAAGTGTACTGTATACTTAGATAATAAGGCGATCTAAGGCAGATCAGTTGCAACAACACGACATATTAAAACTTAGTCTAACCTTGAGAATTGTTTCTAGAATTCCCCATATAATGCTTCCAGACAAAAGCTGATTTTGGCTAACTAAAGCCTCAGGAAGGGAAACCACACTTAGGGAGAGGCTGCTCCGTGAATACTATAGAATCCCACTGGACACTCTGCACAAAACTAACAGGCCGCTACAGCTGACTCCTTCCCATTCAGACCAAGGACAGAATATATTGAAAATATTCACAGTGAATGAGCCGTGAAACTTTACATTTTTAAAATGTGAACCTTTTATTTGTATCCATGTGTGTCTGTGAGAGTATGTGGTACATGTGTCCAGTGTCCTGGAGCTGGAGTTACAGGTGGTTCTGAGCTGCCTGGTATGACTGCTGGGAATGAAACTCAGCTCTCAGCACTTGGTTGCTGAGCCATTTCTTCAGCTCAAACATTTACAACTGAGTATGGTGATTCAGGTTGACTTTTTGGTTTTGTGTTTTGTTTTTGTGGGGGCAGATAGCATTTCACTGCATTACTTTTCTTATATGACCAATAACTTAATTAGTACGCTATGTAAGAATAGAGCAAAAGATGCTGAGCTCACACCCATTTCATGTACAGTTGGTTATTGGCTACAGGAGTCGTTAAACTTTGTACACTGGGTAAGGAGGAAAATTGGGTGATGCACTGAGAAATTAGCACTGGGAGAGACCTACCTGAATTGTCTTATTAGAGTTTGCCCTGAGCAGGTGAAATCAATGATCTGTCTGTCTCTAATTTGCAGCCTAAGAAAACAGGGTTATTTGAAGATGCTGAAGAGACTAGCCTGCTATCCCTTGCAAATATATCAGCTCACTAAAGGTTGGGCATGCTCCAGAGGAGTGCAGTGGCCATTCACCACCTCTTCTACTAGGATTTCTTTCTTTCTTTCTTTTTTTTTTCTTTCTTTCTTTCTTTCTTTCTTTCTTTCTTCTTCTTTTTTTTTTTTCGAGACTAGGATTTCTTAATTTCTAGTTGAAATTTTATACTTCTGATAGGGAAGAAGAAAATGCTTTGATTTTTGTCTTTCCTCATAAACAGTGCAAATTGATGCTATACATACACAATATCTCTGGATATCTATATTAATTTCTTAGTAAGATTTTCTAGTAATGAGAAAGAATAACATAAAGGAAGATCTTCTGTTCTCAACAGGATACTGTTACCTGTGAGGACCTGCGGAGTAGCATCATTGGGAGACATGGCTCAAATATATTCCATGGATTTTACACATGGCTTTGTGTCTCTGTTCACACTTGTTTGAGGGATTGCATATCGCTGCAGAAAGATACAGTTGAGTTTGGGATATGAAAATTTTCAAAAACTATTTAATAAGGAGGTGGAATGCTGCTATTTCTTACTTTAATGGGGCTGACACGTCTTAGTAGAGTATCAAAGTGGTGGGACTCTGAGTACGGTGACCAGGATTGCAGCTGGAATCTCTACTCAGTGGCTCTGAAATTGTAAGAAAGTTTCTCTCAGGAGATACAACTTGCTACCTAATTTAGCAGGGACAACCAAAACTACTCAAGTGTGTAAAAAGTTAACCACATGTTTTCACAGTGGTCTGTTTAAAATGTAATACTTGATAAAGTTAAGACATGATTGGGTATCTTCTCACGACTTTAGCTTGCTGATGATTCATCCAGCATCCCCACCTCCTCCCCTCCTCCCCTCCTCCCGATGATTACTGTGGCTCCTCCAGTGTCTGGCCCTTTGTGGGTGCTAGGTCTCCAGCCTGTGTCTGCTTCCACTCTAAGAGCTGTCTCACTTCACTCAGGCCTGTGGTTCAGCATCATGGTCCTTCAGAGTCTCTGGCGTAGAGCTCATCTGAGTGACACCTACTTCTCCATAGTTGTCTATATTTTATCGCTCTACAGTACTCACTGACAACTTAGATTATAAAATGTCTTTTCTTCTTCATTGTCTGACTCTTGTATTTAACTGTGCTCCACAGAAACGAAGATTTTGTCTGCTGTCTTGCCCCTGCCATCCCAGCACTCAGAACAGTGTCTGAGGTATATTAGCATTTAATAAATGTTTTTTTCAAGTGATATAGCAGAGGAAAGACTAGAGACTAGAGTTGCATCTCACCTCACTCTGTAGGAAGCAATCTTCAGAGTGTTTTGTGTGGAAACTTTAATTAAACACTGTAATAAACCTATAGTTATTTTATAAGAATTAAAGCCAGAATCTTGCATGTGTCAGGCAATAATCTACCACTGAGTTATAGACTAATCCTTCTATTACTGTTTTCCAAAGAAAGAAAGCAGGTCATGAGAGTCAGTAACTTCCTCAAAGAAAGAGAAAGCTGTGGTGGGCACTCTGCCTGAATGCAAAGTGTTTGCCCTCAATCACAGCACAGCACCTCCTATATCCAGGCATCTTTGTACTAATTGATGTTTCAGTACATTGCTATATAATGCACTGAACTCAATATAAAATCACATTTACATAGCTAAATTTTACTGTTAGAGTAAATGAGTGTGTCCAGTAGTTAGAGAAAAAACAGAATCAGTTCTAGCATCTGAAAAACCAGCATCTCACACAATGGCAAACGATTAGAAAAGGCAGGTGACATAGTTTTCTTCTCACTTGAGGGAGGCCAGACTCACCTCTGGGTGACCAGCTATGGCAGCAATGTGGAGGGCTGTGAGGCCGCCATATCCCACCTGCTGAACATCTGCTCCGCTGTGCAACAGGGAAGTGATAAGTTCCAGGCTATCCTGTAAGGAGACACAACTTGAGTGGTTTTTCCACTAACAGCAAATGGTGAGGCCATGCACAGGATGCTGTTGATTTCCTGGTTATACGAGGCTTGGGTGTTCAAAGAAAGCCTAAGTGTGACTTCTGAGCAAAGGTTGCACCAGCAAGCAGAGGCATCAGACCAAATGGCAGAATGGAGTAACACCCATCAGCCCTTGCTGAATAACTAGGAAAGGTGGAAAGAGTACTTATCTGTGGCAAGGTTGCTCAATAGTATCAATCTTCCAAGTGTCAAGCCTGCAAACATGACTTCTTAACATCAACCTCAAGGAGGTCAAGAGCTTACAGGAAAAGTGTAAAATTGAAGTTTTTTGTTGTTGTTTTGTTTTGTTTTTGAGAATGAAGAAACATTTCTTCTAAGAGAAAAATATAACAAACACAGAATAAACCACAATTTACTGGACTTTTGTGGTGATTAGATAATTCTTCTTTCTAATATAATGGCATCATGGGGCATACACAATAACTCAGTATTGTCTAACTTGGTTCAGAATATGAAAGGGTGTTGTGATAGCTCGTGTATTCACAAACTCCCAGATATTGGTAGAAACACAGGTTTTCTCTGCTTGGTGGTGCATGCCTGTAATGCCAGCAGTTGGGAGGCGAAGGCTAGTCTCTATCTCTGTAAATAAATGAGTCACAAATAAATAAATGAATACATAATCTCAATGTCTACACTACTTGGCATATGGATACATGAAGTGTAAGGAAAGAGGAATCTTTACAAGATGGATGATTTATGAACTAAATCTCATTATTTCAAAACTCAATAATATAAATAAAATTCCACTGCTTAAAAACTAAGTTAATTTTTTAACATCATCCTATACATACATATGAAGGTTTAGAAAAAGTAACTCAAGGGTTTAAAACTTAGGCAAAGATCTTCCGAATTATGTAGCGAATCTTTCCTTCCACCCACCTGCTCCACCAAGAAAGTTAAATACCATGGGGAGTCCAGCATAGTCTTCTGATTCGCTTTTCTATTGTCATGACCAAAATAACTGGGGAGGAGAGGGTTCGTTTCATTTTGCTCTTCCGAGCTATGTCAGTCTTTGAGGGACCGTACACAGGAACTCATGGCAGGAACCTGGAAGCAGGAACCATGGCGGAATGGTGCTTGCTAGCTCGCTCAGTTATACTTCCTGTACTCCCCAGGAGCAACTGCCCAACAGTGGGCTAGGCCTTCTCATGTCAATCAAGACAATTCCTCACAGACACTGCCGCGGGCCAATCCAATGAAAGCAATTCTCCAGTGGTGGTTCTTCCTTCCCAAATGACTCTAAACTGTGTCAATAGGACAAAAAAACTAACTTGGACACACTGACTCTTTCTGCTTCTCCCAAAACCAAACAAACCAACCAACACTCGCTTTCTCCACTCAGATGATACTACACTTGGATCAAGAGTAAGGTAATTTCCTATCACTTTGCCTTCACTTGCTGATCTTCTGGGGAGTGCTACAGTGTTGAAGAGGGCCAATCAGCACTCTGCCATGGCTCGGTCTGCCCTGTGAGATCAGGTCCTAGTCTGATCAGGTCTTCACTATGATCTCCTAATGCTGGCTCTGCCTTTTACCTCAGAAGGTGCCACTTGAAGTAATTTTCTTGAAGCTTTCCATCCTCAGACTCTGCTTTTCAGCTATCCCTGTGGGCATTCTGGATCATAAAGTGAGCCTCCTTCATAAGTTTAGATTGAGCCAGGGCTGGGGGTTGAACTTAGGTCTACTAACTCTGAACAATATGATTTTCCTAACAAACCAAGCTAACCCAAGTCCCTGACTCCCAACTCCTTCTTATGTTGTGGTGGGCTGTAATGGGACTCACATAAGAAACCTGAACTGGGGCTGAACAGGGAAGGGCTCCCTTTTCACACAGCCTGCCAATCTCTGCCTGCTTCTTAATATTCTGGAGGCACTGAATCTCAGTGTGGATCCCATCATTGCTTGTCTTATTATCTAACATTTGTTTCTTTATCATCTGTCTTGTTCCTTAACCATGGAGACTGTGAGCCTTGAGATGGAAAAAGTAGAGAGATGAACCAAGCATTCATATCATGACCATGTAAGACTATTTTTGAGGCTCAGCTAACTCAGGCTTGGGAGAGAAGGTGCTCCAGGAAGTAAAGCTGCCTGATGTAAGGACTGAGAGAAGATAATGCTTGTAAGTTAACTATTGTATCAATTTATGAGCATAAATGCTTAATTACATTGACAGCTTATTATTAACATTGTTTTTAAAAATCATGATTTCTTGGAAATTTTGGTTAAGAATACCTCCCCCCCAAATGGGAATTCTTTTCTTAGATTTTTTTTCCTTCTTCAAAGAATTTTTTATTACTTTCTTGACAAATTCTCATTTGGGAAAAATGCAATCCTTAGTCAAGTCATTTGTACAAATAGAAAGACGTCTTGGATTTAAAAATCAATTTAAGTTGATGAATCTTTTAATCTCTCCTCTAAATCATTGGTTCTCAATTCTCATCTTGGGATTGCACTGTGCTTTTGGCTGTCAGAACTGGTAATGAGGGCAGTGACTAGGGCTGCATGTAGAATGGAAGATGGGGATGACACAGAATGCTTTACCATGCACAGAATAGAGCTTCACCAAAGGCTTAGTTAATCCACAATGCCAATAGTGTTAATGCTAAATTATTCCAGTAGGAAAACAGCCTTTGGAAACTGTGGGACACTTGCTCTGGGGTCTGTATCCAGGACTGCTGAAACAAAACTCTCAAGTTGTTAATCAACTGCATATGCTGAGAAGGCAGAAAGACTTGGACTGTGGAGTGTAGCAGTCACTAAGCTCAAGACCCACAGAGAAAGCTTCAGAGCTCACGACACATAGGGGAAACCTCAGACATCTCTAAAAGGTCTGGTTTTGTAGAAAAGACCCAGGGCCATCCTTCCATCTCCCTCTACTTTGTAATAAACCTGTATATTTATTACATATATGTAATATGTATGTATTACATAATAAATATGTAACAAATATGATTTGGGATGAGATCTTAGGAGAAACGTACAGCATGGAATAAATAACTCACCTATATACATTAGCTTCTAACTTATGAAATGCTAAAGAAAGACTTGAATTAAAAACTACTGCCCCTGAACCTCTAAAGGCATGCCACATAGGTAGGTGAATCACGATTTTCCTGTGCATTGCATGTGAGGCAGGTTTGGAGCTAAGTTGGATGGTCAAATTCAGTCTTTTGTTCATTTGAATTCCCAGGTGACCTCTTCTGAACCATTTTAAGGCTCATGTCTCCCCTCCAACATATCATTTTAGGAGCATAAGGTATTGAAATATGAAAACTGGATAGGCCGAACTCTAGAGAGGGATTCAGGAAACAAGCTTCGGTTCCCTTTTAGAGTTTTGCACACAGAGATTCCCGTTTCAGCTAAGTGAGCCAATTTAATGAATTTAAACAAAAACACAACCAAGTTTCAAGGAATCCAAGCTTAAAACATGACAAATGGCTTCAAAAGATTCCTGTGAACAAAGCACACAGCACTACTGTTAACTTAGGCAGCACAGAGATGGGGTGGAAGCTAGACTGGCTTTTTTGTTTTTCTTTGTGAGACATAATCTGTCTCCAGGGTCATACTTCTGGCTGCCAGTAGGAGAGAGAAGGATCAAACCGCTGCGTTCCCTTATTCTAAGTGTTTTGCAAATCATATTTGCAATCAAGCCATATCTGAAGTCAATTTGTCAAATATTTGCATATGGATGGATTTCCAAAGAGTGTATTTTATATGGTATCAACGTTGTTTCGCTCAATGTGTATATGAGCAAATACTTGCATAAGAGAATTTTACTCTTAATAAAACACAAGCAGAAATTTATGTATAAGCTAAAATTTTGATGTAATTCTCAAGTATTTTACTGATACAAACCAGATGACAGACCCATTTCATTTTATTTTCTGTGTAAAATAAATAATAAACAAGTGTCTAAAAATTGTTTTTTTTAAGATTAAATTGCACAATAATGGTTAATTTCATTAGCATTTTCCTTGTAATAGTTATTTTGCTAGTTCTAAATATGGTTTGTTCTTTAAAATCTCCCAAATCACCTAACAAAACAGATAATTATGTTTACTCAAGCTTTTCTTTTAAGGGAGGAAGTGACATTAGGAATAAGTGCTTAGAAGTTGCTGGGAAGTAGCAAGCTACACCTACATCCCCCACTATGCTTTGGAGATGAAAAAACTGGAGGGCAGAGGGAAAGATCAGGGCTTTTTTGTTTTTTGTTTTTGTTTTGTTTTGTTTTTTCTGAACATATAGCCATCGCCAGAAAGTCTTAAAGTTGACAGGTGAACACTAGTTTAGCTTCTAGGTTGCTGGCACTCATGAGGCCGAGCTGCATCAAGATAAAGTCAAGATACCTGATAAGTCTGGACACTTCACCCAGGACTCTTTCTAGGTTCTATATGGTGAGGAATCAAAGGAAAATCCTTAGTTCTGATGTTGAGAGTTTACAGAGCAACGTGTAAAACACACAAATAACTCAGAAATTATGAGTGCTGCAATAAAAGATAATATAAAGTTTAAATTGGAATCCAAGATTGAGTGCAATAAAATCTGGGAGCTCCAGAGGGCTTAAGGAGGCTCAGTTTGGGATGATTTAAAGTACCTAATAACGGTGAGATGAGAAAAAGAACTAAAAAATATTTTAGCAGGAAAATTAGAAGGAGAAACAGATATGTGGGAACAGGGTAAAGCAGTACTCTGCAAGCTGTTGCTTGAAAATACCTGCATGGGATTAGGGAAAAACACACATCTGCCTGTGATGGCTAAACTTACACTTTAATCTGACCCAGCTCACTGCAAGCAGGTATTAATCAGCTGATGTGGGCTCCTGGTAAGCACATGGATTTTACATGAGCTTCATGTTTAAATGGCACTGGTGACTTCACCTGCTTTTACATATGTAAAGGACACAGGGTTTCTCTGGTTTCTCTGAAGGGAGGTTTGTCTACTTTGTTTCCTAGGAGCCTACCTTTCAACCATTTTGAAGAAGTTACAGTCAGTGCCCGTTCCATAGCAGATAACACAAGAAACAGAGCAGAGAGATTCTAAAAATGGAAATGCAGTTTCTATGAACAGAGGTGGGTGTAATGCACTGCACAAATACTGTGACGACACAGAATTCAGAAACCTCCTGTGTGGTGATGTCGCAGTGACTCTCAACACAGGCGTCATTCTCCGAAAGAACTCCAGACCGAGAGAGTCCAGTGTCTCACAAAGCACCTCGGCTGTCAATCAGCCCCTTTCTATTCCCTGAAGTCACATTGTTATCCCTTCTCTGCCTTTCAGGGAAAATGTTTGTCAGGCATTATCCCGAGGCTAGCTGCCTGTGTTTGAGTTTCACAGAATGAGTAGCAGATATTAAAGAGAACTTAACACTTAGCTGCCAGTTCTCCAGCAAGCTATTGGTAATGACCAGGCATTGACTGGAGATGCACAGAACAGCTTTAAGGTATCTGCAGGATAAATTGAGGAAAATAAAATCTGCATCACGAGTGATAGTAAGTTTGGCTTGTGAAGTCAGCACAATGTGTAATCACCCGTGTGAAGTCCCAATAAAATAATTTGCTCCACCATGTTGGTCTGTGGTAGGAACTATGCTGATCATGACTGGAGAGGGAAGATCTGCCCACTGTGGGTGTCACCATTCCCTCAGAAGGAGATACTAAAGTAGATCTGAGTGGTAACAGTAAGCTGAGCACAAACATGCTTTCTGTTCTTGACTAGGAATGCAATGTAACCAGCTCCTTCAGCTTCCTGCCACTATAACCTCCCTGCAATGAACTGTAGCCTCAATTTATGAGCCAAACACCCTTTCTCCCCTGTATTGCTTTTGTCAGAATATTTAATCACATCATTACAAAGGAAAATAACACAGTGGGAACCTGTGGCCCTCTCCCCACAGTGTAAACTCGTAAGATGTCTGCGAGTACACTGGGTTTTTGACAAGCCAACAGCTGCTTCTTTCCAGCCCTGCATACAAGGATGCAGGAAAGCTCTGGCATAGACTCACATGAGATGGAAAATATGCAAACATTCAATAAAGCTGTAAGGATTGGGAGCTGGGCTCAACTGTGGCAGGTTATAATCACTTTTCTGTGACTAACCAGGCATCTGACACCCATCTTCATGTTTTGTTTCTGTAAAACAAACATTAGCATTTGAGTCTTATGGATTTCTTTAGTGTCCAAGGAGATAATGCACATTCATCATCTGAAATTAGTCAGAGTGGTCGACTGAGGGAAAACCACTGTGTCTAGAGTGTCGTATTACTTACATGCTACATAAAAGTATGTGTATGACAGTCTTAGGGGTCACTTCCAACACCAACTATTCCAAAGTGCCTGTCTCTTTTAATACCAGTGCTGTGGGGTTGGGGTAGAGTAAAAATCAGGACGCATGTTGTCCTTGACCCTAACAAAGTATGTATAAGAATGCAAAGTTCAGACCTTGTAAACAGCCAGGTGCAGAGCTGGAAACCCATTTCTTGTGAGTCTGGATGGACGGAGCCCTTTTAACATAAGGGCACGGATATGCGACTTGTTGCCTAGAGAGAAATATGAAGACTGATTTGTTTGTTGCAGGGGCTGTCTAAAGCACTTCATCATCTTTCTCCAACTTAAGGATAAATGCTACTCAGGCTTGTGAAACTGCCTGCCCACGGTTCAAGCCCATGCCTATGCACTTGTGTTCACTGGCACTATTACATTACTCACAAGCGTTTATCACATGTGTGCAACTTTGCATGGATGCCGTGTGCTGCAACAGACTTGGCTCACGGCTTTAATTCTTCCAACATCATAAGATTCTAAACTATAGATTTTAACCGGCACAGTGGCTGATGTGTGTAATCTCAGCACATAGGAAGTTGAGACAGGAAGACTGCCACAAATTTGAGGCTAGCCTGGACTACCAAGTAGACCTTGTCTCAAAAATGCCCAAGCAACATGGAAAAAAAAAGCCATGTGGTTACAAGTGAATTCATCATCCTAAATAGAAAGCTGAGGTGACAATGTAGTCACATGGTATACTGGCTAGTTTTGTGTCAACTTGACACAAGCTGAAGTTATCACAGAGAAAGGAGTTTCAGTTGAGAAGATGCCTCCATGAGATCCAGCTGTAAGGCATTTTCTCAATTAGTGATCAAGGAGGGGAGGGCCCCTTGTGGGTGGTACCATCTGCGGGCTGGTAGTCTTGGGCTCTATAAGAAAGCAGGCTGAGCAAGCCAGGAGAAGCAAGCAAGCCAGTAAGAAACATCCCTCCATGGCCTCTGCATCAGCTCCTGCTCCTTGACCTGCTTGAGTTCCAGTCCTGGCTTCCTTTGGTGATGAACAGCAGCATGGAAATGTAAACCAAATAAACCTTTTCCTCCCTAACTTGCATCTTGGTCACGATGTTTGTGCAGGAATAGAAATCCCTACTAAGACAAATTGGTACCAGAGTAGTGAGGTATTCCTGTGACACCTGACCATGTTTTGGGGAGGACTGTGGAAGGACTTTGGAACTTTGGGCTAGAAGAGCCATTTGGTGTTAAGAGCTATGTCGGATGTTGTGTAGGAGCTTGGAAGATAATGTTGAGAACAGTGCAGATGATGGAGGCCTGGCTTGTGAAATTTCAGAGGGAAGATTAAAGACTCTTATCAGGGCCATTGCTATTTTGACTGTGAAGATTCTGTGGTTTGGGTTAGCTGGGGCTGAAGGGTCACCTGTGATTAACAAGACACCAGAACTACTAAAGCAAAACCATTGCATTACTGAGACTATTGATGCTGGTTAGCTGGAGCTGGGAAATTGGTGGTGATTGGGAAGAGACCAGCATCATTGAGGTGAAATCTTCTGAGAAGTGTTTTCTGAGAGCACAGAGGCTGCATTTCAGAGATAGCCAAGGTTGTACCTTGTGTGGTGGCTGGACTTGGTAATGTGTAAGAGTCACCCAGGTGGTACTGGTTTTGAAGGCATGAAGGAGTCATGAAGATCAGCTGAGGCCTGGCCACTGTGAAAAGCCTTGGAAGGCCATTGGTGAAGGTGCAGCCTCAGTTGCAATTGACAGCCCAGGACTGAAAGGGTCATGCAAAAGATGTGAGCCTTGGCACCATGGTAAAACCTAGTTGCAGCAGAAGAGAGCAGTGTTTTGGAGATACCAGTACCATGAGATGTCCACCAAGAACAGCAGCAGCAGTGGAGTACAGGCATCTGGAGCCTAGAAGACAAGGTGTGTGCTACAAAGGGCAGAGCTGGAGAAGTGACTCAAGCCCTTGGAGGAATTCAGAAGATCGTGAGTGGATCCCAGACATTGAACAGTTGGAGTTTGGTTTTGCTTTTGATTGTGACTGTGCCCTGATATATTTTCCCTCCTGAAGGAAGAAGATATTTTAGTGGAGCCCACAGTTAAAAGACTTCTAATGGTAAAAAGACTTTGAATTCTAGGAGATTGGATATTTTTAAAGGGATTGAAATTTTGATATGTAAGAATTTGCAAAGACTGCGGGACTTTTAAAGTTATTTAGATCTTGGGGATAAATAAGGAAGTAAGGGTTGAGGCTTAATAGTGATGTATTGGTGTGTCAAGTTGACAAGGGGTCAATTGTACTGGCTAGTTTTGTGTGTCAACTTGACACAAGCTGAAGTTATCACAGAGAAATGAGTTTCAGTTGAGAAGATGCCTCTATGAGATCCAGCAGTAAGGCATTTTCTCAATTAGTGATCAAGGGGAGAGGGCCCCTTGTGAGTCGCACCATCTGTGGGCTGGTAGTCTTGGGTTCTATAAGAAAGCAGGCTGAGCAAGCCAAGAGAAGCAAGCAAGCCAGTAAGGAACATCCCTCCATGGCCTCTGCATCAGCTTTTGCTCCTTGACATGCTTGAGTTCCAGTCCTGACTTCCTTTAGTGATGAATAGCAGCATGGAAGTGTAAGCTCAATAAACCCTTTCCTCCCTAAGTTGCATCTTGGTTATGATGTTTGTGCAAGAATAGAAACCCTGACTAAGACACATGGGAGCCTACAGAGGATCAGCAGCAGTAAAAACCACTCTAAGGAGGTGGCTCAGAGGAGGCTGGGCAGCCAGTTCCCATTGGGAAGGGGGGGGAGGGTATGAAGCCGGGTCTGCTCTCAAGTGTCAGGAAAGTTAAGGCTTTTGCCCATTGGTAATACAACACCATTGCTACATCCAAGAAGCTTTGCTTAGCTTGGTCAGAAATTAAATACCAACTTTCCATTTGACAATTCATTAACTTTATTGAGCTGCTTCTGTATGCTGGGACCTGTCATAAGTTGGGGTCCCTTTGAAATCAAATTAAGTACAAGCAGAATGGGACTTGTGTTCACTTTGAGCAATCTCCCTTGACAGATTCTATGTTTAACATCTTTTTTTTTCTCCTCACATACACTTGTTTCTTAGAGTGAATCAACTGTCTGCTCACATCAGAGAGTACTCTCAAGATTCCTCCATTAAATGCAATTCCCAACTCGCTGTATTTAAAAGCACTTGTTGATATCCAAGCTAACTGGGTTTAGGAAAGAGAATAAATAGAAATTCAGAGATATAGAGCAAGGATCTACAGGGGTCACCACTCCTGTGAATGTCAGCAGGTTCCGAGGAGCAAAGCCAAAGAGACATTCAACCTGGTAGGGTCTCCCTGCCGGCCACTCAACACTCATGTCCACACTCCATAGGCATAGCTCTGATTTGAACAGGTTCCAGGCACTTACCACCACAGACACAGCAGAGGTGCAACAGGGACAACCCACGCTCTGTGCGGTAATTTAAACTGACTTCACTGAAGGCTTCATCAGAGCTGAAAAAGCACAGGGCAGATGATCAGAAACTCACCTCTTAGCGTGTTGCCTCAGTTTGAGAAGCAGCTGTTGGTTTATAAGTTCAGAACTGTGTTTTGCTATACATCTTTGCTCCTGGAAGTGGCATTTTTCAATCCTCCATATGGAGAAGTAAAGTAAAATTTGATGAAAATAATAATAGTCAAAAGGCTCAAGTTAAGGTAAAGATTTGAACATACACTCTGTGTGTGTGTGTGTGTGTGTATACATATACATATACATATATATATATATATATATATATATATTCTAGTTATACCAAACCCCTTATAAAGAAAGTATAGACATCTAAAAGTCAAATTGTTTCTTTTACATTCAAACATTTGTATTATATTCATAGATATTCACAAAAGGAAAAAAGAAGAGAGGAGAGGAGGGAGGGAGGGAGGGAGGGAGGGAGGGAGATACAGAGGGAAAGGGGGGCATTGTGTTGTGTTTGATAAGAGGGTGGAGAAAGGAATGTAACCCGAATGTTTGGCAATTCCTGCCTGAGGCCAGGTTTCCTTGAGATCTGCTGGGTCAGCTGCCTCAGATCACCAGAAGATATGGAGGCTGGTGAGCAGAGGGATGGTGGCATTAATGAATTTCTTGCCTTTATCCTATCAAAGTCTTTGCCCCCAAGGTGGCCCCTGGAGCCACAGGCAGCCTTTCAACAGGAAGTTAGAGACAAAATTTTTGACCTCTTCAGGTCCTTGGCAGTCCCAGGACATTATTCAGTAGAAAGGAGATCATGTCCTTGGCCTCCAGGTCAGCTTCAAGGGGCCTCCAGCCTATTTTAATCTCAGCAGCTCTAGAGGGATGCCTGGTCCCTGGTAGGGGTGCAGGGGATTCCTATCACCTTTAAAGTACTTACACTTGAAAGACTCAATAAACTCGGCCATTTGCATCAAGGCTTCCAGTTAAGAACTTCAAAGGCTATTGGAATTTTGAAACAGAGTAAGTTCTGTTCTCCAGGGTGCTGCTAAAAAGAGCAGGCCTCTAAATCCAGGGACCTTGAGAGGCCCCAAGAAAGGCTTTAATTAGCAACTCTAAGCCCTGTGGTCTGTTTTCATAGACACAGGGATAGTCTTCCCCTGAACAAAACAGGCTTAGCTGCCCACACTAGAAAAGCATTCAGACTGCATGCATTTGTCCTCACTCAGGGACTGAGAGATGGTTTGTAATGAGTCAAGTTGAAACACTACAGGCTAGGGATGGAGGCTCAGGTCACTCTACAATCCATATTCCAAAGTGGAAGTCATATGGGAACGTTTAGGGTCTTAATGAAACACATCACAGGCCAAATCATTTAATAAAATAATTAGTTTTACTTTTCAAATTTTGTGTTCTGTGTTTCCGTGTGTGGGTATGAACACATGAGCTCAGATGCCCTGGAACTACAGTTACAAGTGGCCATAGGCTGACTGATGTACTCACAAATGAACTTGGGTCCTCAGTAAGAGCAGTGTGTGCTGTTATGCACTAAGCACCACAAGTCCTTTCATTTACCAAACACCTTGGTGGGGATAGCAGGATGCGGAGAGGTGGGGAAACCTGCCACAGGTTCTGGCTACATCTGATGATATTCTGAGCTTTTAGATTGGTGGAAGCTTCTGACCAACTGAGTTTACTGGAGCAGAATGTGAATGAACATGGGCTGGAAACAAGATTTAGGTTACCCTAAATTCCTTGTTACAACATGGTAGCCATTCAATAAAGTGTTGATAGTAAGAGAAGAAAAGTCATAACTCAAGGCACTTTTCAAATACATTGGCAGAAATAGTAGGTGTGGAAATACAGCACTAGGGGAGGGTGTTACAGCATGGGGGATGGGTGGCTCACAGCATTAAGTATGTGAGTTACAGCATTACCAGTTGTGGTGTGTGGGTCACAGCATTTGGTGGGAGGCTCACAGCATGTGCGGGGAGGTAGGTGGGTTACTCAGATGCTATCTGACAACATTCCTACCCCCTTTTGGGTTGGTTGGTTGGTTGGACACTAGTCTTATGCCCCAGAAGATTTACCTAATGATCACAGAGATGTTTGGTCACACACAGAAGAGGGAAGCAAATGGCTTTTTAGGGGACTAAAGATGCCCCAAGGTAATTTTTCTCTGGACTTAACATTCCAACTTCTCCAGCTCACTGAGGATCTAGTCAGTAGACATTTCAGTGAGTGGTGCAATACTTCTCATGAACCTTTGCTCACAGAAGCTAGAGGACCACATGAAGCCACAAATCCCCACTTCTAGCTTATGGGTTCCATGGATGGAACCAGAGTGTCAGGCATGGCAGCAAGCACTGCCAATACCCTCTGGCCATCTTGCCAGATCCATTGCTGTATATATGACCTTGACAATATAAAATGAAAGTTAACTTTTACCCAGATACTCCAAAGCTGGCTCTTCTCCCAGTATCCCCGCTTAAGTTAACTTTATGTGCTTAAGTCAAAAGAAATCCCGTTCCTTGCTGTTCTTGGAGTCCATGCCAGTAATGTAGTTCTGTCCATTAACAGAGGTCCTCTTCCCCTTGGCCACCCAATGGCACTTTCCATGTCCTATGATGTCATTTTCAGGGTAAATGATACTTAAGAAAGCTTGTCTACTCTTTCCACCAGGAACTGGACACACTTCCTGCGTACTTTTTGAGGACAGTGAAGCTAGTCTTCCTTGCTTGCTTGCAAAGCAAGAACATGTGCAATTTAATGTCTCGAGCAGAGTGTAATCTGAAGTCCCAAGAGGGTGTGTAGGTGAGGAGCCATGCCTTTCTAAGAGACTGCAGAGCCCAGTGACTGATAAAGCTTAATGACTGTGGAGAGCTGGAACTTAGTTGTCTTGGGTTATATTCAGCTGCTTTAGTGGCCACTTAAAGCTTCTTTTGGTGTCTGACCTAATATTATTGTCTCAGGTTATACTGCTTAGAAGCCAACCCCAGGCAGAATGTGATAAGTTTACATGATTTCTGAAAACCTTTGTGTGTGTGTCTTCTTTTGCTACTTTTAAACACTTCTATTTTACTTGCCTTGTGTCCTGGTTGGACACTTTTGTTAGACTGATACAAGAGTTATTTGGAAAAAGGAATCTCAACGGAGAAATGATTCTCTCAAATTGCCTGTGGGCAAGCATGTAGAGCATTTTCTTGATTAATAATGGATGTGGGAGGGCCTAACCCAATGTGGGCGGTGCCACTCATGCGCAGGTGGTCTTGGGTTGTATAAGAAAGCAAGCTGAGCAAGCCAGGATGTGCAAGGCAGTAAGCAGCACTCCTCTATGGGCTCTGCTTCAGTTCCTGCTACCAGGTTCCTGCTTTGAGTTTCTACCTTGGTCTTGATCTTGGCCAAGAAGGATTTTCAAGACAAATAAACTCTTACCTCTTCAAATCGCTTTTGGTCAGTGTTTATCACAGCAATAGCAACACTTGTTAAGACATTTTGTTTCTCTATGTTTTTATAAGTCAGGAGAACTTTTAACAGGGTGCCAATGTTACTGGCAAGAGTATCAATTAGCTTCAACTTTGATAGGGAATTTGAAATGTTGCAAGGGTACTTGAGGGAAATGGTAATTTTCAAATGCCAATGACTTATCAAACAAACTTTTCTGTCTCAGTTTTAGTCTGTTTTGGCACGAGATAGACATACGTGAGCTGATAATGATGCTATTGAGTATTGAAAGTGATCGCGTACAAAACGTTCAAAGTACTGTTTGGTTCGCTGAGGAAGCACAGTGAATGCAAGGAATTACAAGGGAGATAATGAAGTCAGTGTGAGGAAAGACACCTTCTATCCACCTCCTGAAAAGCCTCTCTGGGCCAAGCCGCACTCCTCTCACGGTAGCTTTCAGAACTACAGCCATTGTGAAATTTAGCTGTTATATAAGTAGCCCCAAACGCTGTAAGATGGCCCTACTGAGGAAGAACGAAAGACACCTCTTAAGGTTTTAAGGAGCCTTGCAGAGCCATGTGTTCTTCCAAACAGTCCCAAATTATTGTCTGAAATGTTTGGGTAGGGTTTGTGCCAATAATCAACAAAACAGAAACAAAACAAACACAAACACTGCCTAAAACAGAGAGACTGGAAACCAAATTCATGAGGACTCAGGTTTGCATCTCAAGTTCTGTGCTTATTGATTGAAGGGACCTCCATGTCTCTTCCTTCCCCTTCCCCTCCATGTCTCTTCCTTCCCCTTCCCTCTCCCTCTCTCACTCTCACTCACCCTCAGCATTCCCTCCCCTTCCCCATTCTCTTCCCCCCTTCCCTTTTCCCCTCCCTTCCCCCCTCTCCTTCTCCCCTCCCCTTTCTCTCCCTCTCAAGCCTCTCTGCCCTCTCCACACCTCTTTATTTGCCATAGCTTGTTACCTTAA
>JADRCH010000011.1:18770101-18805120 GCA_019843965.1 Rhynchomys soricoides
ACCTTAAAAGCTTTCACTTGTTCATTTTCTTCCCCTCTCCCCTCATTCCTCTTCCAGAAGACACCATCACAGCCGTTCTCCTTCCTAACCTTCTCCAAAGCAAAGGTAAGTAATGAAGTTAAAACTAACCTAAATCAATGCTTTAGCAAAAACCATACTGTTAAAGGCTGCTAGTAAAAGTCCTACAATGTCTAACTCATTGAAACCTCTCAAAACCTTACACCAAGCTTATTAGCTGAAATATCTAATGTTTAGCTACTTTACACTACCTGCACTCGCTCTATGTCAGTAATGGCTTAGATTTGGAGCCTAAGTTTGTTACAACCTTCTCTGAAATAGTTACAGTCAACGAACACTTCTGAAACAGATAACAGGGGAAACAGAGTAACGGATCACTCAAGATAGGAATTTGGTTTCCCTAAATAGAAATGGGAGAAAGGGGTGGGAGTGAGTAAAAATGATTTTTATTGTAAGTATGGGTTCCGACGTAGAAGCTATTCTGCAAACATGCTGTGGATATTCATGGGACACTTGTTGGAAAAGATCTGGTTGGCAATTTCTGTTTCACTGATCCATGGGACTCTGCAAAACACTGTATGAGAAGGAATAGCCAGCCATGTGAAACATAATAGAAAGATGGTGTCTTAGTTGGGACTTTTATTGCTATGAAGAAACACTGTAGCCCTTTGTAAAACTCTTTACAAAGGAAACATTTAGTTGGGAATTGCTTACAGTTCAGAGGTTTAGTCCAATATAGTCATGGCAGGAAACATGGCATCTATGCAGACAGAATGGTGCTAGTGTGGTACCCCAGAATTCTACATCTGTGCTCTTGGGCAGCAGGAAGAGTGGGTGACACTGGGCTTAGCTTGAGCATCTGAAATCTTCCTATGAGTCTAGGAGTGGACATCCATTTTCCGTCAAATCACTACATTCTGCTCCCTGGCCCCCATAGGCTTATATCTATATTGTAATACAAAACTGCATTAGGTCAAACTTTAAAAGTCCCCATCAACACTCTATCAGAATCTCTTCACTGTTTAAAGGTCCAAATTTCAAAGTTTCTTCTGAGGGCTGGGATTAAAGGTATGTATTACCCTGCATGGTCCCAAGATTTTCTTTAATTAATTCCTTTGCACATGTTGGAAGCTTAGCTAGGTGGGGTCTTGTTGTGAGGTCCCCACTCCCTTTATTGCACTTAGCATTATGCTTTTCTTTAATCTGTTCACACTTCCTGGGGCCCTCCTTTTGCCCACAATCTGTCTGCTTCATATTCTTACTTGCTCATCTCACACCTCTTCATTATAGATCTGCATATGCTTGGCCACTAATAACTAAGCAAGAGTCCATACTAGACTGTCTGAAAATATTCTCGGACAAAGCTGTTAGTCTATAATTTTTCAATTTGACCTCAGGAAGATTCTTTTTGGATAGAGTCAGAATGCAGCCACATCCTTCACCAACTGATCTCTAGGCCACATATTAATGTTCTTCCCCTCTGAAACCTCTTGAGCCTTCCCACAGTTCAATCACCCTCAGCACCACAGTCTTCCAGGCTCCTATAGTACAGCTCACTAATACCCACATAAAGTGTCTGATTGCTTTTCTAGTCCAAAAGTCCAAAGAGATCCATGTTTCTCTAGGCAAAAACAATGGTCTGGCCTATTACAACAATACTCCACTCCTGCAAACAACCTCTGTCTTAGTTAAGGTTTTAGTGCTCTGAGGAGACATCATAATCATGGCATCTCTTATAAAGTAAAGCATTTAATTGGGGCTGGCTTACAGCTCAGGTGTTTAGTTCATTATCCTCATGGTGGGAAGCATGGCAGTATCCAGGTAGACAATGTGCTGGAGAAGTAGCTCAGAGATCTACATCTGGATCCTCAGATATCAGGAAGAGAGACACCAGACCTGGCTTGAGCATTTGAAATCTCAAAGTCCATCCCAAATGACATTCTTCCTCCAACAAGGCCACACCTACTCCAATAAGGCCACACCTCCTAATAGTGCTACTCCCAATGAGCCCCTGGGGGGCCATTTCCATTCAAACCACCACAAACGGTCATCTTCTCTCTCCTCTTCTTGCATTTTCTCTACTTTTTAAATGATGAATTAATTTTTATCTGCTCTGCTCAATATTTTGTACATCAATATACCGTATTGGCCAACTTCTCCAATATTTCACTTTAATAATTTCCTACTTGTGGTTGTGTCAGATGTCCTCTGAGAGGACGAGGTCATAGATGAGAAGTTTAATTGGATCACGCAGCAGCACACATTTATGGCTAAAAGTTAAAGGCTAAGAAAAGAGTTCATTATGCTTCAAGGCAGAAAGTAACCTTTAGGTACAGAGCTACCCCTTTTAATAATTAAGGAAATAATTTACTATTAGAAAAATATTCATGAATGTGACTTAATCTTAATTAGGAATTTTATCCAGGACCCAGCAAGCACTATGAACTCATTAGAATGTATTGTTGGTGAGGGGCATAGCAGGTGATAAAAAATGCAAGAAGGAATTAGAGAATAAATTGAGCCCCAGGCATCAGAACATGCAACCAATGCCCAGTTGTCAGGGAATGGGACACGTTCAGCTCCTTTAGAAGAGTTGACAGGAGAGAAAACAGGGTTTCTTGAGGAATGGTTGCTTCAAGATCTTAAATATTTTAACTGTGTTTATCAAAACAGAAACATTTGACTGGATGTTGATGGGAAATGAGAATTGTGGCTGAAATTTAGGATGTAACTTTTTAAAACGAATTCATCTTCATTTTAAGTTAGGCCAGTAATTTTGCTTAGAATTGCACTTCCAAACATTGCAATGTCTACTCTCTACAAGTTCATTTATTTTGCTGGCCTTAATAAAAGTCACCAGAGTCCCCCAGAGGATGGAATTGTGAGGATAAAGGTACTTAGCAACATGGCTAGCATGTGGTGGGCACTAGCTAGGCAGTTTGTTTATCATTTTAGATGGAGACGCACATCTAGTGATCACATAGACCAGAGGAAAGTTGGCCCACAAATAGACAGAAGGCATTGTGAAGAAGTTAGTACTGAGCTGATAACTGGGAAGATTAGAGGCAGCAAAGGAAATACATTGTACATGAATATACCACTCTGCCTTCCATCCTTCTGTCTTCTGTTTCATCTCATTCATGCCTCCTATTCACGACTTCACCACATGTCCAAAGCCATAAGTGAACTTGACTTTGCATTAGAGGAGACAACATCCCATTTCTGTCCCCTTCATCACCCACATCATGGTCTCACTGGAAAGCAGCTGTAGACTGCCACAGACACAAACTGAATTAGCTTTAGTATGACATGTCTTGGGTATTATGTGTTTGAGCAGATGGGGTGGTAGCTCACTGTACAGTTTACAGATGGACAAGTGAACACAGACTGAGCAGAGAACTCTCTGCCTGTGACTGTGCTAGCTGCACATCTGTGGAGAGGGAACCCCCCCTTCCTGAAGTCTTCATCCTTAGAGAAAGGCACACCTCCAGGTACCTGGTACGGCCGTTTGTCACAGCATAACTCCATGTTACACAAATCCTGATTAAGGTTGAAGTATGAGGACACTATGGATCCATCACTGAGGCTCTCAAAGGTGATTTTCTATAATAGCGTATCTGATTTCTCCAACAACCCTGAACACTTTGTTGGATAAGCCACCAGTTAAGACAATTTATATTCTCAGCACAGCCTCCTTTCTCCTCTCTGTCATCCATCATTTTAGTCCAACAAGAAGAAAGTTCTCAGAACTCGGCCCTGAAAGCAATTGACTTTCCAGATGGAGCTAGCTGTCTGAAGTGACAGAATTGGATAGTGTGCTCACTCTCCATTGTCTGTGGCTGTCCTGAGTCCACGGGCTGCACCAGATACTGACTTTCTGCCACCTCATCATGAATCCTGCTTCACTTTAGGAAAAGAGTTCTCACTACAACATTATCTGAGCACCACACATAGACTCTTGGAAGTTCCCTTTACAGACTGGGATCTTCTGATGAAAGACAGACCCATTGAAACTAGAACATTAGCAGATGCTCAATGCTACTCAAGACAAAATGTCTTCCCAATCCCCTGTGAAGCCTCATGCCTATCCCTTATTAACACAAGGCCACTGGATACCCTGTCGAAAAGATATCATTGTGATTCTCAAGAAATCTGACATCCATTTTGAAAAGCCTTCTTAAACTTTTAACATTCGAAGACTATATTTCAAAGTTTGCTATCATCAGAAGTTGTTCTGACATTAAATATTTTAAATTTTGAGAATATTCTCTCTCTCTCTCTCACTTTTTTTTTTATTTATTTATTTTTTTTTTTGGTCTTTTGAGACAGGGTTTCTCTGTGTAGCCCTGGCTGTCCTGGAACTCACTCTGTAGACCAGGCTGGCCTCGAACTCAGAAATCCATCTGCCTCTGCCTCCCAAGTGCTGGGATTAAAGGAATGTGCCACCACTGCCTGGCTAACTCATTATGACAACATTTTATTTTAGCTATCTAATTTTCTAAATTTTACCAAATTTACCAATTTTTTCCTTTCTACTCCATAACGAAGTCCTCTGTCTTTCACAATTTCTTATTTAACACATCTGTCACAATGGTTTGACACCTAAGATGCAGTGGACCCTCTACGTAGTATTTAATTTGCATTGTTTTCTGACTCTCTTGTGATGTAATTACATTCACCTCATTTCAGGTGATGCCCAGAGAGATCAAGAAACCTACCTAGGCCATGCAAACTGCATGGAAATCTACATTAGACTTGTGTAGAAAGCTTCAAAACCCTTAAGCTGAGATGATTCCTTGTCCAGCTCAGGCAATTACTTATGTCACTTTCTCTTCTTGTTTCTCTTAGACTTCCCATGGCTTTTATCCATTTTTGCTAGATTCCTTTAATTAAGCATGCATTTTATCTAAAATACTTTTCAAACTTAGTGAGTAATCAATACCTAAATCTTCCTTTTAAAAATTATATTTATTTACTATGTATGCACATGTGTGTGTGTGTGTGTGTGTGTAGTGTTGTGTAGTGTGTAGGGTGGGTGTGCTTATGTAGGTGTGCACCCACCACATTGTGCATCTGGAGGTCATAGAACAACACTGGGAGTTGGCTTTCTCCTCAAATTATATTGGTCTTTGGCTTGAACTCTGGTCTTCAAGCTTGGAGTCACTCACCTCTACTTGCTGAGCCACTGGCTGCCCCTAAACCTCATTTTTATCATGAAAAATCATCTTGTTTTCTTTTCTCCCTCCAAGTTAGCTAACATAAAGTGTCTATGCACCGCCAAGATTACTCATGTGAGTGAGATTCTCCTGAACCACTCTGGATATTTTAGCAGTACCAGAGGCAGCTCTCTCTGTCTGTCAGTCAGGCAAATCTTGGCAGTCACATTCCAGCATTTGCTCTTCATGGGATCTGACAGGTCATGATGTCTTGTTACTCAGTTATTATTCACCAAGATTAATAACATCTACCACAAAACTGGGGTGAAGACTAAATTATGTAATATATGAGGTAATACACTGACCTCTGTGTCTCTTGGCCAGTACTAACTAGTCAAAAGGTCACATTTGTAACACTTAATGGGAAACATTTGTTGTTGTTGTTGTTGTTGTTATTGTTTTTGTTGTTGATTTAAATCATCTATAGCAGGAGTAGTAAAAACAATTGGTAATTGGTACAATATGAGAAAATTCTTCAAGTCCATTTGTTAGTACAATCCTTAAAAAGATACATATTGTTTCTGCTGGCTAGCCTCACCATAATCAAAATAGACCCTTAACTGAATTAAATGAATTTTTTTAGAGTTCATAAAGTTGAAAGGTTCTTCTAATTCTATCCCATTTTAGTCAGTATACTTATTGGAATCCATAAGGGCTGAATGACTTATGATCAAGTTCTACTACCCTCTTCCTTCTCTAATGAAATGAAAACTGGATATGAATGTGCTATTCCAAATGGCCTGTCACGTGGTGAGAGAATTTCATATGCTTCTAGCACCTGAGCATGGTGTGGTACTGTGTGACCAGTGATGCCTCAGTGGCCTCTCATCCCAGCCTGTGCGTGAAGATCTGAGAACCCCTGTTAGTTCTGTTGGTGAAGCTCAGATGGGTTAAGGGCAATTGGTGACTTTGTTTCTCAGCCATGTTACATTCCTGCACTTATGATATCTGAAATTTCTTTTGAGGAACATGGCATTTGGGTATAACTAAACTCCTTTTTTCTATGTAAAATTAAGGATGTTCTTTGTTAGGAGTTCACTATGTGAATGAGAGCTGAAACAGACATGTACAACTGGCCCATGTCTGACTTCTTGGTTGGTGTGCTGGCTGGTTTTATGTGAACTTGATACAAGCTAGAATCACTGGAAAGGAGGGAACCTCTATTGAGAAAATGCCTCAGTAAGAGTGGGCTGTAGACAAGCCCGTAAGACAATGGTTTTCAACCTTCCTAATGTTGAGACCCTTTAATAAAACCATACCATGATCCCAACCATAAAATCATTTTCATGCTATGTCATAACTGCAAATTTGCTACTGTTATGAATCATAATGAAAACATCTGTGTTTTCCAATGGTCTTAGGTGACTCTGTGAAAGAATAGTTCCATCCCCAAAGGAATTGCAACCCACAGGTTGAGAACTACTACTGTATGACATTTTTTCTTAATTAGAGGTTTATGGGGGAGGGCTCAGGTCATTTTGGGTAGTGCTATCATTAAGAAGGTGGTCCTGGGTTGTATAAGAAAGCAGGCTGAGAAAGCCATGAGGAGTAAACCAGTAACCAGCAGCCCTCCATGGTCTTTGTGCCAGCTCCTGCCTCCAGGTTCCTACCCTGCTTGAGTTCCTGCCCTCACTGCTTTTGATGATGAAATGTGGTATGTAACTATGTTAGTCAGGGATTCTATTCATGCACAAAAATCATGACCAAGAAGCAAGTTGGGGAGGAAAGGGTTTATTGAGCTTACACTTCCATGCTGCTGTTCATCACCAAAGGAACTCAGGAACTCAAGCAGGGCAGGAAGCAGGAGCTGATGCAGAGGTCATGGAAGGATGTAACTTACTGGCTTGCTTGCTTCTCCTGGCTTGCTCAGCCTGCTTTTTTATAGAACCCAAAGCTACCAGCCCACAGATGGTACCACTCACAAGAGGCCCTCCCCCCTTGATCACTAAATGAGAAAATGCCTTACCGCTGGATCTCATGGAGGCATCTTCTCAACTGAAACTCCTTTCTCTGTGATAACTTCAGCTTATGTCAAGTTGACACACAAAACCAGCCAGTACAGTAACCATGAGTGAAATAAGCCCTTCCCTCCCCAAGTTTCCTTGAATGTGACGTTTCGTTGTAGCTCTGGTAACCCTAAGACAGTTGGAGAGCCTGCTACATTGAAGCACATCTAGACTCTCAGCATCAGATTCAATTTCTCTAGGAGGTTGTTGGTACAAATTGGGTTCCTGCCTCTCTTGTCTAAATATTGTGTTCATTTCAGGGTTGTGAGGCTGTTCCAGACCAGGATAGGTTTTTTTTTTTTGTTTTGTTTTGTTTTTTTTTAATTCTTCTTCTTCTTCTTTTTTTGTATTATGGAGCAGAAGCTGATGTCACACATATCAAGAGAATGAGGGTAAAATGATACTCTACGTCACTGCAAGAGAGCCCTCAATGTCGACAGAGCAAGGGAATTAGACTCAGTTCTTGAGCAAAGGGATTATATTCAGTCCCCCTGGGAGAAGGCCTTCAATGTCTATGGACTGAGGGACTTGGTAAAGCTTATCTCAGCCCTCCAAAGGAGATTCAGGGCTAGTATCAGCAAACCTAGCAAATACACAATACTGTTTGTTAGTGGCACAGACAAAAGAATTTAGTTATTAATTCCAGAGCAGGTTACTTGGAACTGAGACAGCTTGCGTCTAATGGCCCTTTCCCCAAGCTCTTCTCCCTCAACTTTTGTGAGGACAGAATCTATGTTATAATTTACTGAGGGAGATGTGATCTTTCCATTGTGGAGCCATATGATTGCTTATGAACAGACAACTTGGCATTCTAAAGTTTAGTCTGGTTATACTTAAGACCTAACTTAGACTGTTTATACCTTAGATTTTATGTTTACATGCACAACATCCCTAAAAACAAAGTAATGGAGACATCTATTTTAAAAAGTAAAAACTCTGGCTTTACCCAAAGATGTGCCTCAGTTCTTGAAATTCATCTTCTTTGATCTGCAGGTCATTTTCCAGCCTTTCTACTATAATAGCATAAGATTCACTAACCTTTTTCTTCCATTCGTCTGGAAAAGAAAAACAAATAGGGTTGATTCACAATTGCATTTTGCAAAACGTAGACAGATCATAGCATACAAGTAATCAAAACCCTGTTTTTTATTCTCAATTCTACAATACTTAATTTAAATGACTGATTGTGGGTTTAATGCAGATGTTTATGTTTGTAATGCAATCACTTTGGGATTGTAGTAATTAAGAATCCATTTGATATTGTACAGTATAGTTTCATAAAAGGACATATTTGACTTATTTCATTTTATTTTATTGCATTTTAATTGCAGCAATCTCATTGCTAGACAGTGTCTTTTAGCTTTCAAATACTAGATACTTAAGATATAATTCTAAAATTTCTATATTCAATAGTTCTTCAAAATTTCTACCATATTATACCAAAGGACTAAACTAATAATTTTTTTACGAGAAATTCTCTGTTTTCCTTCAGTACTCTTTCAGGAAAAAGGAGTAAGTTCAAATCAACACAACACTAATATTCTCTGAATTCAGTTCGGCACACATCTCAGTGACTTAGCATTCATTCCCTCTCAGAGCTGGGTCATGATGCATGTAACAAAGTGAGAAATGTTAGCAGAACATGGTGAAAGTCAGAATAGTTACCAGAACAAGTCTGCGTTGGTCTGGATTTGTAATTCCCCATTTTAAAGAAGTCTGCTTTTCTCCTGTGCTGCCCTTCACGGTGCAAGATTCCAAGTTCTAGTGCTGTGACAGACCAGTCGAAAATATGTTGATAGTCTGGCTAAAAATAAGCCAAGTGCTGAATGGAATGTCATGCCAGGATGTCAGAGAGCAAAACAGTGTGCCGTCATGGGTGAACTGATCAGGAGTGGCTGGGTTTGTTTTAGGGGAGCTGCGTGAAAGATAAACAACAAATATTTCAGTTGCGCTACTGGCGTCTATCAGCCGACTGCCTGTTCATCCACAAGTGCTCTCCGTGTAGGCCAGTTCCTCAGTGAGTGAGTCTGGACAGTGATGGGTGATTCTGAGTTCAACTGGAAGACACTCAATCCAGCCAGCCAGTATTCAGCATCTTTGGTACCTCAGAAACAATGATTACAATGGAGGTTGTCCATGTGAAGAAACAGAAATTCCTATCAGCCAGCACTGGGTTGAGACCTACAGGAACTGGGAGTTCACGCACAACATGACCATTTCAGTTGATTATTCCTACCTAAGAGTCACAGACAAGAAAAAGACACAGAGCTTTATAAATATCAATTTACCATAAGAACAATGGTGATCAGAAGAAAAATCCTCTTGGGCTTGCCATTTCAACATTGTTTTCTCACACATTCCTGGGCAGTGAACAGAGTTACCATTTTTGATGTCCGTTCCAAACAGGGAGTGGAGCCTGCAGTCGATTCTGAAGCCCTCGACACCGACATCCGAGACGGCTGTAATTTCTGACGTGCTGTGTCCCGAGTTATTCCAAACACCTTCCGTTTACTTCACGCCATTGCTTTTTGCCATGCACATTTGCACTGAATGAATGAACCTAGAGTGGAGTGGAAAATAAAAGAAAACAGCATAGAAAATTTATAGGTTATTTTCTATATATTTCTTCTAGGTGATCTTACTGCATATGAGAGCTGTAAATTCCAATCTTGAAAATCACACTTAACTTTAATATATCCGGTGTGGGTTTCACATTTACTGTGGCCAAATATTCAAATGATTCTTCATAAACAAATGCTTGGGTGGGTTAAGGACCCTCATCCCTCTTCCAGAGCAAGCTAAAGGAAGGCTCCCAGGGGAAGGGCTGCCCTCCTGATGAAATCTAGTTGGACTCAGTACATGGCTTTTCACATGTGTCTACTCTCGGTGGTTAGGTCTCTCTCCTTGTCAGTACAGGCTTGTCATGGATATGTATGGCTTGTACAGTGAAGGGTCCTCAGGCCTCTTTGGTCTATAGTTCTTCAGTTTTCTTGTTTGAAAGCTAGACACCGTTGATTTTACCAATTTGTTTTTAGTGCTGTGGGTTTTTTTTGATATTTTATTTACATTTCAAATGTTTCCCCCTTTCCAGATCTCCCCTTTGGAACCTCCCAATTCCCTCCCCCTCCCCCTGTCTCTGTGAGGGTATTCCCCCACCCATCCACCCACCCACTCTCATTTTCCCTCCTTAGCATTCTCCTATACTGAGGGATCTAACACCCTCAGGTCCAAGGGCCTCTCCTCCCCTTGATGGCTAACAAGACCCTCCTCTGCCACATATGTGGCCAGCACCATGGGTCCCTCCATGTGTATTCTTTGGTTGGTGGTCCAGTCTCCGGGTACATCAAGGGGTCAGGCCAGTTGCCACTGTTGCTCCCTCCCTGGGGCTGCAAACTCCCTCAGCTCCTTCAGTCCCTTCTCCAACTCCTCCAACTGGGACCTCACACTCAGCCCTACAGTTGCTGTGAAGTGGCTCTTTGGTATTTCTAACTTTTGGGCTAATAATCACTTATCAATGAGTACATGCCATGTTCATTCTTTTGTGACTGAGTTACATCACAAAAGGATGATATTTTCAAGTTCCATCCATTTGACTAAGAATTTCATGAAGTCATTGTTTTTAATAGCTGAGTAGTATTCCACTGTGTAAATGTACCACATTTTCTGTATCCATTCCTCTGTTGAGGGACATCTGGGTTGTTTCCAGTTTCTGGCTATTATAAATATGGCTGCTATGAACATAGTGGAACATGTGTCTTTATTACATGTTGGAGCATCTTCTGGTTATATGCCCAGGAAGGAATAGCTGGGTCCTCAGGTAATATTATGGTCATTTTTCTGAGGGTCCGCCAAACTGATTTGCAGAGAGGTTGTATCAGCTTGCCTTCCCACCAGCAATGGAGGAGTGTTCCTCTTTCTCCACATCCTCACCAGCATCTGTTCTCACTTGATTTTTTGATCTTAGCCATTCTGATTGGTGTGAGGTGGAATCTCAGGGTTGTTTTGATTTGCATTTTCCTGATGACTAAGGATGTTGAACATTTCTTTAGGTGCTTCTTGGCCATTCGAGTTTCCTCAGTTGAGAATTCTCTGTTTAGCTCTCTTCTCCATTTTTTGATAGGGTTATTTGGATCTCTGGAGTCTAGCTTCTTGAGTTCTTTGTATACATTGGATATTAGCCCTCTATCGGACGTAGGATTGCTAACGATCTTTTCTCAATCTGTAGGTTGCCTTTTTGTCCTATTGACTGTGTCCTTTGTCTTACAGAAGCTTTGCAATTTCATGAGGTCCCATTTGTCGATTCTTGATCTTAGAGCACAAGTCAACCCAATCCTCTCTGTTTTGAGAGCCTAGTTTCCTTGAGGTTCATCCGCCCAGGAAACTGACTTCTTTAGTATTTCTTGGTCTTAAACTATGACCTTAAGAATGACTCTCCAGGGGGTATAATAGGGATGTATATGGTTTATGTTACAATTTGAGAGTTAGTGCATTAGTACACAGGAAATGATAATGTCAGTAGCTATCAGAAGTGTTCATTTTTTTCTAGATACTTGTTTCATCATTTTAGTAGTTTTTAGTAATATATATTTATTGTACAAAACACCAGGACTCAGTACAATGCCAATAAAGATGGATGTGTAAGCATCTGTTGCATGAAAATTTGAGTTTTCAGGTAACTATGCCATGCATTCTGGTCTCATTTATATCCATTACCCTCTTTCTAGGACTGAATTAATTTTTTAATATGATTACTTCCAGGTGAATCTATTTTTCTGTAAAAGGCACAAGTTCATTATTTACCCTTGGGGAAACTCCACTGTTCAGACCTGTGGCATTTTCTCCATTCATGCACCTGCCCGTGCAGAGATAGGCATGTTCTATAGTTTAGCCCTTGTGCATAGTGCCACCTTAAAAATGGGTGTGCAGGTTCTCTGTCCTTGACTGAGTTGGATCTTTCAGGTAAATATCCAGGAATGATAGGTGAAATATATCTCAGTCACAGCAATCTAAGTATTCTTTTTCCCTTGAAGCCAGCCTTTGTTGGTGTCATCTTGATGCTCGCTGTTCTGGCTGGTGTGAAATGGGATCTGAGTGTAGTCTTATTTGCATTCTTTTATTGCTAAGGATGTTGGACAGTCTCCATATTATTTATTGGCCAGCTCTTTTGAGCACTATTGGTTCAAAATTTCTTTGCCCGTTTTATTGACTAAATTATTTGGGTTTAGAGACCAATATTTTGACTTCTTTATACACTTGGATAGCAATCTATCAGATGAATAGCTGGTAAATATTTTCTCCCATTCTGTAGGTTATCCCTTTATTCTGTTAAATGGTTTTTTGTTTTTTGGCATTACATTTGCAAATTAGTGCAACTCCATATGCTACTGCTTGTTGGGGTTTGCTGAGGTACTAGAGTATGATTCAGAAAGTCCTTACCTAGACAAGAATGGAGCTTATGTGTCCTCTATCACATTCAACATTTCTGGTCATGCTATTTCAGAGTCTCGATCTATTTCAAATTGGTTTATTATGCAGAAGGAAGGAATTCATTTTCATCCTCCTGCATGTGGATATCCAGTGTCCTCAGAAGCAGACATAAGAGCTGTGCACAGCGGCAATCCCTGGGAAGCAGAGAAATAGGGTATATGGTCTAGAGTTTAGGTATCACCCCACTTGTATTTCACGTATGAGTGGACAAACATGTAAATACATTCATTAAGTAGAACATGTCTTGGAAACAGACAGGTGTTATTCGTATGTAGACTATTACCTTTCTCTGTTTATCTGACTGGATTTAAAATCACCAAGGAGACCCACCCCGAAGGAGCATGGTACCACCCTGTGTTGTGCTGGGATCCTGAACTGATTAAAAAGGAGAAAGCAAAACTGATTAAGAACAAGCCTCTCCCTCTCTCTCTCTCTCTCCCTCCCTCAGTTCCCCCTCCCTTCTGTTTCCAGACTACAGATGAAGAACAACCTGCTCCCTCATCACACAGCCAGTCATGAACCCTCCCCTGTCTATGGTCTAAAGTACCCCCCCAAACCATGGTCCAGAACAAAACCCTCTTCCATTAAGTTGCTTCTCCCAGGCATTTTGTCACAGCAACAAGAAGGACATTGTTTTCTGCCCCATCCCGCGGGACCTAGTTATTCGTGGGGTCGAGGGAGACCAAGCCTGAAAGGAAAACGTGCAAGAGAAAGGAGCAAGACCAAACAAAGTTTTGTCAAGGTCTATTTTTTATTAACACAAGCAAATTTTATAAAGCAAAAATCATAGGCAAGGGGAGGGGGGAGAGGAAGCTTGAAGCCTTCCCGTTGTTATGGCTCAACTACTGTCTGGTGTCTGAATATTTTTCGGTCAGCCTGTCCTCCAGAGATGCAAGGGACAGCTAATCTTGCATAAACATGGCTGGTTCGCAGAGACCTGCTTTAAGGCTGTACAAACTCAGAAACTTGCCTAAGGCTGTATAAAGGTCAGGTTCCCAAGGGTGGTGTGGAGGCCCTAGCTCCCGACAGTTTTCAGGCCACAAAACTTTATAGGGAAACTTTGTTTTAATTGGAAATACTTTTTCATACAATGTTCTGATCAGTTTTCCCTCCCTGAATTCTCCCAGATAGCCCCTCCTCCCCACCCACCAACTCCATGCCTTCTCTCCCTCTCCCTCTCCTTCTCCCTCTCCTTCTCCCTCTGCCTCTGCCTCTCCCTCTCCCTTCCCTCTCTCTCTCACACACATGTAAACAGAAAAATAAACAAAAAGACCACTAAAGAGAAAGTATGAAAACCACAAAACCCCTAAATCCATAAAACTAGAAAGCATAATATACAAGTGAAAGACCATGTAGACAGAGCATGCTTAAATAAAGAACTATGAGACAAAAAGCCTGCAAAAATACCACTGAGTTCATTTTGTGTTGACCATCTACTGACTATCATGGGGTCTGCCCCGAGTGTGCTTTGTGCACCCAGCAAAACTCCAGTAGAGAAAGCTGATCTTGCCTCTGCAGGCAGATGTCAACTCCAGATAGTTTCATGGTTAGGGTTGGGAGATCATGTCCAGTGTGGGGAAATTTTACATGCATCGTATTAAGTGAAAGACTACAGCTACATAGTTCATCAGTCAAACTCCACAATGTTCTGGAAAACACAAATTTGTACTTAAACAAGTTTTTGAGAAGAAGCAGAAGAAAAGACAGAGATGGGAACTTGGAACAACCGGGAGCTTGAAGGAGGGACAGAACCTTAATGACACTAATGGTGGAAATACACACACCACCACACTGTTACAACACCTTTTGAACGTTGTACAAAACAGCCATGCTAACTACGGACTTTGGTTAATCATAACATACAAATTAGTGAAAACAAATGATCTGCAAAGACATGGTGAGGGAAATCATGGTGGGAAAGAGTAAATACGAACTTACATTATGACTCAACTTTTCTTAGAGCAAAACCACTATAACAAAAACATTTATCAACCCTAAAAATTAAGAAAAACCAATATAAATTAATATGGCTTCCAAAATTAGACTTTCTGGGCACGTGAGACAGCATAGCAGGTTAAGGGGCTTGCTGTCAAGTCTGAGGACCTGAGTGCACCATGTGAAATATGGTGGGAGACAGGAACCAGAATCAGCTCACACAGACTGTCCTCTGATATTGCCATGTGCATAGCAGCAAAGATCTGCCCCTGAACACATAGAGAAGCACATGCACACACAAACACACCCATACACAAACACACATATATACACATTCCCGTATACATATATACATACACACTCACACAAACTCACCCATACACACACACACATACATACATATACACACATACATACTCACATACTCCCATATACAAACACACACACACACACACATATATATACAAACACACCTATATACATTCACACATACACACACATACACATAAACACACCCATACAATACATACATACACACATATACACACATACATACTCACACTCATATACATACATACATATATATATATACATACACACACACATTATATAATTAACCATGAAAACGTAAAGACATACTTTGCTACTGAGATCATTTGAGTCGAAATGCAAGTTCTGAACACCTGGAAACACGAGGCAATGCATGATTACTAACATTTCCTCTCGTGCTCACTTGTTCTTTCACTGTAAAATTCCACACAGGTTTAGTTAGCATCTTATTTTCTCAACTTTCCCCTTTGGACTAAACTTCATGTGCTGCTGGCACTAATGCCTCACCTCCCACTTTATTTATCTGCACAGAAAAGGAGCCACTCTAAGACCCCCATGAGCCCATTTACATTCTTTCCCAATTCTTTCATTTTGAGTTCATATGATTTATTTATCCTGATCTCCTCTTATGCATCTGCTATTTATATTTTATACTGCTTTCTTCATACATATTTAAAAGGATGCTTTCAAGATGAAATGACAAATATTAACCTTGGCACTTCTTTTACCTTTATCATTTCAATAGAGAAATTATAAAAACATGTATTCTATGAAACAAATCTGGTGTAACTGGAACCTTTTTTCCCCATCACATTTAAAACATGAGTTAATTTAGAGTTAAAAACCTGGATCATTCTTTCTTGTGTGAGTGTTTATTCATCTATTTCAAGTGTCAGAGGAGCCCAGGTATTTGATGTGTTCATTTGGTTGTAGGTAAGACAACAGTAGTCTCAAAGACAAGAAACAAGAACTTCTAATAGTTTATAGTCACTTTTCTTTCTCTTTCCTTTGTATAAGCATGCAGCTGCCCAGTTGGCAAGCATTGTGTTTGTAAGAATTAGTCTTGATTGAAGCACAGTCACTTGAAAGTGAAATTGGCACAAGACGGGTGATCCACACCTTTAATCCAAGCCCTCGGGAGGCAGAGGCAGGCAAATCTCTGTGAATTCAAGGTCAATCTGGTCTACATAGTGAGTTCCATAAATTGATCATTGCCTAAGAGACCCAATTCTAGTTTATACAATTTGACTTATTTCATTATAAACTAAAAGAACAAGTCTAATCCACATGGCTCTTATTTGCCAATGCTATCCTTTTTCTAGAGTATCTGCTCCTACAGTTGCCTTCAAGCGTAAACATTGCCAATGTGATAGGCTAATCTTCAAAATAAACAGGACTTGAGAATCCCTGTGCTAAGCACCAGTGTGAGGAGCCATCGGTGCTGTATCCTACATAGCCACCATCCTTCCATAACTGGTGGCGCACATTAGCAAAAGGTAAGGAAAACACTGTGGTTGAACATAAAGCAAAGTTTATGAAGAATTTAAATTCAGCCGTGAAAGGATCCTATTTGTACCAGGGGTAATACTTCTGAGCTAGCAATCGATTGAGTCCTGTACTTAATGAGCATGCACTGTGCCCGTGTTCCTCCAAAGAGCTATGATGGTCCACAATGCCAAGCAGATGCAGCCCATATTCGTCCTGTAATAGGGACACAGGACTAGAGAGGAGAAGGTACAGGTTCCGAAGCCTGGCTCCAACCAGGGACAGTCTCTGCAGGCACTGCACCGTTCAATAATAGGCACTTCACAACTCTCCCTACTTAAGTCTTCCCTCTCCCTTCCTAAAAGATGACTTGCTAAGAAAATATTACAATACAATAAATGACTAATATTGTTCTGGGCAATTATTTCCATGCCTAAAGGTCCTCTCTCAGAACAAACAAAAGATAGAAACAAAGTGAATTAATTCTACTTACATCGAGTTCCTCTCTTCAGCTACCAATTACCCATCTAAGGCTGTGCCTCAAAGTACAAAGAAAACTAATCAGATTCAGGAACAACAAATTATCTCAAGGCTCAGAAAGCTTCTCCACATAACATGGTTGCTGAGGATTCTGTGGACATGTAGCTAACTACTGCATAGATCATTTAGATGAAAGCTGTGGAAAGCTTGCAGGGGTCTGATTTAATAGCGTTTCCCTTGTTCTTTCAAACAGGAGACACCAGTGTTAGGATCACAGGCTGCTAGATCTGCCAAAGTGTCCTTTGTCCTCCAAAGATCAGGTAGTCACCTGTGGCAGTTCTAAGATTGTGGGGATCTCACATATTTTCACATGTTCCCAGCCCTGAGACAGAAGAACATCACGGAAGTGGCGAGTTTGTGGTTTCATGGGTGTTCCTGAGTTGCTGTGCTGAGTGCTTCCTCAGAGGTGGTCTGCTCAGAGCCTTCAGGAAGAGGCACTCTCAGTAATCTGACCCACCACTACACAATTCCATCTCTTTCCAGCCTGGAAAGCTAGTAGCCATGACCACCAGGCTATTTGCATGTGCTCCCTCCAATCCACAGGGAGCACATCAGTAGAAACGGCATCGGCCTTGCCCAGAGGCTCAGTGCCCTCAGAGCAGGCTGCTCCTCTCAGCACTCCAGCACACAGGGCTGCCTTCCACTTGTCATATTGCTTCCATTTTATACATCAATTGTGGAGCTAGGCTCAGGAACTAACAGCAGAAATACTGCACACATGTTCCCAGAAACCCTGAGAGAAATGAAACAATGAGAAATTAGGTTTATCAGGCTGGTATGGTGCAATTTAACCAAGACCCCATTAGCAGGTAACTGCATTTGGCTCAGGGAGTCAACCAGTGGACAGTTCATGGACACAGAACTTCCCGAGACACTCACCTTTAAAGACAAATGCTTAAGGAACATGATATAGCAAATATTTACATGCATAATCAGAATTTCTGATAAATTCACATGTGTTTTAGTTCTAACATTACTCCTCCAATACACATTATCAACGACAATCCATAATTACTTTAACCTGTAGGACCTGTCTTTTCTTCTTCTTGTTCTTCTTCTTTTTCTTCTTCTTTTTCTTCTTGTTCTTCTTCTTGTTCTTCTTGTTCTTCTTGTTCTTGTTCTTGTTCTTCTTCTTCTTCTTCTTGTTCTTGTTCTTCTTCTTCTTCTTCTTCTTCTTGTTCTTGTTCTTGTTCTTCTTCTTCTTCTTCTTCTTCTTCTTCTTCTTCTTCTTCTTCTTCTTCTTCTTCTTCTTGTTCTTCTTCTTCTTCTTCTTCTTCTTCTTCTTCTTCTTCTTCTTCTTCTTCTTCATGAAAAAAACTTAAATTAGCACTGAGTGAGGGAGTGAGTTTCTACCATACTCTCTGTCAGGATGCTATGAGTGACCATCTCACTACTGAGGAAAGTCATGCTGCTATTTCAGGATGCAGCATGTATTTCACCATTCCTGGGCTCCCTGACCAACAACCAACTTTGGTCAAATTCTCCCTGTGGTCCTCATGACTTATCTCCCCTGCTGTGCTGTAGTGTCTCCATCGTCCCCACAGCACCAAGCTTAACATTTAAGGTCAGCCTTCCTGAGGGTGGGAGCAAGAGATGAAAAGACACATCCAGCATGCGTTACTCAGCAACTGTCGAACAGGCCTGACTTGGCTCCAAGTCTTGCTCACTGTGTTTATAACATTTTCTGACTGTCAGGCAGTGCCTCCTAAACACATGCCTGGGTACCTTAATTCACTCTCCATATTCTGCTATTTTGCATATGAATCCATAGAAGAAATTATCTCTCTGCAACTGGCAGGTCATGATTCTTGATGTATCCGTTGGGCAAGCACAACACTGGAGTGTGGATCCTTCAGGGACATACTTGTCTTTGAACTGCACACAGAGCACATTACTTCTGGAAAGTCTGAACTGGCTAATGCATTTAATCCTCTTGACACAATACACTATGACAGGTCTCTGTAACTTCACTAAGGCAAGCGTTTAGGAATGATTTGTTTTCTTTTTATTCCCCCCCTTTTTATTCTTTTATTCTTTAGACAAGGTCTTGGGTAAGTTGGCTTGGACAAGTTGGCTTGAAAGCATAATGTAGCCAAGGCTGGCCTTGAACTCCTGATCTTATAGCCTCCACCTCCCTGTATTGGAATTATAGATGAGTGCCACCACACTTAGCTTCCAGTAACTATTTCCATTAGATGGCTAATAAATATATGTAACATACATATAATATATATGTATATATATTTAATAACACATAAAATACATGATATCGCATATGTGTGTATGTATATATGTGCATTACACATATACACACATGTCTAAATTAGGGTTTCATTGTTGTGAAGAGACATTATGACTATGGCAAATCTTATAAAGGAATATATTTAATTGGGGCTGGCTTATAGCTTCAGAGGTTTAATCCATTATTCTTGTGGTAAGAAGCATGTTAACAAGCTGGCAGATATGGTGCTGAAGAAGGAGCTGAGATTTCTACATTCAGATCTGAAGGATGACTCTGTCACACTTGCATAGTTTAAGCATAAGAGACTTCAAAGCTGCAACAGTGTATAGTGACTACAATGGAGGCCATGTCCATCCCACAGACTAAATACAAATACTTACAAATAATCTTTCATTTTTCTTACGTTTACATTAAACATTTCATTATCCATTAAGACCTTGTAAAGTTTAGAGTTGTTGGCTGTCTTAGGGTTTTACTGCTGTGAACAGACACCATGATCAAGGCAACTCTTATAAAGAATAACATTTAATTGGGGCTGGCTTATAGGTTCAGAGGTTCAGTCCACTATCATCATGGCAGGAGCATGGCAGCATCCAGGCAGGCATGATGAGGGAGATGAGAGCTCTACATCTCCTTCCAAAAGCAAACAAAAGACTCGCTTCCAGGAAGTTAGGATGAAGATCTTAAAGCCCAGGCCCACAGTGACACACCTACTCCAACAAGGCCACACTTTCAAATAGTGCTACTACCTGGGCCAAGCATATTCAAAACATGACATTGGCCTTAGTTTTATAAACAAGGGTACTTGATGGCTGAGTTCTTATTCACAAATAATACTTTCAGGGATTGTTTAAAAGGTGCACTACCCAAACCTAATGATTAATTTTAACATACTTTAAAATTATTTTTTTTAACACAGGTGTACATGTGTGTTGCTATGCAGGTATGTGCACTTTTGGGATCAGGTACAGCAGAATCCCAAAGAGGGTGTTGTATCTTCTGAAGTTGGAGTTCTAGGCAGTTGTAAAAGAACCTGAGTTCTCTGCAAAAGCAGTATGCTCAAAACCACAGAGCCACCTCTCCAACCTCCTGAGCTTTCTAAAATTTAATTTGACTGTGTGTGGGTATGGTCATGTGTTTTTATGTATGTATGTGTATAGACATGTATGTACTATGGTATGTGTGTGTTTTTATGTATGTATGTGTATAGACATGTATGTACTATGGTATGTGAGTACTACAGCATGAGTGCAGGGGTTAAAGGATGACTGTGGTGGTTTAAATGGGAATGACCCCCATAAACTCATGTGTTTAATGCTTGACCCATAGATAGTCGCACTATTAGGAGGTATGGCTTTATTGGAGGAAGTGTGTCACTGTGAGCATGAGCTTTAAGGTCTCCTATGCTCAAGCTATGTCCAGTGTGGCACACAGTCCCTTTCTATTGCCTGTGGATCAAGATGTAAAACTCTCAGCTCCTTCTTCAACTGACTTTAGTACCAGGAGTGGGATATTGTAGTTATAGTCCTGACCATGATCTCATTTGGAGAAATGTGAATTTTGGGACTTTGGATTAGGTAAACAATAGAATGTTTTAAACAGAGTGTAATGGGCCATCCTAGCAAGAACATGGAAGATGGTACTCAAGGTGATTTGGGCTGTGGGGGCCTCACTCAAGAGGTTTCATAGGAGAAGAATTTTAGTATGTTGCCTAGAGATAGTTCTTGTGATATTTTGGTAAAGAATGGCTGGTTTTGTCCTTATCTAAAAAGTCTGCCTGAGGCTAAGGTAAGGAGATTTAGATTGGTTGCACTGGCAAAAGAAATATCAAAGCAGCCTATCATAGACTCTGTCCTGTGGATCACTCTTATGGAGTTCATTTTGATAAAATGGAGGAAGCTCAAAAGGGACAAAACAAAATGTATAGCTCAAGGATTGAAGGGGCACCAGGGAAGTAGACTGGACTTAAATCTTGAGTTCAAGAAGATAAACAGATTAAAGATATTAAACAGAATTAAGGGAGTGGTGGCCTTCGGGCAAGATCCTACCCAGCTAAGCTTCCATTTTGTAAAAAGGAATTAAAGAAAAGCTTAGGGCAGGTACAGTGGTATAGGCCTTTAATCCTAGCACTCAGGAGACCAAGAGTCAGTTTTCAGTCTTGCCTTGGTCCAGGATTTCTTCTCTATGCTTCCCTTTGGAACACTAATGCATACCCTGTGGCATTATGTGCTGTAAGTGTGTGATTTGTTTTTATTTTGATTTTATAGGGACTTACAGTTAACAGATGATTAAAAACAGTGTTTGAATCTCAGGAGAGACTTCGAAGTTTGGACTTTTAAAATTGTTGAGACTATGATAAAATACGGGGACTTACGAGGTTGGACTAAATACTTATTGCATTCTGTTATGGCTACAAGCCTATGGGAGTCAGGGAGGGGAAGGTTGTGGCTTGAATAAGTCTAAGCTTCCATAGACTCATGGGTTTGGATGTTTGGCCCACAGGAAGGGGCAGTGTTAGGAGTTGTGGCCTTGTTGGAGAACGTATATTACTGTGGGAACAGGCTTTAAGATCTATGTTCAAGTTATGCCCAGTGTGGCACACGGTCCCCCTTCTGTTGACTTGGTCATGGTGTCTCTTCACAACAATGAAAGTCTAAGACTATGACTTTTGGGAGTTGGTTTTCTCCTTTACCGTGTGGGTCCTGGGTATCAAACTCAAATAGTCAGCCTTGTTGGCAAGTATCTTTAGTGGTGAAGGCTTGTCACAGGCCCTTTATGTAAGTTGAAATTTTGACTATCACCTATCTAGCTATCACTTATTTATTGTGTTAGTATGTATGTGTGCCTGTGAGTGTATAGCTGTCTATGTATATACCATATCATGGGTGTGGAAGTCAGAGATCAATTGTCTGGAATTAGTTTTCATCTCCTACAGCCTTGAGGCAGGAATGCTACTGCATTGGGTGCCCAGGCTGGCTCATAGTCCATTCTTCTATTCTTTTAAAAATCATTTCATTCGTTTACATCTCAAGTGATATCCCACTTCCCAATTACCCCTCCATAAACCCACCATCTCTTATCTGCCCTCTCCTCCCTCCCCTTTGCCTCTATGTGGGTGTTCCCCTACTCACCCACCCACTTCTGTCCTACCACTCCAGCATCCCTGTATGCTGGGGTATCAAACCCCCACAGGACCAAGGGCCTCCCCTCCCACTGATGTCAGAGAAGGGCATCCTCTGCTACCTACATATCTGGGGTCATGTGCTTGATCAGCAAGAATGATCATGCTACATATTTTTATTCAATTTTCTGACTCTCTGTATCTCTCTCCTGTCCTCTCCATTACCTGACACTGCCCCTTCATTTCCTTACCCTCCTCTCCCTCTTTCCCCCCTTTCTATCTCTCTCTCTCCATTCTTGCTGATCAGAGCTTCAAGCTTTTAAGTAACTGGACTATGAGCTTTGAAAGTGGCTTCTTTCTTCTTTTCTTTTCAACATTTTTATTGATTCTTTGTGAGTTCCATACCATATAACCTAGTCTCCTACTCATATCTGCCCTTCATGCTGCAACCCCACCCCAAATAAAACATACAACCAAGTAAACAATCAATGAAACAACAGCATAGAAAACACTTTGTCACGGAAGTGTGTGTCAAGCACTTTTTTTGAAACGTTGCTTTGTTTATTCTTAATTCAATTCAAGGTTTGGGGTCCACTCCTTCATGTCCTTCATCCTGTGAAGGACTGGGGAAGCTCTCCCATTCTCACACCCTTGGGACTGGCTCACCTGAGCCTTTGCCAACAGGGCCAGTTCTGCTGTATTGCTCAGGCAAGGTGCAGGGCCCTCTCCTGAGTGAGGGGGCAGGGCTAGCTCTGCTGCTCTCAAGACCCCAGTGTCAGCTACTGGAGATAGTGAAAGGGGCAGGAATCACTCCTGTACTCATGCTTCCTTTTGCCAGATGAGCGGTGGGGCCAGCTTTCCCTCACTCTGCCCTGGAGGCAGGCCCACTTGCTCTCCCTTGCCCAGGGTCACCTCTGCCACGCTGTCCAGGTGAGGTGTAGGACCCACTCTCCTAAGTGTTGCAGCTGGTGAAGGACAGGGCTAGATCTCCAGGTCTCATGACCCTGTGAGCAGGTTTCCTGACTCTCAAAGGTATGTGTGAGGGGTGGGTATCACCTCTCCCTGTGTGCCTTCTCACAGCAGAGGATTTGGCAGGTCAGCTGTCCCACAGCCTTGCTGCCAGGGCCAGCTGCACTGTGGTGCCTGAGTGAGATGTGGGACCAGCTCTCCTTATCTCACTGTATCCAGTGAGGGGTGGGGCCAGCTACTGGCTTTTTTCAAATCCAGATTTTTGTGGGTTCTGAGGGTCACACTCAGGTTGTTAGGTTCGTATACCAAGCACCTTTACCTGCTGAGCTATGTCACTAGCATTGTCCATCAATATTAGAATCTCTGTACTTACAATGAACTGAATTAAGAATAAACAAAGTTTCAAAGAAAGTGCTTTGTGCAGTTTGCCCATAAGAAATATAAGGCACAGTCATGTGCTTGAGCAGAATGTAGTGAGGTTTGAGCATCTAACTTTCCCTAGAGTAGTTAGTGATGGCTGGTGAGAAAGACACGCATGCTGTGCAGTTTAGAAGGGGGAGGAGGTAAGCTGGACTGGTAACAGAAGCAGAGTCACGGAAATATGTCTTCTTGCTTCTGAAGTTTTAAATAATCTTAGAGGAAAAGGAACGCTAAAAAAACCTATTTAATCTCCAACATATGATAAATTGAGAGCTTGGACACTATTTAGATCATTATATCACTTCAGAGGATTCAGAGAAATTATTAAGATGATGTTCATTAAAATCTCCATTATTGCTCTACACTGTAAAACAAATTAAACAAAACTGAGGAGACCAAAGCAATTTAAATTTCATCTTGGACTTTTTTTTCTTGAGAGTAAAAATTGATGAGGCTAAGTTAGGCAAAGTCATAAATACCAAATGACAGAGGAATTATACATAAAGTGGCAGCGATGGCGTGAAATATGAGCATAAAAGGTAATAAGTTTCAGAGGAGAAACCATTAAGCCAAGACATCCCAGAAGAGCCAAAAAGACCATGACTATGGGGGGAGAAGGACTGGGAGGGCAGAGCCAGTTTTTGATGAATGTGAGGAACATGTAAATTACATGTAAATTCCTGGCACACTGAGGAAGATGAGTGGTTTTAAAGAAAGGCATCATAATTTTCAAAGAAGAAAATGTAATTAAGTGTTTTCTTACTTAAATCTGTTGGGATTATCTTTGATATGTCTCATTATCATGAGAGAGAGAACATTATTATTAGAAATAACCATATTGTTCATGAGATACCTATTTTGGCCACAGGGGGTTTTGTACATATTTTTTTAGGTGTGCTTTAAATATTCTCATTGGAAATTCCTAGACAGCATAGTTGGCAGACAGTATGTTTTTACACATTTGGAGGGATTTTTTTTCTTTCATTTTAAAAAATATCATTGAATGACTTTGATGAAATCACCTCAATATATCACCTGGTACAGTCAGAGTTTATTTCTCTTGACTTTGAGTCTCATGTGGACTGTGGTGAACTCAAGGTGATTCTCATGTGGATGATAGTGAGCTCACAGTGATGCTCATGTGGATGGTAGTGAGCTCAAGGTGATGCTCATGTGGACTGTAGTGAGCTCATGGAGATGCTCATGTGGACTGTAGTGAGCTCACAGTGATGTTCATGTGGATGGATGGTAATGAGTTCATCGTGATGCTAGGGATAGAGCTAGGTGGTTGTCCAATTTGGATACTTTTGTCTGATAAACCTCTTGCTTAGCTAGGAGGATTATATTTCATTTATATTCACTGAAAAACTTTGAAGACAATTTCATTATTGTAGCTAATATTTGGTATACTATCAAATACAAGTTTATGTAAATACTTTGATTACTGAGATGTTATTTCTAAGAGCCATGCAAAAGATGTTTTTGTGGAGAAGCTAACTATACAAACACAGATAGACACAGCAGTAGCCCTGCAGTTTTATATCTGAATTAAAAGGACTCATTTACATAGGAAAATCTCCCCCTACCTTTAGCTCCATATAGATAGATTCTTATAAAAACAAGAATAATTATAAAAATGTAAATGTTTTACATTTAAGCAAAACATTTCCTAGACATTGTTCTTAAATGAGAATATAAAATACACCTTTGATATTAAAGTTTTGAAATTTAATTTCAGGTTAGAGTAAATATTGAAGAATCTAGTCGATGTTTGTTATGCTTTTGTGGATTTTTTCTAGTCCTGCCTACATTCAGTTCTACATAGTTCAATAAGGAGTTTATGGTGACCCAAAGCTACCTTCTCCACTCCATCTTCCCACCCAAAATCAGAACTATTTTTATCTTTCCTTTAGGTCAGTTTCATGGGATCTTCTGAGTGAGGCAGCCTTTGCTAGTGATTAAGGCTGACTACTCCACTGACACCCCTTAGTTTATTGTGTATTTCTAGCCACAATTGGTGGAACATTATTCTGTCTTATCAAGAGTGTGGAAGAATCATGAAATATCCCCGTATCTATCAAAGACTGACAGATAATTAATATTTGAAATATATTTGATTTTTGAAGTCAGTGTCTACATCAGATTTATCTATTTTATATGACCTTGCTGTTGAAGAAATTGTACAAATTCATTTTTTTTAGTCCCCAAACTATATTTTGAACACAATTTCTGTCTTTATATGCTGCTTTGACTTCCTCTGGAAAAGATTTAATGTATCTCCATCCCCGAGGCATCATGCACATGGGTTGTCTAATCTGCGATATATTTAAATTTACAAAGACTGAGAAGGGTCTATGGGGCTACAGCTTTACCTTGACCTTTTATTTTTTTTCCTTTTTCTTAAGATTTATTTATTTTATATATGTGAGTACACTGTAACTACACACCAGAAGAGGGCATCAGATCCCATTATAGATGGTTGTGAGCCACTAAGTGGTTGCTGGGAATTGAACTCAGGACCTCTGGAAGAGCAGTCAGCACTCTTATCATCTGAGTCACCTCTCCAGCCCCTTGGTCCTTTTCTTTATCCCCTTCAAATACATAGCATTTTAGGTCACTGTACTCCACGATCATAATACTCCTAAAAATCTGTTAGTGACACCATCCCTGTTTTCAAAATCTTCTTTATGAACAAAAATATTTCATCAGTAGGAAACATAATAACTAACTAGTTAACAAAACAATAGCTTGATGTTTAAAATAATGAGAATGGATTTTGTCCCCACTGTGTAAACTACAAAACTCAGCATGGTCACAGAAGAGGGAAAACTAAACAATCAGGTTTTATGTGCAAACCATTATAGGATATACTCAAAATCAGGAATGTGTGTGGAATGTGGACTAGGTCTTTGCTCTAGGGGTTTTCCTAAAACAATTTGGGACTTCCATTCTGAGAAATCAGAGAGGACACAGAACTATTGGTTGGCAGATTCTCAGATGGCAATTTTTACATATTCAATTGAGCTCCCTGTGACTATGTCTCAAGCAGAGGTCACCTAGAAGTTAGCTTGTTATCCTTTATTCCAATCAACCTGTACTATACAGCAGGCAGTCTTGGTTTAGAGACAGAAAAAGAAAGAAAAGTAAATCAAGGACTCTGAGAAATTATCAGTATAATTACGATCATTATGGATCCCCATCCCCCAGCCCTGGGTTTGAAGGACTTGGTGGGCGAATGAGCATATCAGATTTAAATTATTCTAAGGTTGTTACCAAGGAGCCATGCCTCTCCAGTGTCTAGCTAGAAGCAAATGCAAAATCTCTGAGAGCAGGTTCATGTATCTCCGGTCATACAGAACTTCTAGAATATGATTAACCAAGGGCAATGAACTTGAATGAACAACCTGACATTTGAGAAATGATGCCATAAGCTGAGCAGCAACTTCCAGAACCAAACAAAAGCTGACTTCTGACCACAGAACTCTCCAGGGAAATTTATAACACAATGGTGGTTAATCACAAGGTTCAAAGGGATGTAAGATGTGTGTGTGTGTGTGTGTGTGTGTGTGTGTGTGTGTGTGTACAGGGAATAGATGTATAGGGATATGGAAAGAGAAATCTAAAGGGGACTGTATGTGGAAATTCCAGGCACTTGCAGATGGTTCAGGCAGTAACTTGCGCTCCTAAAATGCACAAACACCTGAGGCTAATTCCCAGCATTGATATATAAAAGCTTAAAGCTGAGGTCTTTTGTGATTTCAGAGTCTCAGCACCGGGGAGGTGGAGACAGCAGAAACTCTGGGGTCTGCTGTCCAGCCAACCTGGTGATAACCAGTGATCTCCAGGCTAAGGGTGAGACATTGGCTTACAGAGGTACAGGATGTTTCTAGAATTGTTCACAGACTTCCAAACGCACATGTGTACACACACACACACACACAAACACACACACGCACGCACGCACGCACGCACGCACGTGCACAAAAGAACAAAACCTTGTGAGTTAAAAACAGGAATTATCATTCTGCTTTTGCAGAACACATCCACAGAACTACCCCCAATGAGGGAATTACATTTTTGTTTCAGATCCCATGTGTTATTTCAGCCTGCAAAAGAAAAAAAAGAAAGTACGTTCTTCAAAACTGTCAACTTAATGGCTTTTTTCTTTGCTATATATGTGAAATTTTAGAGACCAAATAAAATTATTTAAAAATTAAAATTTAATTTTAATTATAAAAAACAAATAAAATTAAAAATTTCTGATTGAAAAGTTAAAGTCTTGTCTCTCTCAAACAGCTTATTTCATATTCTGAATATTTCAGGGACTAATAAAAATAACTCCATTGATTTTACCATAATCCACAGATACATGTGAAATCAAGGTTCAGTTTAAAATACAGTCACCACTGGACACCTGTTATTCCTTGATTCCTTTCTTCAACAAACTTATTAGTAGTCTGTACCATGACGATGGCATATTTTGTGCATTTCTTCAAATAAATAATGTAAAGAGATCATTCAAATTGCATCTTTAGTGGGAAGCCATCTGGCTTCATGTGAATTTATGAATATTTTAGATTTTTCAGCTAGGCGAAAGTGAAATCTGGAACTAGGGATTATCGTGTAGATTTGTGACAGTATTATAAAATATTGCTTCTCTAAATCAATGATTGACACATTTACTGAAGTGTGAGTCCTTCTCTGTGATTGAAGACTGAGTCCACTATCACGGGGACAGTGTTACATGATTGTCCATTGTTGACAGTGTTTCTGTGAGCCATCACTATTCAGCTGGTATTATAAGAATAGGCATTTTTAGTAGCTTCACATGGAATCCTTGTGGAATGGGGCTGGGCTTTGGGTGGACACTGACATGATACCCATGTCCTTCCATAGTGAAAGTGATCTTAGCTACTGCAATGCTACAGAAAGATGAGTTTCAGCTGTGAGTCCTGACCACAAAGCCTCAGCTACAAAGAGTTCTCTCACCCAGTGAACCCCTTCCCCATGTGCCTTAATAGTGGTGTGCCATATAGATCTTGAACTCTATGGTTCAGTCTTGTAGCAGGGATCCCTGCTGTGACATGCGAAGCGGGACTCTTGTTCCATCTCCATTTCTCTTATGGGCAGTCCTACTCAATATTGTGTGTGGTGTTAATTCTGAGATCATTCCTTAAGAACTCTGTTGCTTTCTAATAATTCCAAATATATCCCAGACATAACTTTGCAGGAATCCTGGCCTATAGTGATCATATGTTTCTATGTCTTACATAAAACAAGAGCCTCTTAGGAAAAGTTTGGTAAATTGTCCTCCAGACACATTGCTTGAGTATTCCTTATGATAAAGTTATTTCAGGAGTCAGGCATAATGACACATAGCCTTAATGCTATTACTTGCAGTAGAGCAGGAGGCAGATCTCTTTAGCTTCAAGGTCAGTCTGGTCTACATAATGAATTCCATGCTAGATAGCATAAGGAAACTCAAAGATTTTTTATCTAGAATTCAACAAATTCGACTCTTAGACAAAGTTCTTGAAATGCTATTGATTTTCCTTGCAGAATCTAGGGCAAACATAAAGTGGGGTTCCTCACTCTGCCTGTGAGGAATTACTAAGGAATACATGAAATCCTTGGGAATAAATGAAATACAGTTGTGCATGTTCATAGTCCATAAAATTATATTTTAATACTGATATTGATACCTATAAATACAGATGTAAAAAAAAAAGGTTAGCACATACATGTAAGAGCAAATGTCTTAAGGTGCTTGTGGGTCTATAAATCCAAACACAGGGGGCTGTTGTTGCTTTTCTGTGACACTAGGTAACACGAGAAGGAAGAATATAGTTATAGAGACTTCAGTGAATGACTAATGACCTTGGTATATATTCAGTAGCATGTCCTACCCTGGAATCACCTAGAGAATGATGCTAGAGGAGGAGAAAGAGAAGAAAAAGAAGGAGGAGAAGGAGGAGGAGGAGGAGGAGGAGGAGGAGGAGGAGGAGGAGGAGGAGGAGGAGGAAGAGGAGCAACCAGTTAAGACAAATGCATGGTAATATGCTCTGTGATAATCAAGAACAGCACTAGGAAGCTCAGAGAAGTTCAGAATAGCTGTGGATGTGTAAAGGTAGGCTGTGTTAATTACTATTCTGTTACTAATATAAAAAATGACCTAGATAATGTATAGAAGAGTACATTGGGACTTATGATTCCAAAGGTTAAAAGTCCATCATAGTAAGAAGACATGGTAGAAAGCAGCAGGTACCGTATCTGTAGAACTAATTTTAGAAGTTGTAGTTTCTGTGAAGTCACACTGTAATATTTTATATTTGGGACACTGCAGCCCTGTGGCATTTCTTACACCAAACCATCTTAAACACAGTTGATGAAAATAAGCTTTCATAGTTTTTATTGTCTAAAATTCTTTCCATATGATACTTTCTGCCAATAGGATCCATTCAGTTTAGCTTAAGGAATGTCCTTCTGTCTTCACAGGGGTAATCATCCACCGGTTAACAGAGCCGGTTATGTATGTAACAGAGTATGTAGAAAGATACTGCAGCATGGGTGGGAACAGTGAAATGATGCTCACAGGAGCATATTGTGCACTAGTGTATCTCACTCCCAGCATGTCAGGTTAAACCTCGCCTGTGAGCAGGGATCTATCTGCACATAGAGAAGGGCATCTTGGTAAGAAACAGCTTTTGTTTCTGCTCAGTATTCCTCCCAGTCTGGGTGGATGACAATAAGCTAAAGCAGTGCTTCTCCACGTTTCTAATACTGTGGCCCTTCAGTCCAGTCCCTCATGGTGTGGTGACCACCAACCAACCAATGAAACCATGTTTCATTGTTACTTGCTGACTGTAATTTTGCTACAGCTACAAATCATAATGTGATTATCTGATATGCAGTCTACCTGATATGCAACCACAAAGGGGTTGAGAATCAATGGCCTAAAGTAAGAGGGAAAGGGGAATCTATTACTATCAGAACAATTTATCTACCAAGAGATGTTATTAAATGTGCTCAGTGTGCTCATGTTTAGTTACAGGGATTGGCCAGCCAAAGAAAGAGAAAAATTGTCAAGGAAAAAGGTTTAGATTACAGAAAAACAACCAGTGAATATACTCTACATAATGAGGATGGTGAACAAATAGTTATGTGCTGTTTGTGCCGGGACATAGCCTTTTCTCTACTACTGCTTTCCTCTGTAGCTCAAATTATTCTAAGCAATTTGTTGACTATATTATTTTCATAAAGATGTTTTATCTTATTAGGAGAATGGGGCATATAACAGGTATGAAAAAAAAGTTTCAGATTTACACACTCGGCAATAGACAGAAGAGTCACAGAACTATGAAAGAACCACTTGCCAAGTCCCTGAAGAGCCAATTCATTAAAAAGAAAAGTATGCTTATAGCTATGGTGTGTGTGTGTGTGTGTGTGTGTGTGTGTGTGTGTGTGTGTGTGATATATCCAAGAATTTCAGATATTTGGGAGATCTCGACAACCTTGTGTAAAAGTAACTTTTATTCATCAGATATAATTGTCATATCCAAAATTTACTGCTGAATAAGCTCACCCTTTGCAGTTCTTTCTGAACTCTGGCTGGCTGGTTCAACTTAGGTGTTCTGGCTCAAACTCATCGCCAAGCTGACTGACTCAGTCTTGTGTCTCTTACCTTCTCACCGAATTGCTCTCCTTGCTATCAAATAACGGGCAGGCAATTCATTTTAATCTTCTGGCCCCTTCTTATTCTCTGGCTTCAACTGCCTCTGCTGACTTGCACTGAACTGCATGGATTTGCTAATGAACTCAACTCCACTGTACTGCACTCACTCCACTGACTCCCAGTTGACCCCAACTGACTCTCAACTGACTGCACCAAACTCAACTCCTCTCAACTGAACTCAACTGTCTGAACTACACTGAGTGTACAGAACTGGACTGAATTCCACTCAGCTGAACTCCAGACCACCCCCTCTGTGCTGCTCTTAAGTAGCTGTTCTCCTGAGAGTTGAATACATCCTGTCTCTGACTCATTTTGTAAAACCTTTTCCTGATTCATTGGGCTGTCTAACTCTCTATTAGACAACATTGCTTTGGATTAAAAGTATGTACTAAGGGTGTGTCTGTATTTCAGCCAGACAGATTAAAGGTGTGTGGCATGTCTGCATTCTAGCAGGATTACACAGACCTACCTAGAAGGACTTTGGATGTGATCATCCATATTACTGTATTAAAATTTCTCTATATCACTAGAATTTAATATCATCTAAGGTAATAATTTCCTGTATCTAACTGTTGGGTCCATAACTCACTTCACAAGCCACATGAACACTGATCTCAGTCAGACAAGGATAGTTTATTGAGCATATGCCCCAGGAATAATTGACCAAGTCTAATTAGGGAACTGAACCATGACCCCGAGTTAAAATCCTACAGGGCTTTTAAGCCTTAAATCCACAAACATCTTTACCAAGTTATCCCACCAATCAGGATGTAGGGATGGGGGATTCCCTTAGGAACATGTCTTTGTTGTACACTTGTCCTGCTCCCATCGGTTAGGGTAGTCAACTGTGGCAGGAGACTTGCCCTGTCTAATGTTAATATTCTAACTTGTCTACCTGGATGAGACTTGTCTAACATTCACGTCTTAACTTGCCAACCAGAATGTCTGTTACCCACGTACATGTCTCTTTTTGCCAAGCTGAATGTCATTTCCCAGGGAGGTCTTGGAAACTTAAATTTTACGTGACCACTACTCAAAACTTATTCCAAATAGTTTCTTATATTGGTGCAGGTGTCTCTCTTATGCTGGGATCCATCCTATATACCACCAAAGGTTATACACAGGTACAGGAAGTGCTGTTGGGTGGTTAGTTCGGGTCTAAGCATATATATCAGTTCTACTGACTTCTATCATTACTGGTTTCCAAGGGTATAGAACATAACAGAATATATAATCAATCTTGGCATTAAAAGTTTCCTAGTATCTCAGAAACATATGAGAAAGTTTCCTTATATGGGCAGGATAGCTAGGTAGGATAGTGCTACCTAGGCCTTAACATTTTACATAGGCCTTAATATTTTTAACCTAGGCTCTATCACTAACAAAGTTCTAGCTAGCATGTTGTTACACTGTCTTAAAACACTCAAAAAAATGTAAATGGGGAAGAGGTTTCAGACCATCACCAGGCACACATGCATAGGACAAAAAACACTGGTACGACTCCCATCCTTAAAGGTGCTCATCAACAGAGAGAACTGGGAGTTAAAGTCAAAACAGCAAAGACAGACTTTTTCTGCTCAGTATCCAATAAAACTCAATGCTCATGTTTTACCGTATTTCCCCTTGTAATCTCTATGTCTTTGTCTTCATGCACAATTATAAAAGCTCAATAAGTTTATTATTATTGTGTTGAAGGGATCATGCTACTTAAAAATGACTGTATAATCAGATCTCGTAATGATCACAGCTCAGTAATGGAGAAAAGTGGCTGTAGTTTGGTTGTGATTTCAACATAGACTGCCTGAAGAAGGATATGAAATAGGTGAAGGAATGTATGTCAGTCATGGGTGAATCCTGGGATTTTGCCTTGAGCCATTCTGTATATGTTGGGGGTCACTTATATAAATTGAAAAGCTTGTTGGAATTAGTATTACACAGAAGACAGCTTTCTATTTAAATTTTTCTATTTGATTTTTTTTCTAGCAAGAGATGGAGAGAAATGGTGCTGACAAGTGCTTATCGAAATCTAAAATTTGATATTACACATATTATGTTAGCTAGTAGACAACTTCAAAATGTGGGAAAAAATACACAAACTAATATATCCCAAGGAAATGGCATGGTTGATTTTGTTACAGAGCATTTATTAGTGGTTCTCGCTCTCTCTCTGTCTCTGTCTCTCTCTGTGTGTATGTATGCATGCGTGTGTGTGTGGTATCTGCAGTTATGTGTCTGCTACAGCATGTGTAGAGGTCAGAGGACAACTTGTGGCGATCAGTTCTCTTCTTCCTCAGTTCAGAGGATCGAACTCAAGTCCTCAGGCTTGCATATCATGTATAGCACAAGTGCAGTCTAGAGATAGGATGAAGAAGCCTGCATGACTCTTCACAAGTTGGTACTTCTTTTGTTGAACTTAGGGCATACATTGTGTGTGTATGTGTGTGTGTGTGTGTGTGTGTGTGTGTGTGTGTGTTGCTTGGCATCAGTTGTTAAAAGAGAGGAAAAAATGTCATTAAAGCTGTTTTTCCCCCTCCTTCTTTAAAGGGCAGCTTCTGCTAAAAGCTGTTCATTGAACTAGATTTGAGTTCATTAGAAGTTTGACCAACTTTAACCAATCATAATTTCTTCTTAAACTTTAATAAAGTTTATTGTAGATACGTGCAATTAAATAATTTGTAATTTATGACTTTACCAGTAAGGCAGTGTACTGGAAATTGTAATCAGGCCACTAATAAACATATTCATATTTTGTAGCTTTCAGGTTTTTACTACCACTACTTTGAAACCCCTCTGAAAACAGAATATTTGTGGCTATAATTTACTTCAAACCCCAATGCTACAAGCAATAGGAAGAAAACCAGTCATGTAAAACTTCATTGAGCTGCACAGCATTCCTCCACTAGCAAATAAAATGAGCAGTTGATTCAACATAGCTGTGTTTTAAAAGATTTTTGCCTCAAGATTTAAATCTTTAATTATTTTCTGGGCAAGAGAATGATAAATTAAAACTAACCAGGACCAGCCCAACATTCTGAAGAAGAGTGGATGCTGCTGAATAAATCTATATCTACATCTACATCTGTATCTATCTCTACCTACCTACCTACCTACCTACCTATTCTGTAATATGCTACTAATTCACAAGATATTTATAGCAGTGAAGATTCTGAAAGCTTAGAAGGAGTCTGGAGATTCAACAAGCAGATCAAGAACACAGAATCTAAAAGCACAGACCCTGGGGTGTGTTCTAGTGGATGGCCCAACACCACATACACAGAAGCAACACAAACTGGACTTCGTGGCTTATTTTGAAAAAAATCTAAATCCATGACATTAGATTGCTTCAGAACTGCACCAAATTATGGTTGAATAACCACAGCACACATGGCCAAGAAGGACGTGAACAGAGGGATTGCAGGAGGGATTGCAGGAGGGATTGCAGGAGGGATTGCAGGAGGGATTGCAGGAGGGATTGCAGGAGGGATTGCAGGAGGGATTGCAGGAGGGATTGCAGGAGG
>JADRCH010000011.1:18805130-18841282 GCA_019843965.1 Rhynchomys soricoides
ATTGCAGGAGGGATTGCAGGAGGGATTGCAGGAGGGATTGCAGGAGGCCACTGCAATTGGAAAGGTGCTGTTTGAATGGCAATATTCACGTTGAATGACTCAGAGATCATTGCACATGGAGACTTCCAAACCACAGACCACTGACCCAAACAGCCTGAAGGAAACAGTATTAGCCACTGCATGTACGATGGCACCTTTTGACTGACGTATTTAGGCATGGGTGTCAACACAGCTCTACACTCGGCTGGTGCTAATTATTATTCACAAGTATCCTTCTCCTAAGGCTCTAATTTTGCAATATCAGTGAAGTGTGGAATCTGCAGATTTTATTATTCCTTTACCTTAAATTCTGCCCTGGCTCAAAATGGTGGTCAGCCAAACTACTTTCAGATTGGCCACATGCTAAGTTTTGTTTATTTTTGTACATGTAGATAAAGGATAACTTTCACAGGAACAGAACTGGTGTTTTCCAACCAGACTGATGTAACTTGTCTTTTTATTACATAGAAGCATGCAATCAGAAATTTTCATGTATATAAACCAATGTGAGAAAAATCAGAATGTAATACCTTTTTGCTGTCATACTGATAAGCAGGAAGGAGATGTACATCTGGTCAAGGTGCTGAGAACAAAAGAACAAGTACTCAAGTCTAAACTGGACATTTATATCAACCCATTCCCACTAAGGCTCAAGTGTCCAAAAAGAAGCTTTGGAAAATATAAGAGCATAAGGATGGGAGAGAAATGCTGTCTTCTAGTCATGACATGGGTGTCACTGTCACGAGCCCACGGCACTCGGGATAGATAGCACAAGATCAAGATAGGCAAAATTTCTCAGAGAACATAGACAATATCTAGAACCCACTCCTTTTCAGGGAGTAAAATAGAGTTAACAGTTTCTAGAGGAAGGAGAATTATTCATTTTTTGAGGATGTGACTATTGACATATGTGTTCCAGTGGATGACCCCACATCCATGTATACATGATAAGCACTAACTGGACTTAGTATATTATGAAGACAAAAAGACATGTAACTGTGAGGGACACATATTGAGCGTATACGGGAAAGTTGGGGAGATGAAGGGTAGATATGATTGTATTCATTGTATGGAATTCTCAAGAATAAAGAAAAATGTAACCTGCAGCCTTCCCAATACTTTTGAAGTTACCAATAAATATAAGTTTATTTCTGAGTATTTCAGGAAAGTAAGATCTTGACTCTAAAATGTTGAAATGTCTTGATTATATCTGTACATTGTTATGTTATTTATTCCTTTATGTATATATGTACAGAGCAATGATAAATTTTTTGTCTAAATACACCTATAAGAGATCTACAATAAATACAAAAATTTCAAGTATGCAAGGAAGTGATGGTATTCTTTATTAATAATAATTTTTTCATGGAACATGAAATCGTAATTCTAATCCTTGATAGGACTTTAAATTAGTCTTAAGCATTTAATAACATTTAACATCCTTTGAAATCTTTATAAGTAAATCAATAATTGCCAAATAGTATCACACATACTTTGCTTTATTGTCTAGAACCTAGAAAATACAAATACATATTCATATATAAATAATAAAGAGGGATTTCAACAGATATCTTGTTTTTCATGAAAATTTACATATAAGTAAAGTTGTTACTGCAGGTATTACAATTTACTTAAGGTGTTTTAAATACAAGCATAAGAATTGTGTCTATTAAAGTTCAACCTAAAGACATTCCACTAATGTGTTTATTTCAGAATAGGTACAGATAACCAGGAATTACACCCATTTCATTTCCCTGAAGTTGTTTATAACTTGAGTATTTCTTCAGATTTCCAATTTGAAATTCCTCTGTTTATTCACAGCATCACTACCACTAAGGACACTAAATGATGCAAGGCAAATGTCCACTGTCAAGAGATTTGTTGAGGAATTAATTAGGAGAGGATTAAGTAATGTCCATGGTAGGTGAGCACTGGCTCTCAACTATTCCTACCACCTCCTCAGCAGACAACTGAGTTCTGTCTGCACATACTTTCCAGCGTAATACATCAGTAGACATAGTTTATAAGATATGGCAACACATGTTCTAGTGTGTAAGAACAAAATAATACACAGATAGGTTACCCCTCAAAGGATTGTCAAGCATGTGGTGCACATGCATACATGCAGGTAACGCATTCATACACATAAAGCTAGAACAAAATCTCAAAAGAAAACCTCAAATAATGACATTTCTTTTAAGAATTTACAACCATGTTCTGTTAGGTGTTGTCTCACTGTGAGAAGTAAAGTAATACAATCATCAATATCACCTAGAACTTAATTGGTCCAAATTTCAAAAGAAGATAGAAAAGCTTTAAAGGTATGTTTAGAAAATCATCCTATAAAACAGAAGTATTTATTTTGTGAATGAAACAGTGCCCCATAAATGGATCTTTACCAAAAAGTAACATTTTAAGATGGTGCAAACATCTAAAACAGCATAACTCTGCTGACTTTAGTCCTGGAATGTCCTTCTAGCAGAGGTGCTCAGCTGTACCATTCTCTTCACGGAGCTACAACAGTTATATTCCCATGATTTTTATTATACTGATTTACTAAAACAAACAAAAATGCCAGAGGTCTATAGAAAATGCCAGTATTTGCAATCTTGGTCATGGGCAAAATATATTTAATTTAAGATTTCTCTAAATCAGATTGTTTTTTATTTGAACTAATTTCTAGAAAAATTTGTTCCCTATAATCCAGCATGTCTTGTACATCTTTGTAGACAAGCACTTCCTGGATGGACAGCAGCTTAAAGTTGCTTAGGTTGAATGGTGAATGGCTCCTTACAGCACTCAACATCCCAAGGGATGCTGTAACTGACTCACTCAGAGAAGAACACACAGGGAAAATGCGTGCAGTCCACAGGCTCAAGGTCATCTTATTTCCAGAGAACAGTGTCTCTGTAGCTTTAAGATTCCAAATGTCTAGACAAGACAGAAAACAGACTCCGAAGAACTGAAGTGCCTTTATATCTTCCAGGGTTTTAACACTGTTTTTCAAGTTGTCTTGCATGCCAAACACCAGAGTAGAATATTCTAAGTGTCCATTTATCTTCACACTTAAAGAACACAAAAAAGAATGTGCTGGCACAACAGTTTTTGCTATGACAGAACTGCTGCTGATAATGCAGTTTTCCCCAATGGACACCTCAGGACCCAATCTAGAATACTCTACAACTGAGCCAGGGGCCACGCAGCATCCTGAATCCAGCATACTGTGAATGATACAGGCTGTTTCACTGGAGCATTCAGGAACACTTGGACAGACACTGAAAGCTATGGGCTGTAAGCCCAGCTCTGACTTTAGTGTACTATCAGAGGTGAAATGAAGCAGATACTCTTGTGTTGTTCCAATGTGGTAAAATCTGGAGTTATTAAGAACAACAACGTTCAGTGGTGTTCCCTTGAGGAGGTGGAATATTTTCTGCCTCGTGTCTAACAACTGGGAGTCTTCTTCAGTGACATGTGATGTGTTCCTGGTATAGTCTGCAGTCGCTCCAGGCCCCAGTGCCTGAAGAAAGTCACCATAGGCATCTATTTCACAGTTCAGTGGGCCTTCACTTTTATAGAAATCAAGTAACTTTTTGGCTGATTTGTGATCCATGTAAAACAGGCTATCTGTGTAGACATACTCACTGTGCAGTGGAAGACAGGCAGTGTCACCTCCAGGCAAGTCTTGTTGATCAACGCTTCCTCGTCTATGCACAGCATTAAAGTGATGCATGTTTTCAATGGTGGGCTTGTGGAGGAAACGGTGGCACCGCCTGTACTCAAGGTCACCATGTTGTAAGGAACTGTCAGGGTGCAAGACAAATACTCCATGTGTGGTGCCTACAGCCAGACTAGAAGGATGTGCTAAGGCAGTAAAGCCAGGCTGGTCAAAGGCAATGTACTCACAGTCCCCAGCACTGTAGAGTTCGATGTCATCTGCACAGGTGACCAAGACACCAGGCCTCATGTGTGAGGGGAAATCCACGTACATGGCTAGTTTTAACTCCAACATCTGATAAATGGGTTCACCGAGTGGTAAGGCTGTGAAGATCTTTCCTAAAGCACTTGCATTGGGAAGGCGTTGACTGTAGCCACCTGTAAAAAATTGCAAAGTGTTTAAAAATATGTTCTTTAACAGACTTTCAAAATCTGGTAGTACCAGCTATAATATCTGAAGATATTTATTATTGAGTATTTAATCAAAATTCAGGGTAGAATTATGAAGTCTAGACTTTAAAAAAAAAAAAAATCAAAAAGTGTTTCTCTTACAGCAATCGGATGTAATGCGATTTTAGAGGCTCGAGGTCAGGAAATGATCTGAAGGCACACAGAGCCTGGCTAGCCAGTGTTCACAATCAATTGTATAACTAACAAAACGGCCATATTTAAAACCTGTTCTTTCATGTACATTTCTGACAGTGCTCCAAACACGGTTAAAGTGGTGCATTAGGGATGTAGTTCATAGGAAAGGGTGTAAAAGACCAGAGCAGTTTAACAGTCTCAGAGTCATCTCCCTGTCACACATCTGCTTCACGAGGCACTGTCTTCAACTTACAAAACATACTTAGAAAAAGTAAAGGCAAATGCACTTCAGTACACTTTTAAAAAAATTATACCACTTTTTCACTTAAATTGTCTTTTCCCTTCTAAAATGAACATCATAATGTCCTGATTCCTGAAACATGCTCTCTCAAACACATTAACTGTCTTAAATCCTTTTAACGTAGAGAAAGGTGTATAGTGCAATGCAGTCTTGTGTACTGGGATAAAGTCTGCTATTGCATGCTTTATGCTGACAGTGGCATGCTTCAGCCACTACGTGCGGATTTACTAAAGTCCTCTGGGGCATCACAAAATCAATAACATATTTAAAGTACTTTTGTACAAAATAGATTGTTAAGATAAAAGACCTAAAATAATTCTCATTGTGTCCTTTTTCCAAAGACCAGACAATAGTAACGTTTTCACTAAAAGAATTATCTTCAGCTATTCCTCACATCTGTAGAGACTGGCTCACAACCCCAGGCGGACATGAAATCAGAGGGCACTGACCTCCCTGCTCTGAAATGGCACCGCATTTGCATGTGGAGTCCATACTATCTTGCTGGAAAATGTATTTATGTCATATAGCACAATGTAATGTTTATATAAACAGTGGTTATGCAGAGATATCTCAGGAGGTATGGAAAGGCTACATGCTTGGTACACAAATATTTTTATTTCCCCTCAAATACTTTCTGTCCATGGTTGCCTGAATCTGAAGAGGGTCACGGAATGCCAGGATTCAGAGGGCTCAATATATATATATATATATATATATATATTCTAAGTCTAATTAATTTTACTAAACTCATAATAAAAGTCTTTATTGTACAAGACAGTGAATTGTTTTATATTCTTAATTTTTCTTGAAAGCAGGACTTGGGTGTCTTTTGTTCACATCATCTGTACAAAGAGTCATATGACTGTGTATGCACTGCAGCATCTTTAAAGCTACGGATGTGAATAGTCTAAATTATATGCTCCAGGCTAATGCTAAGGCTTGGTAAAATTTTCACCAGCTCACTGGAACATAAAGGTAAACTACACAAGTTTCTATGCAACCAAAAATATCATATAATTACATGTATTAAATTTACCCTTCTGACACCATTCTTCTGACTTTTCATATTTGAAATGTTCTATATGCTTTCACATATTTTTGTCACCTTTTCTTTTGTTTTTAAAACTGTTAAGCATTGTAGCTTTTTTTGCTTTCAATATCAGTCAAAGATGTAAGGCAGAAGTTTTGACAAAAGTGTAATCATTGTCATCAAAATCATCACCATCACCATCACCACCATCATCCATTTTCTTCTGCAACAAAAATATAAGGGAAATCATTTGCAAGGGAGACAAAGTCTGTAAGGTGTTAAAGGTAGAACAGTCAAGGGCAAATGTAAATAAGTAAACTGTAAGTTACCAGAGTGAATTAACAGGACCTTGAAAGAATTCCATTTATCTCCATAGAGGCTTTCCAAACACCGAAGGGAACAAAGTGTTGATCCTCCGTTTCCTTAAAAAACAATTCAAAAGCATATTTTGCTTCAGATAAAACTACGAAAATTTTGTTACGTGATACAATTAATGTTACTATTTTGAAGAGGTCCATTTTGTCAAGACGAGGTAGACAGACTGAAAAGGTATCGGCAGAAGCAATCAGTTAACAGCAAAGAAGCAAACAAAGAGCTGATCAGGAAATATAGTGAGTGGCAGCTCACAATGTCTGAAGGACAGTCACGTCACGGCAGAAGTGATAAGGTACACGATCTGTGGCTGGGGGCTAGAAGTTCACACACTTGTCAACACACAATGTGGCCAATGGCTTCCACATGACACGCCCTGATACACTAGAGTTTTTTAAATTTAAGAACCTGGTTGTAGCAAATATTTTAAATATGGCTAATATTATGGCTAATATGGCTGTATACCTAATTCTCCTTACAGAAGAGACATCATACAGGTGCTGACCTTCTTCCTGTGAGGATTAAACCAACAGGGGAAAATCAGAATAATGCCAATGCTGTGCGCATGTGCCCTGTTCCTGGCACAAGGAGGCCTTACCTTTACTTATCATGTGAGCCACAAGTTTAGTGATACATTTTTATAAAATCACACTATTTACTGTCTAAACATAGCACATAAATAAGTGAATAAGAGATGAATGTTGGCCTTCTATTAATGAATAGCAATAACAAGTAGAAGAAATCCTTTGAGGTTCTCTCCTTAAGGAATCAAAAGTGAAATATAATCGATTCATTTGCAATGACAACTAAGTTGAATTTACCAGGCTTTAAGTAAATTTTCTAGAGTTCTTTAAGTAACTGGTCCTGGTTTGTCTGTATCCTGTACTTTGGTCCTGAGAGGTCAAGTATACATGTCATTTTCCCGATGTGCTTTCTTCATCTAACTACTTCATGACACAACCCAGTTGTGAAGGACCCTAAGAGAACATCTGGCAAATTCCAGTGCAAACTGTACTGAAGCCAAGAAAAAATTTTCTGGACAAGTTTCCCCGTAAGTCACAGTGGCTCAGAACCTATATTTGGACTTTCATCATTTTAAGAGTTAATTTTCAGATTTTAAAGTTTTTAAAGGCCATGTGTGGAGACAAACAGTTTGCACACTATTAGCAAGGAAAATTGATCTTTCAATTATTACTTTGCTCAGAACCCTTTATCAATGCTCCCATGAAATGTATACCAATTTTGGTCCCAGCAGGATCAGGAAAAACATGGTATTGAACTCCAAGAGGCAATTCCTTTCTCTTCAGCTTCCCTGACAACTGCTGCTTGTAAGCAAGCTCCTGCTTTTCATCAGCTGCTGTTATTGCAACCACATCCCAGAATTCTCCAGCTGCCACAGGTTTGCCTATTGGAAAAAAAAGCAAGAAAATTTCCTTTAATGTTATCAGTAATCTCATTAACAAGCATGCCTATTTCAAAAGAGGGGCAGACAAAATGATAATCATCACCATCTTACAAAATAAGAAGGGGATACAACTGCCCACCATCCAACAAACAAAACAAACAAGCAAACATTAGCAGCTAAAAGCAAGGTTTGTGAATCAGGGCCCTTGATGTCCCTGGCTGAGAAATTTCAACTCAAGGACTCACTCCTTCCATGTTTTGGTTTAGGAATGTGGTCTTTTGTTATTCTGCTTTTAATTTTTCTTTTGTGGTACTGGGAACTAACCACAGAGCCCTATGCATGCCAGCTCTATCACTGAGCTATATTCACAACCCTTTAGTTATCTATTTAATTAATTTAGTATCTTACTACTGAGAGGGCAGAGACAGGCTGGTCCAAAGGTAGTGAGTTATCTCAATTGATTGTTCACAGTCAGTTCCAGATTGAACTCCCGTACTATGCTTCCCCCCTTCTCATTACTGCACTTGACTAGAGATATAGTAAGACAAAGCCCACCGTCCCCAGAACTCCTGTAACGTGCTTTAAATTGGGCATGCAAGCTCATTTCGGGGTCTATCTTAGTAATGGGAGACCCCATCATGCTGGGCTCCTGCAGACTGGCCCTGAACTCATATTTATTTTCTATCTATCTATCTATCTTCTCTATCTTCTATATAATCTATCTTTCATATTATCTGTCTGTCTATCTATCTACTTACCTACCTACCTATCATTGTCATGTCTGTGTAATCCAGGTAGGTCTTGAACCTTGATCCTGCTGCCTCAGCTTTCCATGTAGATGACAATACAGACTTGCAACAAGTCCTAGCTCTTAATATTTTTATTAACTTATGATGACCAAACTTATATAAGCAATCAGACCACACAAACCCCAGGATTAAACTCCCCGATGAACCCATTAAATGACAAATTGCACTTTCAGGAAACAGTGGAACCCCCTTCTTTACCATCAAAATTATTAATAGGGTTTTAACAAGTAGAAAGAAAATGAGAGGGAGGGGAAAGAGAGCCAGGGAGGGAGGGACTGAGGTAAGAAGGAAAGAAGGGAGGGAGAGGGGGAGAGGGAAGGAGAGAAAGACAGAGACAGAGAATAAGACTGACAGATTAGGTAGGATTTAATAATTCCTATCATTCTGGTATCCAAATATAAATTCCTACATTTAAGGCAGTCATAAATTTTACCAGATCGCTGTTCAGAGAAGGGCAAGTACCCATCTATTTTTTCTTTAAAGGCCAAATTTACACTAGCAATTTTAAAGCCATGATTGCTGTCATATTGGGGTTGAATAAATTGGAGTCACGCAGAGGGCTTGGGAAAAGGGAAGAAACAAGGCAAAGACTACTTCAGACTCTAAGCAAAATGACTTCCACTGAGTTAAGCGGTGTGTTAGTTACTTTCCGTTAGTAATTCTCCTACAGCTCCTTCCTGACTTCTAAGTTTAGGCTCGCACTGAGCGAGAAGGGGAGAAAGGAAAGCCTGGCCGGCCAAGCCAAAACGGGGCGGACAGGAAAGGGAAGCGGACAGGAAGCGGCGCGGGGTCCTTGGGAAGGAGCCCTCCGTGTAAGGGCGCGGAGAACTCTGTTCCGCCGCGGTACCTCTCAGCTCAGAAAATCTGCGCAGTTTCCGCAGGGTAGCTTCGCGGAGAGACGCCATGGCCGACTTCCGGGAGCCTACCTACACGCAGGCGCACTCCGAAACCGCTCCCCGCCCCGCCACGGCCGTACAAGCCACGTCACCTCGGCCCTGGACGCGCCCTGAGACTTGGAAAGCTAGGATGGCGTGAGCGTGCGCAAGGGGCGTTTCCTGGGCAACGCTCTGTGGGGCAAATGGGCGGGCACCTAGCAGTGCCGGGCTGCGCGGGGCCGTGGCTTCCCGCATTACCAAGTCTGACAGCCCGCAGTGCGGCAGAGGAGACCAACCAGCCCACGATAGTGGATCCACCAGCCAGATGCTGAGGTGACTTGCCCGCACCGAGCTCCTTTTCCTGTCGGAAGCCTCCCAGGGAGGCCCTGTGGAATGCTTTCTGATGGACCAGACTACCCTGAGCCCTTCAGTTGGCCAACTTCCTAGGACCAGTCCTGAACTACCCCTTTTAGCCAGCAACCTCACACTCTGTTGTGTTCACTTGCTTCTAGGAGATTCAACCAAAAGTGCCAGATACTGCGAAGAGCCAGTCTTATTGAACACACTTTCATTGGCTGGTTATATGTATTGCTCTTGTAGAGCGTGTAGTTTATATCGAATACTACGGATTAATCTCTTTAACCTTACACATAGTACATAGAGAGTAACAACTTTTGAGGAATACATTTCAGTCTGAAACTGATAAATATCACTCCTACAATTTGACTTGAGAAGTTTCTCTTCATTAGAATCAAACTCAGAATTCAGCATAGCAGCTCCCTATGATCTTAAGTTTCTGAGTAAGCTTAGTTTTTCATCTAAAGTCTTGACTTCAGCATTTAATTCTGTATTTAAAGTGGACGTGTGTGTGTGTGTTACTGTTTCACAATATACCCCTGCTGAAGGAAATTTAGAAAATACAGAAAGTCTGACAGTAGCAACAATAGAGGTCAGAGTTTGTGATTTATATTCTTAAGTGAACTGGAGTCATCCCAGGTTTTTGGTGACCTGCCTTATGTCTAAAGGGGACAGGCACACTGACGTGTGTCAGTGGGTAGGGCAATAATATAAGCAGAGAGCTTTATTTGGAGCCTACTGTAGTAGCACAAACAGGAGAGATTTCAGTGGAAATTTGAAAGATAATGGGAGATGGGGAGAAATTGCTTAGATTCTAGAAACACTTTAAAAGGAAAACCAACATCGGTCCACTAAATGAGTGTGGGCTGTGAGATAAATTACCAAAAGATGCCCGAAAGTGGATGACATGGCCTCTAAATGAGCTGAGGAAAGGTATGTATGGGGGAGCATAGTGAAGTCATAAGAGAAGACTTGTAATAATATTGAATGTGTAGAATAAACATGTGCAAATAGAGTAGAAATTCTTGTGTGTCTGTGTGCATCATGTATGTGGTTCTGGAGGTCAAGACACATCTAGCTAGAAAATTTTGTGAGTTGTCAGAATAGAGATGGAATTTATTTTCAACTACAGAACTAAGTTGAGAACCAAAGGGAATAATAAAGGTCAAAAAAGCCTACATATTGTACACTCTCTTATAAGCAGAAAACATAAATTAACCAGATTTAAGTTTATCATTCCCATCTTTCCATCCCATGCTGAAATGTGCTCTGTCAGGGGTGCTGTTAAGGCTGCTGTGAGTTCATGAGTGCAGCTGCCCTGCTGTGTCCAGAAAACAGTTTCTATCTCCTCTGGCACTTACCCTCTTTCTACATTCCCTCTACAATGATCCCTGCCCTGAGCCTTGGGAGGAGAGGGTGTAATATAGATATATCAATTTCAGAAATTGATCATTGTGTAGTTGTACTCTCTATACTTTGACCAGTTATGACTCTTTGTGTTAGTTGCCATATATTGCAAAAGGAAACTTTTCTGATGAGGGTCCAGAGATGCAATAATTTATGGGTCTAGTGATAGATCATTGGGAGTTTAATGCTATGTCTGGTTAGCAGATTAAGAGTAGTAGGTTCTCCAGTAGAGCTTCATGACCTGTCAGGCCACAGTGCCAGATACAGTCTCTATCTTATGCAGGGTGACTTAAATCCTTAAATTCAAATCAGAAAATTGTTGATTGCCCCATGAGACTCTTTTCACGTGTGCACCAGTAGGTGTATCTTACTAGGTCAGTCGTTATGGCTTATACAAGTCCTATTTCTACCCGAGGGGCTATAGACCATTCATAGCTGCTGGGAGAGGGTGAGTCAATTTTCTTTAAGGCTGTGGCCTCTCTGATAGGTCAACCATGCTTTGGTAGATTGCCCCACCCATGACTATATTGGCAGCATAAAATAGACCTAATGAGCTTTAACAAAAGAAGAGAGATAAAGCTGTTTGAATGAGTATTTTACATTGTCTAAAAGGTTGTTTTAAAGTAAGTAAGATGGAATATTCAGTATGAAAAAATAATTAGAGATAAAAGCTTGATATACAGTGATGTGGCTATGTAAACCTACACACACACACACACAATTTGTACACTGATGCAGTGAAGCATATCACTTTTAATTAGAGAGATGGAATCTTAATTCTGTGTAAGGATGGATGTTAATTGTATAAACCATGTTTTTAAAAATATGATTTTATGTGTTGGTTTAAAAAGGAGAATTAATAAAATATCAAGTCACGTGACCGCCTTGGATAAAATATCGTAAAACACATAATTGGTGAAACACTGATATCCCAAATAAGACAAGACACTCAAACTTAACAGTAAGCAGACAGCCAACCAAATACTGGTCAACAGAGCTGAAAAATACCTCATTGGAGGACACATTCAGTTGGCAAACCAAAATACAGAAAAATGTTCAGCATCAGATATATGTAGGAATTTCAAATTCAAAAATTGTGGTACCCCTATATAGCTATTGAACTGGCCATGATTTAAGATACTAATACACCAAATTCTAGTAAGAATGTGAAGGAATAATTTTTCAGCTTGTTGCTAATGGAAATACGAAATAGTGTTTTTAAAGACAAGCAGTTCATAACAAGATAAAGCTTATATTTGATCCAAAAGTCGGCCTCTTGATATTTATTCGTAGTGAATGAAGACCACACAATATACAATGACAAGTGTGGACCCTGTTGTGAGATATGTACTTTAGTAGTAACTTGTAGACCCCTGCTGGTCTCTTCACTATAACAAATACATAGTTCTCCATAATACTATTTTAATAATGGAGAACTTTGATGTTAAGGAGTCATTATAGGAAGATTATACCTCTAAGTTCTTCAGTTGACCGACACCAAAGAAAACACCCTTTGCAGGAGAGATGTCCTAGCTATGGCAGAGTGTTCCGAAGTGTTTCACACTCTACATGTTGTCTAATTGTAGGTATCTGTATTACTTTAGTGCAGGAGGAAGCCTGTCCAGTGAGGGTTGAATGAAGCACTGTTCTAGGGGTATAGCAATACCTCATTCTGAGTCATTTTATTGCCATATGTATTTAGCAGAATAATATTAGGCTTTTCCCCAGGGCCCATGACCTATATAGTCTGAGGTTCTTGGCTTTCTTAACAGGGTCAGGTATGGGTTTCAAGTTATGGAGAGGACCTTAAATCCAATTTAAAGTGGTTGGTTACCACCATAACGTTTGGGCCACTATTAAACTTGTTCCCTCTTTTCAGTAAGGCCACTACTGTAGGTCACACGGTTTATAGCTATGTGTGATTTTTGATAATGTTTCTCCTCTGGTGTATGTATAGTGCCTTCCAGTAATAGGATGGCGTGAATGATAATGTCTTCCATAGGCTCATATATTAGAATGCTTGGTCTCAAGTTAGAGGAACCGAGAAGCTTTTTAGGAAGATTAGGAGATGTGTCCTAGAGAATGCATGTCACTTGGAGGTTATCATACAGAAATATCTTTGTTTGAGTGATTTTTGTTGTTGTTGCTGTTTTGTTTTTGCTTTTTTTCTTTTGAGGGAAGATGAAGTTGGTCAAGTATGGGAAGTGTATTGGTCGAGGCGAAGAAATATGATCAAAGTGTATTGTATGAAAATATTTAAAAATAAATGACATGATCACAGTAAAATGACACATTCATTGTATGATGCTTACTCTGCCATTCCTTGTGGAACAGTTATTGGCACCAAATGAAAGTACACATATTTTCTATTCTGAAACATACCATGCTTGCCTGTTGGGCACATGGTGCTTGTAAGTCCTTCTCATTATCTAAGTAAACAAAACTTTACACCAAACTGAAAAAAACCTAGGTCATTGGAAGGAAAACCCAAGGAGAGGATTCCATAGTTGTATGCTTAAAATAAAGAGTTACAGTGTGGGTGCAGCCTGCATTTCCGGGTCTACGGAGCTTAATATGCTGTTGCCAGGTCTGTGGCTTTAAATTCGTAATTTGGGCTAATCTCTGTCATAGTGTCCGCATATTTCCTGACTAAAATATCCCGTCCTGGTAGCTCCGAGACTGGTACAATAGACCAGCGAGGTATCTCACTGGGTGAATTTGAGGGGTGTAGTGCTAGGGTACGGCATTGAAGCGTCTGCCCCTGGCTATTGGCTTCACACGAATTTCCCCCTGGGTGATGTAGATTTTGTTTATGTGCCGTTTGTCGAAGCTGGTTCTGCTAACAGGTACAACACCACTTATGCTTATGCTCCTCCCAAAGATGTCGTTTAGCGACGCTGTGCAAAATCGGAAACTGCCCCACAGTGAGGGAAAATTCATGGATATGGAAGGGGCCATAAAGGGTATACAACGAAACGGGAGTCTAGAAGTTTTAGATTCTAAGTTTTTATAGCCCTTAATACTAGTTTTTGGACAAGTAGAGCATTGAAGGCAGACTTCAAAGATGGCTGCCTTTCTTTAGTCTGTGTGGGTGGCCTTCACTACGCTGCACTACCTATGGCTGTGTTTTCCAGCCATTTCCACAAAGGTTGGACTTTTACCAGCTTATTAGTACTTTGTAGTGCTTTTTATTAAACATTGTCTTTAAACCAGGACAATGGTGTATATGCTACATTGAGGTGTAGTTTTGTTTATTTTTTGTTTGATGTCTTATTTAGAAATGATTTTATAAATTGTTCTTTATTCTGTGGAAAATAATATTTTGTCTTCTTTTACTGATTAATATATTGGTGACGACAGTGGTATTTTTTTCAGTGTTAGATACTTAAGAAATGGTGGAATAGAAGATTCTAAGATAATTAAATACTGTTTTTATTTTAATTATTTTACCCTTTTTTAATTATCACTGCATCTTAGCAAATATGTTTATTTTCAGGTGTATTTTTAAAACTTGAAATTAATAATTTGAAATATTTATATCTTAAAAGTTTGTGTGTATCTGTGTATGTTTTTGTCCATGTGTATATGGCATGTGCTTGTGGCTATGCTTAGAAGTCACAAAGAGAGTATCAGAAGCCCTGGAGCTACAGACAGTTTGAACTGCCACATTGGTGCTGGGAACCAAATTCAAGTCATCTGGAAGAGTAGCAAGTGGTTTGAACTGCTGGGCCATGTCTTCAGCCTCCAGAGTTTTTTTTTTTTTTTCTTTAATTCTTTAATCTTTTTTTTACAATCCAGACTTTATCCCCTTCCTTGTTTCACATCCAACACCTCCCCCCAATCTCCGAGAGGATGCCCCCCACCCCCATCCCTACTCCACCAACTCTCCCCATTCCCTGGGGCCTCAAGTCTCTCAAGGGTTAGGTGCATCTTCTCTGACTGAACCCAGACCCAGCAGTCCTCTGCTGTATATGTGTTCGGGGCCTCATATCAGCTGGTGTATACTGCCTGGTTGGTGGCTCAGTGTCTGAGAGATCTTGGGTGTCCAGGTTAGTTGAGACTGCTGGTCTTCCTATAGGGTCGCCTTCCTCCTCAACTTCTTCCAGCTTTTCCCTAATTCAACTACAGGGGTCACCAGCTTCTATCCATTGGTTGGGTGTAAATATCTGCATTTGACTCTTTCAGATACTTGTTGGGTCTTTCAGAGGGCAGTCATGATAGGCCCCTTTTTGTGAGCACACCATAGCACCAGTAATAGTGTTAGGCCTTGGTGCCTGCCCTTGAGATGGATTGAAATTTGGGTCTGTCACTGGACCTCCTTTTCCTCAGGCTCTTCTCCACTTTTGTCCCTGCAGTTCTTTCAAACAGGAACAATTCTGGTCAGAAATTTTGACTGTGGGATGGCAACCTCATTGCTCCACTTGATGCCCTGTCTTTCTGCTGGAGGTGGACTCTAAAAGTTCCCTCTCCCCACTGTAGGGCATTTCATCTAAGGTCCCTCTCTTTGAGTCCTGAATGTCTCTCACCTCCCAGGTCTCTGGTATATTCTAGAGAGTTTCCCCACCTCCTACCTCCTGAGGTTGCTTATTTTCATTCTTTCTGCTGATCCTCATGGCTTCAATCCTGTTCCCCCCCATCTCCTTAAATATAAATGTCTGTCTTTCCTAGATGTTTCATGGAACAATCACAAAAGAGCTTACCAGCCATGATGAATGGAGTCACTATAATGAAAACATAATAGAAGATCAGAAAGACTTTGTGTTTGTGAAGTATAATGGCCTTCATCTGAAGTCCATGGAGAACCTGCAGTCCTGCATCTCTCTGAAAGTGTGCATCTTGTCTAACAACTTCATTACTGATATTCAGCCACTGCAGAGCTGCAAAAAGCTCATCAAACTTGATCTCCATGGAAACCAGGTAAGTACTAACTACTGTCTGTATGCTAATAAACTTACATTGTAAATCTACAACTCTCTTCCTGTCTTGTTAGTTTTTCTATTTCTAGCTATAATAGGATTTCTTTTTCTGTGAAGAGACACCATTGAGCATGAACATCTCTTATAAAGGAAAACTTTTCATTGGAGTTGGCTTACAATTCAGAGGTTTAATCCATTGTCATCATAGTGGGAAGCAAGATAGACATGGTGCTGGGAAGGGATCTGAGAGTTCTACATTCAGATCAGCAGGCCACACCTCCTAATAGTGCCACTCTCTATGTGCCTACAAGGGCCATTTACCTTTAATCTATCACATTCCATTTCCTGCCCCCCACTGTCTTGTAAGTGTATCATCAACTCAACTTCAAAAGTTCCATAGTCAATCACAGTCTCAATCATGCTTAAAGGTCCAAAGTTCAAAGTCTCTTCTGAGACTCATGCAATTTCTTAACTGTAATCCTTCTATGAAATCAAAATCAAAAAGAAGATCACATACTTGCAACCCATAATGGCACAGGATATACATTAGCATTTCAAAATGGAGGAGAGGGAGTATAGTGCTTGTTTTAGTTTGGGTTTTATTGCTGTGAATAGACATCATGACCAAGGTAACTCTTATAAGGACAACATTTAATCGGGGCTGGCATATAGATTCTGAGGTTTAGTCCATTATCATCAAGCGGGAGCATGGCAGGGTCTGGGCAGGCATGGTGCAGGAGGAGCTGGGAGTCTACATCTTCATCTGAAGTCTGCTAGCAGAATACTGGCTTCCAGGGAGCTAAGAGGAGAATCTTGAGGCCCATACCCACAGTGAGATACCTACTTCAACAAGGACACACCTACTCCAACAGGTCTACACCTTCTAATAGTGCCACTCCCTGGGCTGGGCTGAGCATATATAAACCATCACAGTGAGGAAACACTGGACTAAAGCAAAGGAAAAAAACAAAAAACAAAACAAAAAGCCAAAAAACCTGCCTTTCTTTCAAACCACCACACTTTCCATAACATGTAATCCAAACGTTTTAAGTGAAATTACGTAAAAGCATATGATAGGTTGTACTATGGTTCATTGTAAACTATGGATGCCTAGAGTAGTATGGCTGTGTAGAGCCTCTGTCAAATGTGTGTAGGGATTCACTGTGGATTCTCTGTAGCTGGGGTTATGTGGTTGTGACCCATCCCACATGGGTTCTGGGAACTGAACCCAAGCGTTGGAGGAGCAGTGAGCACTCTTGACCACAGAGGCTTCTCTCAGCCTATGCTTCACTTCCTTTAAAGTTACTTTATTTTGAAGGTTTTGTTTGTTTCTCTTAACCTGCATTTTTGTGTGTCTGTGACTGTGTCTGTGTATGTGAGTGTAGGTATCCATGGAGGCCAGAAGGGGTGGTAGATTCCCTGTAGTCACAGGTAGTTGAACATTGGCCAGCGTGTGTTCTGGGTCTTCAGGAAGAGCTGCAAGAATTCCTAATCATAGAGCCAGTCCCATATTTTACACCTTAAGTGTACAGTCTGCATTAATAATATGTCGGAGTTCTTAAATTTTATGTGAGGAGCCTCATCTGGAATTGTACTAAGGATTTTTCACTGAAAGATCTCTATCTACACATACCTGTGAGTGTGTCTGTACTATCATTATGCTACTAATTGTAGATTATTCCCAAATACCCAGTGCATCATGTGTTTGCAGTCATCTTTTAGAGTTTTGGAAATTCTGGTTTTGGTTATTTATTAGGCATGCATTATTTACAAAACACTGGACTTTAGATTATATTAAATGTTTCACCATTTTTTCCTATGGAGTTTTTAATGAATGATACATATTTTAAATATTGTTTCAGATAAAGACTCTTCCAGATAGGAAATTTTGGAGTGGACTCAAGAACCTAAAACTCCTCTATCTTCATGACAATGGATTTGCCAAACTGAAGAACATCTGTGTATTGTCTGATTGTGTAAGCCTCATAGGGCTGACCATGTTCGACTGCCCCGTGAGCCTGAAGAAAGGCTATAGGCATGTTCTTGTCAATAGTATCTGGCCTCTAAAAGCTCTAGACAACCATGTGATATCTGATGAAGAAATCATTCAGAACTGGCATCTTCCAGAGAGATTTAAAACGTTCAGCCACAGTCTGTTCTTTACCCTTTGCCCAGCGTTGAGAAAGGTAACTCACTCAATGGTGTGTCCCTCAAAATCAGTTCATAGGCATAAAAGTTTGCCTTACAGTTCTTTACTTAAAACCTGTTTAATTGTTTTGCTCTGTATCTTTTATAAGATATTCATTGGTGAAAACATTAGCAATGACTTTATAGCTGATAATTTATATTGTATATTGTATACCTCTTACACAAACATGTAAATCCTAAGATCAAGTAGTGTTTAAATACATTTTTAGATGAAAGATATTTATTTTGATATATGTTGATTCTGTAGAAAATTCTTTATCACTGAAATGGCATAAGATATAATTCATATTACTATTGGGACAGTGCTAAATAATTACTTGTGATTGAATTGAATTGGTGATATTGGCATGACCAAGCATTTTTGACATGAAATATTGCAAGTTCTTAGGAAAACCTGTAACCTGAGGTTACACAATATTGGTCAGATTTATAAGATAAGGATTCATCCTAGCACTTGAGTTTTGTAGAAGATAAGGGTAGGAAGGAAGGCTTGACACTACAGCTGTTGGACAGTATAATTAATTAAACCCAGGACAGAGTCTGGACATGGCTTTTCAGAGAAGTGATTTCAAATGTGGTATACGTGAGTGTGAGCCACATCAACTGTAGAGTCCATTAGTATAAGCTACATCAACTGTACAGTGCATGTGATATACGTAAGTAGAGCCTATATCAGAAGCTGTAGAGTGTCTTTTGTTGGATGACTATTGACTCCATCACTGTCAAAACACCATTGGACACTCTTGAACAGATTAAGTCAGTTGGGACACAATCACAATGAGCTGATGTGACCTAGTGAGACCTTCACAACATATACAAGCTGTCATTGACCAAGAGTGATTATATGTTACTTGGTTACATTTATAGAGGGAATCTGAGGAAAATAAGGAATTAATGTAGATGGCAACCAAGCTGGGAGGGCATATGGCCCCCATTACTGAGAAGGCTGAATGCCAAGCTTCAAGGCTGTATTGTAACTGCCTATGGTCCTTAAATATTATAAGAACATGGTTTTGCAATGTTAGTTGAATAAATTTTGGGATTTGGTAATTATTTTGTAATTGTAAAAAAAAAAAAAAAAAAAAAAACAAATAGTGAAGCAGCATTTAAGCTTAGTGTCTTAACCTGCACCCTCAAGGCAAATACTAACTTAGGTTCTGCCCTGTGGTGGCAGTGTATGTGATCTCTTTGAGGATAGTCAAAATGGTTGAGGTTACTTCCAGAAGGTAATGAAAAGTCAGGAGGGGACAGCAGGGATGAAGAGCGTAAGCTTCTTAGTACAGTGAACTACTACAGGGATACTGGCTGCAAATATAACCATCTCTCATACTGTGTTCTGTACATGAATGGCATTACCAAAGTTCATTAAAATCCAGTATTTTCTGGAGAAGCAAAAGAGATGGGAACAGGGAAGGAAGGTAAAAGGAAGGAACTAAGAAGATGAACATCTTGGAAGGTTAGACTCCTCGGCTCTAATAGATGGGAAGACCTTTCTGAAAAGATCTTTTCAGTCCTCAGCATATCCTTTGACACAGAAAGGCTTTGCCTTTAGAGAAGAAAACAGCACCATGAGGATTAAGACCTGTAAATTCAAGTCGGTCTCTTTTTTCAGGGTTCTTCAGACAACAACATCATCACATGTCATTAACATATCACAAAAAACAGTGCAAAGATTTAATGGTCTTTAATACTAGAGTGTAGGAGGAGATTTAGGGAAACACATTTCTAATATGTTGAACCTGTGATTGGTGTAAAATAAATGGCTATATGTACCCTTTCATTGGAAGTATAAACTTGACCCGGTTTCATTTTGTTTTTGCTTTGTATTTTGATTGGGAGAGGTCATATATGCTTGGAAATGAAGAGCTAGAATTCAGAGAGAATATTCTGGGCTTGTGATGTGAACCCAGCCATTTGCTTGAAAGTCATAGTTGAAGCTAAACACTCTCAGGACAACAGAGAGATCAATAAAGACTGAGAGAACAAGAAGCCCTTGAAGCATATTCTCATTTTGTATGTAGAATGCACTGGGACTAGTGAGGGTAAAAAGGAATTGATCTTGGGAAGTGAGAAGAAAAGCAGACACACAGCACTTTCCTTAGGGAAAAATAATTTTTAAGAGAAAATGTAAAAAGTCTCCATAGGGTAGAAAAAAATGAGTTCTGAGGTTGTGTTGCAAAGAAGGTAGATGTGAAGAGTTTTTTCAGGTTGAGAGTCCACCTCCAGCTGGCAGTTGTAGAGGAAAATGCTTTGATTGAACAAAAAAGATTAAAATGTAAGAAATATGGTAATAGTTGAACAAAAGCATTTGTAGTCAATATTGTATCAGGGAAGGATTAACGGGGTCTCTCCTACCTGTTGAACTATTGTTGCAGTCAGGGATGGAGAGAGTTCTTGAGTTCACTAATACACTACTGAGAGACCAACAGGCTCCCAGGGAAAACTCTAATGCCATAGTCATGCAGATGACCCCATTGGAACCAGTGCAATGCAAAGCAAAGCAAGAAAACACAAAGTTATGAATATGTGTGGGTCTTATTGGGAGGAGGGACCTAATGGGGGAGGGGGAGATAGGGCTATAAAAATCAGAATGTCTGGAGTTGTCAAAAAAAAAAAAAAAACACAGTGGAAGTGGCAACATTGCTTGAAGAAAGTCTGAACTGAAGACAGCATACCTGGAGCAAGCCCTGAGCTCCAGACTCAGAAGAAGCCAGCACAGACAGTATGAATGGAAGAAACGAGATATGCCCAACAGTGGCTTGAGCTCTGCCCATGAGTGGATGGTGCTGCCATAGACAGTGTTCTTTATAACCAGCTGATCATGGAAAGACAGCAGACTACACTCGAGGAGGCATGCACATGAGTTTGTGGAGATATTTACTGTGTAGTGTTTTGAATATGTATTTCAGAGCATATCATTGCTATTTAATGAGTATTGAGTAATATGATAATTAGGAACAATGAGCCTTATTGGAATCCACCCACTTTCAATAGTTACCAGTTTCTAAATGAGGACAGCATGAGTGTGCAGAAGTAAGGAGCAAATGAGTGCTATAAAGGAAGTAATTCATTACTACAGCTCAAAGTTTGCCCTTAACAAAATAGGTAGGTCCGACTTACCTTTAATTGTGCCATAAAATGAATTTTAAACTCATTTTCTTTTGGCAAAGTTGCAAAGTATTTAATCTTGAAGGTGGAAAGTGGGCTCTTTATTATATAAGATCAAAGTACGTTAGGAATATGAAATAATTTATATTTTATCTGTCTGTCCGTCTTTCTATTGTCATCATCATTATCATCATCATCTTTCTATCCGTCCATGGATATACCATTTATCTATTGCTTCTAACAGGGAGAATTTGCAGGATATATTCAAGCCATAACATTTGCTTCCACCTTTCATTAACCCTTTATGTGAAAATAAATTTATTTCAACTCAGTAGTCCAAAAATTAACCCCAAATCCAAAATCCAGAGTCTTCAGATCAAGTCTCATCTAGGTTGACTGGGACATCCTTGGAAATTTAAGAGGAAGTATCCATGTGTCCATTTCTCTTAAACTCTGTATAATCAGTCTATATACTGCTGTATAGTCAGCATAACATGAGCGTTTCCCAGACTTATAGCCTATGTCCAGTGAAGAAATCATGGCCACTGGAGTCATGGTTTTGGTCTGCCTGGAACTCTATGACCTGACTGGAGGAAAGTCTTAAGGTAACTGAGCAGTGATATCTTTGAGAAAGTCATAGTGTTGTCCTTTAAAACTGTTCTGCCTCTAGAGTTCTGCAGTATGGTGGGAGCGACAGGTTAATGATCCTTTTATTAGGAGTAAGAGCTGATCTCTAGCTGGGTGGGAGTTGTGCATACCTTTACTCCCAGCACTTGGGAGGCAGAGGCAGGAGGATCTCTGTGAGTTCGAGACCAGCCTGATCCACAAAGTAAGTCTAGGAAAAAAAGAGCTGAGATTCTTAGACCAGTTCCTGATTTCTTCTGCAATGGTACTTTCATTCTCAAACCCCGAGGAGGTAGAGATTTCCCCCAGTCTTTCCACTTTGTTTCCCTTCTGATTGCGTACTGTCTTCAAGTCATTGTCCCTTCTTGAAGTATGATGTCAGTGGCTAAATGGAGCAATGACACAGTGTTAGTAAGTCACTGCCTTGTTCCTCAGACAGATGCTCCAGCTCCTTTTTCTTATGTATGTATTCCATAAAGCCGTCAGATATGTTTATACTCCCAATGACGTTTTGGTCAGTTTATTTATTTGGTCAGTTAGTCTAGTTCCTCTTTTCAGTACCTTTTTGACATCCCATCTGAGATGTCACAATGACCCAGTCTCCATCTTTTATTAGCATCCAGCTTCAGAGACTGTATGTTTTAAAAGAAAGTGCAGGGGGAGGAGGGATGGGATAGGGGAGGTTCCAGAAGGTAAACCTGGAAAGGGGATAGCATTTGAAATATAAATAATTAAAATATTCGATTTAAAAAAAAAAAATAAAAGCAGGTGCTTCCCTTGGTTCAGTTCTGATGAGGTCAGATGACTTACCGTGACAGAAGAAAGCATGGTAATGTCACAGACAGGAGGCATCAAGATTCAGGAGCCAGGCTTGCTTCTTTTGTAACAGTGTAGGACTAAGGAGGGCTCCACTAGAATCCTTCCCAGGTTAGTCACATGAGTCACCTAAGCACCATGCCTCCGAAAGGCACTCCTGTCTCCTCTCGCTGGCATCCTGATAAGTAAGCTTCCCAAGGTCAGACACTGTGGTGATTCTCAGGGAAACGTTGTCCAAGGTACATTATGTGCAGGTTTAGTGGAGCTGAAGTTAGCATGGTGATGTCCTCGCATTACAACAAATGTTCTAAGAGCATGCTCTAGAGAGTGAAAGTAATAGCAAAGCCATCCCACAGATAAACCTTTAACCCATTTACCCCATAATAAATGGGTGTGGTTAATATGTTCATATGTTCAGGAGGGCAGAGGCTTCATGAAACAATCCCTGTCAGTGGTCCTATCTCTAAATGCCATTAACACATATATTTGTGGATTCCATCAAGTCAGAGAATTTCCTCAGCTGTTTCTTGACATCCTTTTATTTTTTGGATTTACCTTTTAATGGTTTATTTTTAATATATTTTATTATTTTTTATTTTTTTTAATTTTTCATACTTTATTTACATTTCAAATGTTTCCCCCTTTCCAGATCTCCCCTTTGCAACCCCCCCATTTCCTACCCCTCCCCCTGCCACTATGGGGGTATTCTCCCACCCACCCACCCACCCACCCACTCTTGTCTTCCCTCCTTGGCATTCTCCTATATTGGGGCATCTAACACCCTCAGGCCCAAGGGCCTCTCCTCCCCCTGATGGCTAACAAGACCCTCCTCTGCCACATATGTGGCCAGCACCATGGGTCCCTCCTTGTGTATTCTTTGGTTGGTGGATTAGTCTCCAGGAGTATCAGGGGTCAGGCCAGTTGCCACTGTTGCTGCCTCCAGTGGTGGTGCATGCCTTTAATCCCAGTACTTGGGAGGCAGAGACAGGCAGATTTCTGAGTTCGAGGCCAGCCTGGTCTACGGAGTGAGTTTCTCGACATTCTTAAGTACCGAAGTTAGAATTTCAACAACTAAAAGGAGGGGAGCTAAACACTTCATCTCACTGATAGCAATATTTGATCCAGGCCTAGAATCTATGGATGACAAATGTGCACCTTCCAAAGCTGAACAGCCAAAGCTCAACTGTTAAACAATGGGCAGAATCATCAGTGGCCTTTTATCAAAGGAGGGGCACAGGTGGCAAACGGAGGGTACATGTTAGCCATCAGTGAGATACATGTTAGATAGCATTGTCTTTCCATTTGTTTTGTTTCTGTTTATTTTTAAATATAGGTTAAAGCAATAGAGATATTCTGTTCTTAACAAATGGATAAACTAAAAAAAAAAGTACTCTCACCATTTCTGATAATAGTACAGAGAAATCTCTGTGAACGGTTTTGCTAGTCTCTTTTAAGATTGATCATGGAATGATCTCGTGACATACCAGTTGCTCTCCTTGGAGTTTATACCAGAGAAATTCAAGTCTTGCAGAAACAAATGCCTACTGAATGTTTGGAGCAGTTTCCCCACAGTGACTTTGTATATGATTGTTCACCATTATAACAAAACACCTGGAGCATGAAACAATGGGGCTGTTAAACTCACAGTCCTGACAGCCATGGGACCTCTGCTCAGCATTATGTTGGATGGCGGAACCCACACAGACAGGAAAGTTACGCTCAAAATGAAAAGCAGAGAGCCTTGGGTTAGGCCAGACTCAGGCTTTGCAGTGATCTGTTTAGAGCTACTCTGTCCCTTCTGTGGTCAGTGCAAGGATTTGAAGACCCCTACTAGGCACCAGCTCTTAATCTTTACCTCCTATGCTGTATTAGGAACAAAACCTCCAATACATGGATTCTTGAAGACAAGCTACCCTTCAAGCCACAGCAAACTCCCTAATGGAAATTTCCAGACATTCTCAGAATGTGAACGGTTCAATAAGCTGATTCACCCTTACAATATGATGATATGTCTGTACCAACCTAGATGGGCATCTGGAAATACTGTTAGCTATGTGTGTAAAAGCTACTTATCAATAGAGAACAAAATTCCTATAGCCTGCTATAGTCCATGTTCCTCTTTATTCTGGTCCTTCTGTGAATTATGTTATTTGTGTTCTCTGTCCTAGTTCTACAGTGCTTAATAGAATAGAGCCCTCCCATATCAAAGTGGTCACCAAGAGAACTTTAGAATACTAATTTAAAGTACTACAAAATTATTTCTTGTAAATGTAGAGAATTCACATATATTCACACCATTTTGTGATTAGTTATGAATATACTAATCAAAACAGAATATGCCTTTCAAAGGCATAAAATGGTCTAGTAGATGTGCTTTTAGTTTATTTGAGACAACACATGATTACCTTATTATGTTTTATTTTTTCATATATCCAAGAAGCAATGGGCCATATTAGGAAATTCTGGTTAAAACAATATGCGCAAATGGAAAAAGAAATGAAGACCTTATAGAACAGATGTATAAGTAGAATAAAAATTTTAAGTCGCTACAGAAACTACTTAGAATAAGAAATTGATTGAAAATGATTCCATCTTAAAATTTTATGCCATTTGAATAGCATGCACTTTTAGAATTAGCTTTTAAAGCTTGCCTATTGTCAACATGTAAAGTAGATTGTATCTGAGTCATATGACAAAGCCTTGTTATTCTCACTTGAAATACTTCTCTGTAGTTTATGCCAGCATTAACACTAACCTCTACAGCTCTACATTCTATTAAGAAAACATTTGATTATTATTGTGCCGCATATCTTACTGATTTTTGATATTAATGCTTTAAAGTATATGTTCTTTGTCCAGATTTTATTATAATTCCTTTATTTAGCCTAACAATCATGTTTTTAGCTAATGTTTTCATTTTACAACATATATTACTGAGTAAACTGCTTCCTCAATGTCTCATTTCCTGTTAATTTTGTGATAAATATAGTAACGTATTCAGAAATTTTAAAAAGTATGTATCACTGTCACTTCATTTAATGCTATAAACCTTTTAGGAGGTAACCTTGTTTAGATGGCTTCAGTGAGCTACTACTCCAAACACTTTATCAACAGCCCAGTGAGACAGCACCATAGAAATGGATAGATAGGTTATTTAGCCCAGATCAAAGAGCTAGTAAGAGTTGGATTTGGTATTCAACATTTATGCAGCCAGAGCTCCACTGATAGAGGTAATACATGGCTTTTCTTTGGAAAAGGAATGATTCCACTTGCTTAGCTATAAAAGGGTTTGGGCATTTGGATAAGTCACCAGTGCCATTATTGTTGGCATTTTGCAAGGTGATTGTCCAAAGACTTTGGGAAGCTTAAGTGTTATTAAGTTATTTTGTGAAAATATTGAGGAAAGAAAAAAATACAAAATATAGTCAAAACCTAGGACATCTATACACAGATCAAAATGATTCAGAGAAATTAATGCAAACCCAATAAATGCAATGAAGAAAGAATGTAAAAGCTAGGTCTGGTAGCTTATACATCCAGGCTAGTACTGGGAAGGCTGTGAGTTCAAATAACATGGCTCCATAGTGAGGTACAGACCAGGCTGAGCTCCCGGGGAGGACTGTCTCTGACGGAAAGCCACGAGAAGAGAGTAAAGGGTATTAAGAGAGGAAAGGAAAATGGTAGAAAATATCATGAGTACTGAGCAAAGTCTATGAGAGTAAAAATATCCAAACTGTTCAATTCTGGTTAAAAATGAAAAGAAAACATAAGTATTTGTACTTAAGATGCTTTTGTTAATGTAAGAAATCTCTGGGCAAATAGAAGTGTTGGCATTGTTACTGAGCAGTTGAGACAGGAGGAGGCATTTGCAGACACAGACGTGTTGAAAGAGGTTGACAAGTTGGAGTGGCAAAAAGTGGTTTAGTGTTGTTGGAGGTTAGAGGACATGCCTGAGCATGTCAACAACACAGTAGTAAAATATTAAATGTAAGACAAGGAGACAGGACTTCGCCTTGTAAAATCCTAGGGAAATACTTAAGAGTTTTACATTCCAGAGGAGTCATGCTGTGCTCTGAAGAAAATGACCTTATAAAAGAAGACAAAAGACTTACACATTTAAAATTTAATGAGTTTGTATAAACATTTTCTGATTCACATATCAGAGAAGCATCAGAGTGCAAGCAGCCAGCATTGTGTCTGGGGAAAGAGAGCCATTTTATGAAGTGGTTATGGAAACAAGACAGAGGATCCAATTTTGATTGAAGTAAGAAGGTCCCAGTTAGAGGCTAGGTGGCTGATTCTGATTGGTAGTTTCTAATTAGTTTTATTGTTTATGATGGGCTTTGCTTTATTCTCTTGGGAATTCAAAGTACCAGAGCCATCCTAGTTTAATAGTTCTCAATTATTATTTTTTTCTATCAGAGTGGTAGGGTAGAAGAGAGGAGTTATTACCAAAGTTTGCTCATTAGCTTATAAAGTCTGATTTGGTTCATTGGTAGAGAGTATAGAGCAGAGATACTTTAGAATTCCTGGATGGGAAGGGATGAAATAGTATTAACTAAGTTGACATGATGAAGAATGCTTTTAATGTCCTTAAAGACAGCACAGAATGAAGTGTGCACTGGTTAAAGATGGGGATAGTGGGCTTAGCTTTTGGTATATAAGTAGAAAAGTGGAACTGGAAGTTCATTTTATAGGCTGTAATTTAAGAGGTAATTCCTGACAGGAAGTATAGTTGTGAGGATAATTTTTGTGTGTAAGGCAGAGAGATGTAGCGATGAAGGTGATCATCGGAAGTTAGCAAGGGAGTGAAACTAAATAAATGAGAAGAAACCCTTAGCTGTCTGAAGTTTGTAGAAGAAAAACCATTGTTCAGACTGAGAGAAAGAGTAGAAGTAGATTACAGTGCCATCTCAGCTCATTAAAGGAATTGAGATAAAGGGTGGACCCCAGTGCCTTAAAGCTGTAGTCCCTGCATTCAGGAGGTAGAGGGAAGGGGCTGAGAAATGCATGGCTACCTTTGGGATATAGAGAGACTCTTGGGTACAGTGCTTTTTATACAACATGATATCCTGAGTTTTAACTCCAGAACAAATCTAAAAGCCTGTCAGTGCATGTCTGCAATCCTTGTACACCTATGTTGAGGTGAGAGGCAAGGCCAGAAGAGTCCCTGGAAGCTCATGTGCCAACTGGCCTGGTGCATGCAGTAGTGAACAACACAAAAGAGAACCTCAAAACAAGGTGGAAGTTGAGGACCTATACCCAATGTTTCCTCTGACCTTCAAACACATGAGCACTCATTCATGATCACATACACACATACATACATACATACATACATACATACATACATACATACATATACACACACACACACATCTTTAAAAAAATTAACTAGCTCAGTAGGGAGTGACAAAAGTATGGGGGTCTAGGCAAAGAGGGAGAGAGGCAAGATATATGAAAGAGAAAAATGAATGAGACAAGAATAGATTGATTGACAATGTCCAATCAAACGTGTGGGCCTAAGATACAGCCTTAGTAATGCTGCAGCCATTTGATGCCCAAGTGCCAGAGATAATCCAGAAGATTTACCAGTGTCCATCTATGTAAACTGGAGGATTATTCAGCTATCTAGTGAAGACAGACTAATGTACCTGCATTATGATATAAGCTTGTCTGATCTCTCTCTCTCCTCTCTCTCTCTCTCTCTCTCTCTCTCTCTCTCTCTCTCTCTCTCACACACACACACACACACACACACACACACACACACACATTAGGATTTGGTTAGCAGATCAGTTTGTTGGAAAGGAGTTGCTGTCCTAGAGAAGACTGTTGTGGTGCATAAGAGGTGGTGACCCTATGCTCTGCAGAGGTCTGAGGGGATGGCAGAGGGTCAGGATCTACAGCTTAGCGTAAGAATGTGAGATGAATGTGGGCTGACAGTGGATGGGAGAATGTCTCATTCTGAGACTCCCTCAAATAAACACTCTTAGAGACTATATTGTGATTCATATCAAGGGTAGTCTAAAGTTTATATGTAACAGAACAAAGGAAATACGTTTGGCTCCAAAACATCTTGTTGTAATAGATCAGGGGAACTAAACAATTTAGCACATTGTCAGTAGGTAAATTGTGGAATATGGAAGATCTGGATCAGGTCTAAGATAAGCACAAGGGGGATACAGGAAATTTGTATAAAGCAGTAGTCAGAGAAAAATGCTTTTCTGCAATGAGCCATTTTGTGATTGCTGCATCTGCTAGCTAGTTTTGTGTCAGCTCACTGGAGAAGAGGGAGCCTTAGTAAAAATAGCTCTGTAAAATCAGCCTTAAAATAGTCTTAATTAGCAATTGATGTGGGAGGGCCCAGTGCTCTGTGGATTAGACCATCTCTTGGTAGGTGGCCCTGGTTTCTATAAGAAAGCAGATTGAGGAAACCATGAGGAACAAGCCAAAATGCAGCCCTCCTCCATGACCTCAGCACCAATTCCTGCCTCCTGGTTCCTGCCATGTTTGAGTTCCTGTCCTGACTTCCTTCGATGATAAGCTGATATGAGGATGTAAGCAGATGGTATTACATCATGGGAATAGTAACGCCAATTAAGATACCAGGGTTAGGCAAAGCTCGAGACTCGTGTGTAATGGAGGTGTGATGCTATGTTGCTGTCTCAGAAGGAGACTCTGGTCAGATCAACATCAAAAAGAAGGAGCTGACTCCAAAAGACTAATACCTTGAGTCAATAGCTCAATCACATGCAAGTACTAAAATATGTGTAGAAAACTTTGAAATTTGATGTACAGTAAGTACACAGGGATTAAGAAGAGGGCTTTTTGGCAGACTTAGAGTGATTATTTGGAGGGTAAAGCTGGGTGAGACGGAGCAGTGAAGAAACCTCTAGATGATGAAGAATAAACATTGTGTGCCAAGCAATGCTGCCTGTTAATGGGGTCAGAGAACTGTAGAACACACCAATGCTCTGTGCTCAGATGGGCATTGTGGAACCTCTGCTTTGACAAGACCATTTGTGGTGGCTCAGAGGGAGGGATAGGAACTAATTCATGGATCACTTAAGAGTGGCTTTTCATTTTCATCTGTTTTTACTACTGTTTTGGAAGAAAGTAAACTGCCCAAATAAAAAAACAAAAATTGCATTGGTGATCTGCAATGAATTCAGAAATCCCTAATGCTTTCTGAGTGGGGTGAGTGGCTGCTAGAAGGATAAAGCTTAGAAAAGTGGATTTTGAATGCTGCAGGACTGATAGTCCTTAGGATTAGGTCTTCTGTGTAAGAGTTTTCTTCTAGGAAGCTGGTTAAGGCTCATTGTGTTTTAAAAGGAAACACATTAAAGCTCAGGAAGTCCCTGAAACCCACTAGATGCACAAGCCTAGCCTTCCCCAAGGTTATGTCAGCAGTGAGGACTGCTAAGGAGCCTCTACCAACCACAGAGTCCGAAGATACCCAGACCAGCAGAGCTACCTGAAAGATATGCTCTGATCTGTTCAGCTGCTTATATATCATCGCACAAGCTTCATGCTTCTATTTTGAATCTATCACCCATGCTGGGACATTCTGCTGGTGATGAAGCTTCTTTCGACTCATCCCTGTCCCTGTAAGTAACCCCATATCCATACTCCTGTAAATAACCCCAGTAAACTCATTGGTTTCCTCAGTTGGACATTTGAGTTTTCTCTCTGGTTTGGGTAGGCATTTGTTCATATCTCCTTAGAAACAGTGTCGCCTAACAAAGCCTTAGCGTAATGTAAATATTTTATTTCAAATGTACATGAGTAAAAGTGGCTATATTTCTAACTAGTCAGCAATCAATATGACAGAGTAAGTCTGTGAGTGGAGAGCTACAAGAAGACACTGTGCATTTCCAAAGGAGAGTGTCCAACAGCATGGTTGAGCTGCACAGCTCAAAGGAGTTGAGCCACTTTCAGGAATCTCACAAGCAGCCCCCTCTTTACAGTGTACAGCACAAGTCACTCTTAGGTTTAATAAGGCACCAGTTCATGCCAATACTTTTCTGAGAGGAAGACTACTGAGGTGAAAATTTCATGTCTTTTTCCAGATTAGGGAGGATGCTATCAAGAATCTTGCATATTGAGCAGAAAATTAAAATTACTTGAAAATAATAATGCTTATATTTTAATCAATACTAAAGTATATTTACTGGTTAACTATTATGCTGACTAGAGTTTGCTAAATGTTTTATTAACTTATTTAGCTATCTATTTGGAAATGCTTTCATGAAAGATAAAAATTACTGGATAAAATTTCTTCATACAGGGTACAACCTATGAAGATGAAATGAAAAATATCAAACATATAATTTCAAGGATTAATGAAATTCTGGCTCATAATTCACCAGTGTTGATTATCCAAAGATGGATACGTGGTTTCATAGTTAGGAAACACTTAAGGTATGTTTCGTTTTCTTTACTGTTTGAATGTTGAAATGATGTATAAATATCACGGATAAGAAGTAAGTTCTCTAATAATTTGTACTTTTGAACTCTATGCTCTTAAAAATGATATTTATACAATGCTTGACTTGGTTTTAAGAAAAATGTCATCTTCAGAATGATACATAATCAAAATTTGATGCTTTTATATGATAGAATGGATGTATGCACTTCTATTATGGCTACATCAGAGTGATGGAAGCCATATGTACCTTGGAAATATAAGAGGAATTTAGATTTTATTGGGATCTTTAGATAATGCCATTAGCATTGTATTTTTGGTCTCAGAGTTGAGGCACCTTCTGACACTGATGTGACATGGTATAAAATTCCTTTTCTTTGGAAGCACCCTCAATCCCAGTGTGTGGAGGCAGAGTTTGAGTGTTGTGGGAGAGAGTCATCTATGTAACTGATACAATGCCTCTATTTTAAAGATTTGTTCCATTAGGAGCATCACTTACCTGCTTCAAGGCAGAACTTCTTCATCTGCTAAATGCAGTGCTTATGGATTTGCTTATAGGAACTGAGGGAATGAATAGCATACTGGCACCTAGCAGAAGTAGCTGCTACTTTTTTATTAGCTGCTGTTTTAAAACACCTTTCACATTGTTCTCTGGGGCTGTCTGCATCATCTAGCTCTGTGAAAAATGTGCCTTGGATTTCTCATTCCTTCTTCCTGCCTGCTTCCACAGCACACAGGATACCCTCTTCAGAGTGTAGCTCTAATCAGGTTATCCTCCAGCTCCACATCCTCCAGTGCCTCCGAATTTGCCTAGGAGCAATGTCTTAATCACACGCCTCTGTTCTCACCAACACAGCATATTACACTGCAGGCATCATCATTATTGTCTGCATCAAGACGAGACTGGAAACTCTCTGAGATAGACTCAGTGCATGTTTTCTGCTCTGTGTATCTAGAACAAAACACAGTGCTTACACCGTTGAGTGCTCAAAATTGTTCATGGAATTGATGAACACAGTGATACTGTGAGATCTGGGATCAGAAATGCTTCTGGAGAGTTTCTATGGGAGAGTGAGCATACAGAGGAGGAAACTCAGTAGGATCAGCAGCTACAAGAGAAGCAGCACTGCAGTTCGGGTCCCTTCCAACTCCAGGATGTTAGTCCCTGGAGATGTCTCCAGGCGGAAGATATTTGCATTTCCCATGACAGTTTTCTATTGAAAAGCCCTAATACCATACACTTCCCTGAAATCCTATATGTACACTAAACTACTAGAATCTTCTATGCTTCCAAGTGAAAGTTTTCCTGGTTTGTGGAGTGAAGGGAAGTCTGTGTTTAATCTTAGCAAATGGGCACATGGATGTTAATCAATGTGCAGCTCATGTGGAGAAATGGGTGCATCTATTTCATGTCTCAAGGGAAGGAGGTCCAGCTTGTCATCTAGTTGGTATCTCAGGTCTTGGTAACAGTAACACTTGGACTTGATGGTCACTTTGCATCTGTATTGTACACCAGGTAGCTGCTCAGTGTTGCTCACTTGTGGTGGCTACAAAGAGAAGGGCTACAGTAAATCTGTCCTGCTGAATAGTCCACATGTTCTGAGTCACGTGCACCTTCTGGTTTCTCTTTTCATACCTGTCATGGAATAATCCCTGAAGACCTCCAATCCTTTGAGAAATGAAGGACATTTCTAAAGTAAGAGTAGGAATCAGAAGTGTTGCATGGCAGTTGGGAATTCTGGCTCCTAAGCCATATCAAGAGCATAAAATGGATGGTTCTTTTGATAATGACTTAATGTGATAATCTATCACATAGGCTTCTTCACTGCCTTCATTGAGCACTATCCTCTTCCTCCAGGAAAATCGTGATTATCAACTTATCAATAATTTCATACACCAGTTTAACCTACAGTATGTATAAAACACTCTCAGAATCATGATGTACACTTCACCATCAACAGTGTATTCGGTGAACCTACAGATCTACTGGATGTTTTGTGTTTAGATTGAAGAATGCTGCATAATAGTTGTTCAATTTATCAGTATGATATGGGCTCCTTGTTCAGTGATTTTGTCTCACTAGATTTATGAGTATTTTATTTTAATAGATTTATGAGTATTTTATTTTAATAGATTTATGAGTATTTTATTTTAATATATTTTTGTTGGAGCATTTTCCGTTGTGTTTGCTAACAATCACACCCCTTCGCCTTTGGTCTGAATGGGCTTTAAAGTGCCAATTCCTTTTCTGAACTCTGTCCTCATTTCAACATTTGCCGAATTCTAGCTGATGTTGCTTTTCTGCGTCCTGTGCGATTTCATGCTCTCTTAGAGCTCATGTCATAGCAATATGCTGGTGGTGTTTTGTTTTTTTTTCCTAACTATGCTTTTCGCCGTCTTACTCTCATTGTTGAGAGTAATGTAATTATCCTCCATTTTCTGCCTATCCTTTATTTTGTATGGATCTGTATGCCATTGGATGGATTTGTTTTCTTTTATTTTGCCCATTTAAGAGAAAACAAATTTTCCTAAACCTTAAGGAGAAGCCTTCATTTTTTCCAGTCCTGAAACCATCCCCTCTGTTGTGCTGGGGGTGTCTAAGACCATGTCTGTCCTTCAGGGCCCTGTGGCTTGGATCTCACTATCCCCTTTCTGCTGTGGACCTGTTCCCCACATGATATTTCCTATCTTATCTTTGATTCATTCCTCCTGTCCTTCCTCTGATTGATCTCCTGTACTTTGTCTCTTGCATTGAATGTATGGTTGGCAATTAAGGCCTGCTGGGAGTGTATTCTTGTTTTCTTTCTCTTCGTCATTTGTCTGAGTTCTTCCATCTGTCTCCTTCTCTCTGAGATTGAGTCTTATAGTTACATTTTTTTAAAAAAATCACCATCATTCATATTTTATGTTTTCAGTAAATAACTTTTTATACTTAAAATATCTTATAGTTATGAGACTAACTCTTAAGGAAACTGGTATTTTAGCATAGCCAGAGTTTATAGGTTAATTCAAATAGCTGAATTCAGGTGGCTGAACATTTCTTGTGTTTAAAACAGGTAAAAGAATCAGGCATAGTTTCAGAACTGCAGTTTTAGAAAAGTAAAGGTTGGCTTATTTAGAAAAGACTACGCTATTACAGTCTGTACTTTGTGATCACAAGTTCCATTGACAGACAGAGCCATATGGGGAGGGACTTCTGAACGCTAGGTTTTTAGTTAGTTAGATTTTAGTTGAGGTCATTGTTTTATTATTAATAAGAGACTTGCTCTCTATCCAAGTAAATATGATGAAATGTATTTATGCACATATAGTAATGTGGTAAGAAGATAATATATTGTATTCATAGTAGGAATAAAATAGGAGACCCTATAATCATTACTTTATAATTTTTGAAAGCTTGATCCAACTTGATATGTTTCCAAAGAACAAACAATATGTCTGATCAATTATTTGCTTGACTAATTTATGTATAACAAAGGCTCCCTCAACTGTGATTGAGCATAGGCATTAAGTTTTTTCTTGATTTTTTTTCTGTTGAAGTTCATAGTCAAAGAAGTTGAAATCTGTGGCTCCAAACAATATCAATGACTCTGGATTTTTTAACTGTTACTTCACATTCTATTTGTGTTCCATCATCACAGGCACTTATGATCCTCAGTAGTCCAGCTATTATAGCTCTTCTCAATGACTAACAGGCAGCAGAGGATCAAATTGGTCCTATGCTTCAAAGTCTGTGATATGTTCAATCAATGTCCAAGGAAACTTTGCTTTCCACTTCCTCGTGTGAGTTGGTAGAACCTCTCTGACATTCTACTAGAAGGTCAACTGTTACAAACAGCCATAAGTTTACTTGCAAAGCACCATTTTCCTCCTGATATAAAGTGATTATAAGAGATAGCATGGATCAAAGGTATAGTGGGACAACTGGAAAGTCTTCCTGTCCTGGGTGAAGTAAGAAAAATAAGAGCAATTTGAACCATGGGCACATGACACATGTTCATAGTATAGCATGGCAGGGATGCTAACCAGCCTTCTTAGGAGCTCATCCTAGCAGTACACTAGCAGAGTGGGGTGGTCAAGGCTTGTGTCTCACAGATGGGAAACTTGGCTTCTGTTACTTAAGGTGAATGGGGAGAGGGAGTTGTGCCGTCATTCAGTGCTGCTACACAATATATGGAAAAGAAAAACGACAAAATCATACCTACTGTGTTGCTCACTTGATCGTATGTATGGAAAGAAGGAAACTGGTACATTGAAGATTAAGCATCTAATGAAGAGAGGAAAATAGAAACTGCATTCAATATGAATGTAAATAGAGTTAATGAAAATATAGGAAACTAAAGAAATAGTATGTAAATATACAATGAACAACAAGAAAATGTATATAAAAATCAGTAGTCTAGAATTGCTTCTTTTTAAAGAGCAATAAATTGATAATACTCCTATAAGACCAATAAAGCACAGAGAGAGAAGAAATAAAAGATAGCAAGGTAATAAAGAGGTTAGGACAGCAGACACAAAATACAATAAGCACTTACAACATTGTAACTGCTTGATACTATATTGTGAGAAATGGATGAGTTCCTTTAAAAAGAGCCTCAATTTCCAAGTTAATCAAGGAAAGCACAAAAGCACCAAATAGAATCAAAGACATTCAGCATCTATTAGAAATATTACAGAGGATGCATGACTAGATGACTTCAATAGTCATGCTATTTGTCAAAGTTCAGAGAGCAAAGGGGTACATGCTGCTTGTCTTTGCTCAAAGTGGTCACAGAATTGCACGATAATACTAAAGGAATGAAAGCTGCAGGCCCGTCAGGCCAGAATACAGAAGTGAAAACCTTGAAATGGTAGAGCATTAGGTTCAGCAGTGCATTAAAGGTGTCATAGCCTATAGGCAATGCAAGTTCATTCCAGGAATACAAGCTTAGCTTAACAGAAACACAGTGAAGGAGATGCACCATTTCTGATTTGTCCATCACAGTGTCAGCTGTGCAGTGCCAAATTGAGTCCTTTGTGTCCGTGGTTTAAGAGTCCCATCTTCTCCTTATTTTGTGCAGGGCAAGACGTCACAGGTGACCCATGTGACCTTGACACCCCTCCCTTAACTCTCTCTCTCTCTCTCTCTCTCTCTCTCTCTCTCTCTCTCTCTCTC
>JADRCH010000011.1:18841292-18859042 GCA_019843965.1 Rhynchomys soricoides
CTCTCTCTCTCTCTCTCTCTCTCTCTCTCTCTCTCTCTCTCTCTCTCGTAATTACGTTTAGATTGTGTATCTGAGTGGTACCAACCCAGTCCCATGAAGATCTGAAAGGCAGTTTCCTTAGGTACTGATAGGACACGTCAGAAAATTTGAAGCACAGGAATAATTTTATCTTCTGTTAGCTGTCAATGGGAAAGAGTACTGCAAAGGACCAGAGAGCAGTCATCACGAGCTGGGCATCACTCCTGACAAAAGCCAACCAGAATATGGAGTATTCAGTCCTAAAAAAATAACTGTATTCTGCTTTTAGGACAAGCTCAGCGATGAGTATTCCTTCAAGCTTGGAGCTAAGACCCTTCATCCAGCCCCAAACATATATGCAGGAGTTTCTAAGGTAGTGAGTGCAGGAAGACCATCTCCGTGTCTCAGCAAAATCACCTTGTATAATTCAACACCCCTTGTAAGTTAAAGTCCAATAAACCGAATTAAAAGTTGATTCCCTGTTCTGGAGATACAGCTCAGTTGGTAGAATGCTTGCTTGACATGGATAAAACCCTGGGTTTGATCACCAGCACCACATAAAGCCAGGTATGGTGATGCTTGCCTGTAACCTAAGCACTTAACTATTTAACAGTAGTTGAATGGAAACCCACATTACATGTCTCTATATACAATAAAAACAAACACCACTCCCAAACCCAAACCAACATAAATACACTCAATAACATAAATGATATTTTTACTTCGATATTAGGCAACAAATGCATTTATTATCACTCAGAATTGAAATAATGAACTCATTTCCCCAAGGTCATTAGTGCATGGGAATGTCAATTCTGGTCACTTGTGCAGCACAGTGTACTAAGTCAGTGTACCTCGGTGAGAGAAAAAAAAGTTCCCACAGATGTTATCAAGCACAGGTGGGCAAGAGGAACCTGGTACACTGTTAGAGAAAGTGTCAGTTATTGTAGATGCAACAGAAATGAATAAGATACTTACTCAGGCTCACAAGACTCAGAAGTACCCTTCCTAGGGATGCACTGAGGGCCTCTCAGTCAGCCTGCCACATAGATACCAGCATGTGCACATTTATCATGCCTTTAGTCAGAATAATAAAGTTACAGAGTTAATGAGGAGTCCACTGACAGATTAGTGGATGAAAAAAGTGGAATATATTCACACTTGAGTTTTATTTAGTGGTAACGAATAAGACATTATGTCATTTGCAAGACATGGTAAAATTTGAGACCATGTTGCTAGAAATAAGAATGACTCATGAATATAAGTGCTTCTTTTCTCATGTAGAAATCATGCTGAAGACAGTACAGACATAAGAGTAGAAGTGACACTATTTGCAAAGTGGAAAGGGACAAGGGAGTGTAGGGAAACTGGGCAGGAAAGGGGAAGGCGAATACAAGCAACACGTATGGTAGCACATGCGAACATACAATCCTGAGACCCAAACTCCAATTGGCATATATTGATAATAATTTAAATAACAGCATTCCTGAATGTAAACAAATTCAAACTTGGGTTTCTTCAATAATAAAACTTTTGGGAAAGACAACCCAGTATGTTGGAACTGTAATCTGTCCCTACCCCTTAGTGGGTTTCTCAAAAACTTCTCTCAACAGGAAAATAGACTCAGGTGGGGAGAGCATACAGATGGTGACAAATGGGGTATATCTCAAACTTGTAATCATGTGTCATGGGAGCTGAGGCAAAAGGATTTAGGACTGCCCAAGCTAGCTCTAAAAACCAGTGAGAAGTATAGACAGCATTGGAGAATGCATGCATCAGATGAAATCTACCTCTTTTGTTAGTATTAAGCAATTCTAAATACTCCATCTTATATATATATATTATATACTTAAATATATATTTAAACTTTTTTCTTTTTCTGCTACCACTGTATAGATCCTAGAAGATTAATATTCATGAGTCAAAATTTTATGTCAGGTTGATGATATTTTACAAATATTTGTCTCATCGGCATGGGGCAGCATCTTACTCCTAGATTTTCAACTCAAATATAATTCAGAAATTTAACTACATTTACTGGACTTTAGTAGTGGCATTTGAAGAACTTTAAAAGTGAGGCATCAGGCCTAGGAGTGTGCAGCTCATCAGAGGTACCCTCTTCTGGTAACTTGGTAACACTGTGCTCATAGAGCATGTGCTATTGCATAGTATCATCGTCAAAGCTAGAACATGTCTTGCCCATCCTATTTGCTGTGTTTCTACCTTGTTTTGATGTAGCAACAGGCCCTCCCTAGTGGTACAGTTAGTGTAGGATTTCCTTGCTTTTAGGACTATTAGAAAAATCCCTGTTCTTCATCAGTTAACCAGTCTGAGGCCTTCTATTGCAGTGACACCAAAAAGACAAAGACAAGTTTTAGAGTTCCTGAAGACAGTGAGACATTTTCCCTTATGGTTTTTAGATTATTCTATAGAACAGTAGTTCTTGCCCTGTAGGTAAAGACCCCTTAGGGGGGTCTAATGACCCTTTCACAGGGGTTGCCTAAGACCATCATTTTATGGATGTGGAACTGTACTAAACATAGGAACTATATTAAAGGGTCACAGCATTACGAAGGTTGAGAACCACTGTTCTAGAAAGTATAAATTCAGGAAGAAGACATTGAATTTGCTAAAGATAGATTATGTGACTTATGGCTTAGCTTTCAGGAAAACAGACAAGAATAGCCATTCTCCAAAGTCTTGCCTACATTGGTAATAAAAATGTTCATTAATATAGGCTTCATACTGATCTGTACAACGTAAATCAAATTCAGGTTAGGGTAGACCGTATTATCACCACAGGCAGGCTGGTTCGGTGTCTTCAGTGAGAACTGTGTACCGCTAGACTGCATCTGGAATGCCCTCTAGGGGATCGTGTGTTGAGGCTTTGCCTTTGCTGAACAGTGTTATTGGCAGATGGTAGAAGCTGAAGAGAAGCTGAGTGAAGGGAGCCTATCCTCAGGGGTGGTATGCTTGTGATGGGTTGTGTTGTGTGTTGTTCTTTGGAGAGCTGTAAGCAACTGTCTATCTGCAGCAGAGAGATAGCACTGACAAAACAAGGAAAGAGTCCACTGAAGTCTGGCACCATAGCGCACTTGTTGGGGTTACTTACAGGAGTATTGGTGCTGGAGAATGGGACACCCAAAAGCATATACAACAGCACTGAACAGTGCACCTCAGCATGGGGGTCAGCTCATGAAAGCCTCAGTCCTGGAGCTCCATGCCCAACTTGCAACCACTTTCATTTGCCCCAGAGATGTCTCTTACCCAGGTATTCTTCAGTGCTTGTGGAGCCTCAGTGTAGAACCTGGTTAGTCTTAACCTTCTCAGCTCCCTATGTTAGAAAGTTCCATGAAAGTCTGCAAAATTGACTTCTGAGTCTTCCCCCCTGCAGGAAGGAATGTCTCAATTCAGAGGAGACAGTCACATAACATGGGTTGAGAGGACTTGAGTACTTTCTTGCACTTTGCTTACCAGCCACCAAGGTAAGCAGCTGGTCCCCACATGCTGCTCCTGCCCACCATGATTCTCAGCCTCAAGTCAGCCTCAAAGCAACAATGCCTCTGGCCAAGGGCTGAAACCTTTGGCATTGTGATCTAGAAGCAATCTGTGTCTAAGTGGGTTTTCTTGGTGTGTCACTGATTTGTGTATGCTTCTGTGTTTGCCCTGAGTCACTAAGGCACTGTGGGGAAGAGTATGTGCATGTATGTGTGTCCAGATCAGTCCAGATCTGATGGCATCCAATTGAATGAAGGTACTGCACAAGCTGACATGGCCTGAATTTGAGGAAAAGTGGTTTCATGGTTTTAAATTGCCATAAAAATGAAAAATATGCAAACAACATAATACTAAAATACTTAAAATACTTGCTCCTGTGATTTGTAGAAAATGGAATTGCTCAACCTTGAGGTAAATGCTAAAATGGAGATAAGAGATGACCCTGACACCACTGCCATTCCTGTGAGGGTGTCATTGTTTTGCTGCTTTCTGTTGTGTGTTACGGTCCTGTGAGATGAATCCGAGGATTGCTTTAAGCCATGAACAAACCTTTTTCTATGATTTGTATTTTGGCATGAAATTCATCAATTATTTTTCCTCAACTATAATGTTTAAAAATATAAGAGGCTTCATGCTAAGCATAACTGCCAATATTTCTTCTGGGTTAAATACAGTAACTTAGAAAGTAAAAGCAAGTGCCCGTGCAATTGAGCAGCAGTCAGTAATACTCTAAGGAATTTAGACCCCAGTCAGGAAGATACAGGTAGAATATTATTGATCTATCAAGTTTAAGGCCCCATTGCTTAGAGGAAAAGAAAAAAGTTCACCTTAGTAGTCAAAAGGTCCCATAAGGGATAATGAATAAATAAATAGTAACTGATATGAAACCAAGTCTTTTCTCATTAATACAAAGTGTAGTGAACACTCTAAGTGACCTATCAGCAGTTTGTAAATGACATGGCAGATTTAAGTGGCAATATTACAATTAATAGGGAGTATAAGTCACTTTGATTTAAGATTATTCTCATTAAAGATTTATCCTAAATGCAATAGTACTATACATTGAAAATACGTAAGCATCTTATCAGAGATACCTGGCTTTCACCTCGTGGGGCATGGTCCTGGTTGCGGGCTGGCTCAAGGTTGTCATTATGTTGAGGTGTGTTCCTTCCATCCTAGGGTTTTGGGGAGACTTTATCATAACAGTTGTCTCGGTGCAGATACATTCTTGATGTACTCTAGTAACATGTGTTGTTACTCAACTTTTTGATAATGGAATTCTATTTTTTCACATTTCACTTTACTGAACTCTCTATTTAAAAAGCTCTCTCCTCATATCTACAGACACTATTTCCCCTAGAAATGCTAGTGTCACTTGGCTCTTTCTAGAGCTGGCTCTGTTGCCAGCTCCTTTTCAGCATGGTTCATGTTCTTACTTGTCAGGATATTTTCAAGTTTGCAATCTAACTTTTTTTTTTTTAAGTTTTTTTTTTTTTCATTTTTTTCATACTTTCTTTACATTTCAAATGTTTCCCCCTTTCTAGCTCTCCCTTTTGGAACCTCCCTATTCCCTCTCCCCTCCCCTGACTCTATGGGGGTATTCCATCACCCACCCACCTACCCACTCTCGTTATCCCTCCTTGGCATTCTCCTATACGGGGGGGATCTAACACCCTCAGGCCTAAGGGCCTCTGCTCCCCCTGATGTCTAACAAGACCCTCCTCTGCCACATATGTGGCCAGCACCATGGGTCCCTCCATGAGTATCCTTTCGTTGGTGATCCAGTCTCCAGGTGTATTGAGGGGTCAGGCCAGTTGCCACTATTGCACACTCCCTGGGGCTGCAAATTCCCTCAGCTCCTTCAGTCCCTTCTCCAACTCCTCCATCTGGGACCTCACACTCAGCCCTATGGTTGCTGTGATGTGACTCTTGGGTATTTTGAACTTTTGGGCTAATAACCACTTATCAGTGAGTACATACCATGATCATTCTTTTGTGACTTTTTTAACTTGCTCAGGATGATATTTTCAAGTTCCATCCATTTGCCTGCGATTTCATGAAGTCATTGTTTTTAATAGCTGAGTAGTATTCCATTGTGTAAATGTACCACATTTTCTGTATCTATTCCTCTGTGGAGGGACATCTGGGTTGTTTCCAGCTTCTGGCTATTATCAATATGGCTGCTATGAACATAGTGGAACTTGTGTCTTTATTACATGTTGTAGCATCTTCTGGGTATATTCCCAGGAGTGTTATAGCTGGATCCTCAGGTAGTATTATGTTCATTTTTCTGAGGGTCCACCAAACTGATTTCCAGAGAGGTTGTATCAGTTTGCATTCCCACCAGCAGTGGAGAAGGGTTCCTCTTTCTCCACATCCTCACCAACATCTGCTATCACCTGAGGTTTTGATGTTAGCCATTCTGACTGGTGTGAGGTGGAATCTCAGGGTTGTTTTGATTTGCATTTCCCTGATGAGTAAGGATGTTGAACATTTCTTTTGGTGCTTCTCGGCCATTCGAGTTTCCCCAGTTGAGAATTCTCTGTTTAGCTCTGTTCTCCATTTTTTGATAGGGCTATTTGTGTCTCTGGAGTCTAGCATCTTGAGTTCTTTGTATACATTGGATATTAGCCCTCTATCAGATGTAGGATTGGTAAAGATCTTTTCCCAATCTGTAGGTTGCCGTTTTGTCCTATTTACAGTGTCCTTTGCCTTACAGAAGCTTTGTAATTTTATGAGATCCCATTTGTCGATTCTTGATCTTAGAGCACAAGCCACTGGTGTTCTGTTCAGGAACTTTTCCCCTGTGCCCATTTGTTCAAGACTTTTCCCTACTTTCTCTTCTACTAGATTCAGTGTATCTGGTTTTATGTGAAGGTCCTTCATCCACTTGAACTTGAGCTTTGTACAGGGAGATAGGAATGGATCAATTCGCAATCTTCTACATGTAGACCACCAGTTGAACCAGTACCATTTGTTGAAGATGCTGTCTTTTTTCCACTGGATGGTTTTAGCTCCTTTGTCAAAGATCAAGTGTCAATAAGTGTATGGGTTCATTTCTGTGCCTTCAATTCTATTCCATTGATCTACCTGCCTGTCACTGTACCAATACCATGCAGTTTTTATCACTACTGCTCTGTAATACAGCTTGAGGTCAGTAAGGCTGATTCCCCCAGAAATCCTTTTATTGTTGAGAATAGTTTTTGCTATCCTGGGTTTTTTGTTATTCCATATGAATTTGAGAATTATTCTTTCTAAGTCTATGAAGAATTGAGTTGGGATTTTGATGGGGATTGCATTGAAACAGTCCCATAACCCCTAAAGAAATAGAAGCGCTCTAATGTGTTAAGGTGCTATGCCATGTGCAGGATTTATTTACTGACTTTTTGTTGTTGTTGTTGTTTTTGTTTACACTGGTTTATTTAACATATACTTCCCTGAACCATGAAGCACTTTACTTTTTTACAGTGACCAGCTTATGTTTAGAGGGTTAGTGTTCCTGCCTTCCATTTTTCTACAGTAGCTGTGGGCTTAAACATCTCAGTCTGTCCAGTTAAGTTACTTCACTTTGCAAGATCTAGTCAGCTGTGTTATTTTATGTTCTGCTTGGATCCCATCCCTGGGGAAACCTTTGAACCTTTGCCTAGAGCATGGACATGAGGTGAAAGGGCAGCTTTCTCCCAAAGCGGAGTCCTGGAGCTCTGCCTGCCACCTCAGCTGGCATGGCAGCACCAGCCTATGTGTCTCTGAGGACTGACAGTCAGTGTTTCCATGTTCTGTACCTCATCTCCTGAGCCAGAGCAGAGGGAGGCAGGTTTAGTACATACAGCCGTTCTTACTGGGCAGTGCCTTTGGGGTATGAGGCCAAGCCTTTCTCATCCTGGTTAGGAGGCAGCTAGTGCTGGAAGCCTTTTCCACTCAGTTGGACTTGTCTCCCATGGAACTGTGTTGTGAAGAGAACAGGTGGTAGTTTGACTAGTAATTGTCTTTACATTCCAGACCTGGAGTTTCTTAAGTAAATACCGTCTTCCTTTGGCCTGTGCACTTTGAGAATTCTTTGACCTCTTTACTTTCTAATTTTGACTAGTTACAGGGTTTTGCTCAGAACACTATATATCTATTCAGAAGTTGTCTACCCATCATGGCCTCTGCTCAGAGCTCTAGAATGATTTTCAAACTCAGTGGCTAGCCTTTAGTGCTGCAGACAGGCCAAGGGTGGTATTGTCTCATGAAGCATTTGCCTAGTCTCTTGCCATGACTGGTTTCTCTGGAAAGAAGGCTATTCTCAGTCTCTCACCATGATGTCTTCAGCCTAATTAATATACCTAATGGTTTGTTTTTACATAATTTGTCTTTATTTAGGTAACATAGGCTTCATGAGATACAAACATTCTCTTCTCACAAAATGCATTGAGGCTTATGCAAAAACACACCTGTTCTATGAATATCCATGCTTTTCTTTATGTGTGACTATTGGTTGATTGTGAGAGATTACATCACATGTTTCTCTCCTGGATAAACACATTTGTCTAGCTGCATCACTGGCTGCATTTGAAGAGGCAGCCCCAGGAAAGAATGCAGCTTCTTAGCATGCTCAAGTGCTTACTGAGTTCTGCTTGGTTTCCTACACCCCTTTCCTCATGGGCTGGAGACATTCAGAACAAGGAGGAACAGCAGAGGTCAACTGCTACTCTGAGCTATTAAATGGTTTATTATATCTTTTTGTTTGGTTGTTTAATATAATTTGTTTTTATATTTATTTTTATTCACTTTACATCCCTATGGCAGCCCCCTCCCTCCTGTCCTCTTTACACATTCATCCCCCCCATTGTCCCCTCCAGTTCTCTTAGAGAATGGGGACCTCCCCAACCCACTTAGGTACTACCCCACCCTGGAGCATCTAGTCCCAGCAGTCCCAGCAGGACTAGGCACAGTCTCTCCCTTTGAGGCCCAGCTGATGGCAGGCAGCAGAGAAGAGACATCCCTGCTCCATTTGTTAGGGGACTCACATGAAGTCCAAGCTGTACACTTGTAACAAATGTGTAGGGGGGGTCTAGTTCCAGCTTCTGCATGCTCGCTGGCTGGTAGCCCCCACTCTCTGAGCCACATGGTCCCAGGTTAGTTGACTCTGTGAGTCTATCTATCTATCTATCTATCTATCTATCTATCTATCTATCTATTTTAAACTCCAAATTTTATTACCCTGCCAGTCCAACCTCTACTGTTCTACATCCCATACCTCCTCCCTGCCCCCTGTCTCCATGAGGATGTCCTCACCCCAAACCCCCAACCCCTACCCCACCAAACCTCTAAACTCCCTGGGGCCTCCAGTCTCTTGAGAGTTAGGTACATCTTCTCTGACTAAACTCAGACCAGGTAGTCCTCTGCTGAAATATGTGTTGGGGACCTCATATCAGCTGGTGTGTGCTGCCTGGTTGGTGGTCCAGAGTCTGAGAGATCTAGGGGGTCCAGGTTAATTGAGACTGCTGGTCCTCCTACAGGGTCACCCTCTTCCTCAGCTTCTTCCTACTTTCCCCTAATTCAACCACAGGGGTCAACAGCTTCTGTCCATTGGTTGGATGCAAATATCTGCACCTGACTCTTTCTGCTGCTTGTTGGGTCTTTAGGAGGGCAGTCACGATAGGTCCCTTTTTGTGAGCTTTCCAGCCTCAGTAATAGTGTCAGGCCTTGGGGCCTCCCCTTGAGCTGGATTCCACTTTGGTCCTGTCTCTGGACCTTCCTTTCCTGGGGCTCCTCTCCATTTCCATCCCTGTAGTTCTTTCAGACAGGAACAATTATGGGTTAGTTTTGACTGTAGGATGGCAACCCCATCCCTCACTTGATTCCCTGTCTTTCTGCTGGAGGTGGGCTCTACAAATTCCCTCTCCCTAATGTAAGGCCTTTCCTTTAAGGTGCCTCCCTTTTTTGTCCTGAGAGTCTCTCAACTCCCAGGTCTCTGGTACATTCTGGAGCCCCTCCCTCACCTCTGGAGGTTGCATGTTTCCATTCCTTCTGCTGGCCCTCAGGGCTTCAGTCCTTCAGTCCTTTTACCCACCCAATGCCAGATCACATTCCCCTCTTCCCCCCTCCCCCATGCTCTTTCCCTCTGAGGTCCCTCCCTCCCTCCCTTCTTCCCTCCCTCCCTCTTGTGATTGCTTTCTTCTCCCTCCCAAGTGGGACTGAGGCATCCTCACTTGGGCCCTTCAGCTTGCTGATGTTTTTGAGTTCTGTGGACTGTATCTTGGGTATTCTGTACTTTTTTTGGGGGGGGCTAATACCCACTAATTAGTGAGTACATACCATGCATGTCCTTTTGGGTCTGAGTCACCTCACTCAGGATGATATTTTCTAGTTCCATCCATTTTTCTGCAAAACTCAGTATGTCCTCATTCTTAATAGCTGAGTAGTATTCCATTGTGTAAATGAACCACCCTTTCTGTATCCATTCTTCTGTCATGGGACACCTGGGTTGTTTCCAGCAACCGGCTATCACAAACAAGGCCAATATGAACATAGTGGAACGTGTGCCGCAGTGGCATGGGTTGCATCTTTTGGGTATAATCCCAAAAGTGGTATTACTGGGTCTTTAGGTAGATCCATTTCCAGTTTTCTGAGGAACCTCCAGATTGATTTCCAGAGTGGTTGTACCAGCTTGTAAACCCACCAGAAATGGAGGAGTGTTCCTCTTTCTTCACATCCTTGACAACATGTGCTGTTGCCTGAAATTTTGATCTTAGTCATTCTGATTGTTGTAAGGTGGAATCTCAGGGTCGTTTTGATTTGCATTTCTCTGATCACTAAGGAGATTGAACATTTCTTTAGGTGTTTCTCAGCTATTCGAGATTCCTCTTTTGTGAATTTTTGGTTTAGTTCTACACCCCATTTTTTGATTGGGTTGTGTGTGTGTGTGTGTGTGTGTGTGTGTGTGTGTGTGTTTGGTGGTGGTTAGCTTCTTGAGTTCTTTATACATTTTGGATATTAGTCCTCTACTGGATGTGGGGTTAGTGAAGATTTTTTTCCCCAACCTGTAGGCTGCCAATTTGTCTTATTGGCTATGTTTTTGGCCTTCTTATACCTACAAAATTGGTAGGCAAAAGCATCAAGAATGGAGTATTAAATAAATGACATAGGAATAAATGACATATGACATTTATGACATAGGAATGCTGCCTTGTTTGGATTGTTTTGTTTCTGGTATTACTAAGGATAAATTTTCAGTTGACTTATCTAACAAATGATTTTTTTTTTTTTAATCACATGGGATGGGTGTTGCTGGTGGTTAGCAGCTCATTTGCATGAGATTGGCTTGGTTCATTTCAATATATTTCCTAAGGCTATTAAATAAATGGTGCCTGGTGCATTTTGTCAAATCCCTTTCACTTGTCCATTTAGACAGCAGCAAACTTTTCCTGCAGTCATGTGCTGCTGTGATGAGAGACACAGCATCATCAGTGTGCTCCTTCTCTTTGCTGGTGTTGCTGGCTTTTCTTTCTGAATACTTTCCTCTGTAATCAAAGGCCAAATTACCCCATGTTCTCCCTTTAATTGTAAAATGGACCAAATAAAAATTCTAGCACAATGTTGACTATGAGAGAGGGGTCATCTCTTCCACTCCTTCTACATTTAGACAAGAAAATATTCAGTATCTTACCATTGATTTGATGTCAGTTTATAGATAGCAACTATCAGACAATATTTCATTAAACACAGCATAGGAATAAAAGGTAAAAATGATTTGCTCCTTTGTTTGCCCATTAGTGTGGCTGGCAGAAATTTCACAGTTCTTTTGTGGCCTGCATTCTGTAGATATCACTGCTCTATGCTTTCTCTATATTTACAAAATGGAACAGATAGAAACTATGAGGCCTCCATGCTGCAGTGCATGGAGGGAGGAGTCACCACCTGTAATAGCATCCAATTAATACATGATCCTGTGGTGGCATGTTCCTTGCTACCTGTCCCAGTGTTCTGGGTTCCCTAATGAAAGACCTTTGTATTTAGATATGCCTAAAACAGCCCGATGGCTGTGCCACTTCTTAACCTTCATGTGGCTAATCCGCCTGCCTCAGATAGTCTCAAATCATGGCTTACTGCATACTATATTCCATCTTTGTTCCCTGGATGCAGTTGGGGAGCCCTCTTGGGCCTCAATCCCCTGGCTCCTACATGGTGGCTATGCTCTCTGTCCCACACCTTCTCAGGTGTGGACTCTTTTCTTTCCTTCTCCTGGCATGGCCAATCTCCTTCTTCTCACCCTGTCCCTCACCAGGGAATTCTAAAAGTCCCATCTCTGTCTGCCCTGCCCAATCATTGGCTGCCAGCAACTCTATTTACCAATCAGAACCAACCAGGGGCAGGGTCCCTCAGTGTCTTATATGCAAATATGCAGATTCTCCTGCAAACAATTTTGCTGACCCAAATTAGCATAATACAACAGCAGCAACAGCTTCCCACCTCTATCTGCCCAGTGCTAACCCACCACTGGCTTGCCCATTGCTAACCCACCTCTGGCTGCCCAGTTTTACCCACCTGTTTTTTTTTTTTTTTTTGGTTTTTCGAGACAGGGTTTCTCTGTAGCCCTGGCTGTCCTGGAACTCACTCTGTAGACCAGGCTGGCCTCGAACTCAGAAATCCGCCTGCCTCTGCCTCCCAAGTGCTGGGATTAAAGGCGTGCGCCACCACCCACCTTTTGCTACCCAATGTTAACCCACCTCTGGCTGTCCAGTGCTAATCCAGACCTGCCAGTCCCTCCACTGTCACCAACAACCCAGAGTGGGGTGTCAGGAGGGCTAATTTTAGGGTGTCGTTCATTCATTTCTCAATTGGCTCACCATGAAATGGATATCTGAATGTTGGTGGCATATTCTCAGCCCTTGAATGACAATTAGGTAAAACAAATGGCACACTGGACTCGCATTGCCAATGCTAAGATACAGTTAATTTGTAAGTAGTTTTCACCTTTTCAGTATGAAAAACAAAGCCATTAATAGTTGTTTTCTCATCCCTTGTATTTAGCCCCTATTTTACACGCAGAAAGCGTCCCGGCAAAATGATTAGGGTACTTGAAACAAAATTGATCTGCATAGGTAGAAGTAATGAAGACAAATTCTTGGAGGATATCTTCCTTATCAAGCCTGAATCTAACATAAAAGGGAAGGTCGCACACTGGAAACAAGTAAGTATAATTGGTTATCTTGACATATTTGTAATTTATATAATGTAACTTATATAATTTATATAATACAATGTCTTCAGTCTCACTGAAGAATTCTCACTGTGTTGCTGATATCCTGCGTTAGAATCTGTGGATGTCAGGGAACGGTATTATGTGGAGCTTTAGTGGCTTTCCGTACCTACTCTGTAAAGGCTGCAGTGCCAACCTGCGCTTGCCTCTGGTTTAATCACAGTGGCTAGTAAGAGTCTCTTGAACTTTCTCATTTTGAAATGTAAGGACGTTTGCATGCAGCTTATTAAGGATTAGCACTTTTAATTCTATGTACAGTATAACATTTACCCGACGGTTTTTGGTAGCCAGAAATTGTTTCGAAAAAACAATTGTCAAGAGAAAGAAGCTAACCTGTTTTTGCTGAACTCCTATGTGCCAGGCACTGTGTGGCTGTTCCGATGGTGGTCACAGGATAAGGGCTTTATATGCAGCTTTGGACCAGGTACTCTGGTGAATGACTTATGCCTCTGCTATGTTTGTGGTTTTCTTCGGTTGGCTATCAGGTTATGATAGGAGTGACGGTTCACCAGTGTAGTAAAATTAATGGTGCTAATCTTATGGTGAACTCCAAAGTCGTGTGTCTGTGATCAAAGGCATAAGTAGACTTTTCTTTTGAACAACTTGAGCTGCTTGAGCATAATGGGAAGAGTGTCACTGCTGTGATTTCAATGTTCACACGCTACATATAGCATGTGACTATTCTCCCAGTCATGAAAGCACACACCTGTACCTGGAATAAAATGATTGTTGTAAAGACCACTGTACTCTACTCTAACCATTTTTCTCCTTAAAAATCAGTGTCACTTCTCTGGATTTGCTCCACAGGACAGGACACTTCAAAAACTTAAAGCTCACCGGCAGGAAAAAACAAACAGACAAACAAAAAACCAAATCAAACAAAAAAACTGAACAAACAAAAAACAGGCTCTGTAGCCACCACCTGAGCCGAGTCTGCTTTGTACGAGGACTGGCTGCTAGTATTATAAAATGACAACCCACTTCCTGTATGCTGATGATAATAAGTCTGTGTCTCTGAATGTATATTAACTTAATGCAAATCACTATCACATGTGTAAAAATTAGAGTAGCATCTACTGTGTAAAGATTGATGAGGTATCAAAGAATATGACATTGGGCTTAGAAACACTTGAATATTATGACTTTTTGCTAAAATATAAAGAAAGCTTTAAATTTCTTTCATATTTTAATAATTTTGCTAGCCATTACTTGTAAGACCGATTTATTTCTAGTATATAAATGTGTACATTGTTTCATGCTATGCCATTGTTTATAGTCGCTGTTCATAGTCCACTGTACAAGCTCATCTCAGTTTCTTAAAATAGTGGTAATTATTTTTGTTAGTTTCAGTTATGCAGAATTATTTGTTCTATTTAGAATTGGCCTTCAATCTCTTTCTGGCCAAAGTGGCAATTTGATATAAGATTTTATACTTTATTAAATTTACCTTCCTATTCAGTTTGTTTGTTCTGCCTTGGAACTTGGCTTATTACAAATTCAGTGATGAAAGTTTCTTCAGAGTGAACCTGAGAAGCCAGGATCTGAGCAATAAGAAATGAAAACATAAGTTAGGAACTGAGAAAAGGAGTGAGGGAGGCAAACACAGGATACAGGGAATTCACTTTTGTAAATGACATCCATTAAATAGTAGGATGGGTTACGCAGAATGCAGTTCAAGATTTGGTCATTCTGTGAAGCAGTAGGTGTCTAAATTTGGTCCTATCTAGGTTGAAAAATTCCTGACCAAAATGATTTAAAATTGCTCCTGTTTTTGGTATGCTAAAGAGTGGAACAGGCCAGAAGAAGGAGTGTGGATTGCACTCAGGAAGGAAATGTGAAGTAAGCATCCAGAGTCTGTGGAAAGACAGAGTGACCCACAGAACTGGAACTCACAAGTCAGGAGGAAAGCCTTAGAGTCTGGATCTGATGCAGGCATGAGGGTGGGAGTTCCTCTGGTCTGCAGACACTGCTGGCAGCGTGGCTGGGACTGCACATGGGGCAACAGAGATATGGGTTTCAGTGATGCAGTTAGATCGAGGCCGAAGGAGACTCTTAGCATTCTGGATGATTTGGAGGAAATTTGGATACTAATATTAGGGAATTTGGGGGGACATATATGACTATTTAAAATACCCTTGGGCACAACCAATTTTGCTTTTATCTCAGAGGTTACTGAGGAAAAAATATACACAGAATGAGCTAGCTAATACAGCAGTTCCTTATTGAGAGTTTGACCTTGTAAAATAACAGTAAGGTAAGTAAACTTAATTATTAGATAATCACACTATTATCTACAGTCATGATCTGTAGAGGTAATATGGTGTGAACGAAAGGTATAGCCATTGGGTGAGAGTGGACAGATTCAGCAGGGGTGAGGGCAATATTTTCTGTCCTATTTTTCATGGGCACCCTTCCTGCCTCAAAGCAACAACTTCCTTAAGATGGCTCAGTGTCTGTAAAGCAGACAGGAAGCCACTGCTGAGTAGTCACATGGTGGCAAGAAGCTTTCTGCTGAGCCCTCACGGAGAAAAACAAAACACACAAGCCAAACCCTTAGATGTAAGAGCTGTTGGTCTCTCTAGCTGAGCATCCTAGACATGTGACTCATCTCAGGATTAAGCATGGCCTCAATCCACCAACCATGAAAAGAGGAATCCCATCCCTTTGTTTTCTCTCTTCCTGGTTATTGTGAAAGCAGAATGTATAAATATATACATAAAGATATAAATAGTGTAAAGCTGGAACTACTTTATCACCCACACCTGAGTGAGTGATGAACACAGCTCAACATGTTTATAAATGCTCACTTGCTATCTGGATATTTTCTTGGTGACATGTAGTTTTCGTTTTTTTAAAAAAATGTATTTAACAATTTCTTTTTTATTTTTTCCCCACCCACTCCCACCTCACCGCCCTCCTATTCCCCTACCCTGGGGCATCAAGCCTTCACCGGATCAAGAATCTGCCCTCCCATTGATGCCAGATAAGGCCCTCCTCTGCTACATATGAGACAGGGGCCATGGGCCCCTCCATGTGTACTCTTTGGTTGGTGGTTTAGTCCCTGGGAGGTCTGGGTGGGGGAGGTCCTGTTGGTTGATAATGTTGTTCTTCCTTCCCCTTCAGCTCCTTCAGTTCTTTCTCTAACTCCTCCATTGGGGTCCCCATGCTAAGTCCAATGGTTGGCTGTGAGTATCCACCTCTGTTATTGTCAGGCTCTGACAGAGCCTCTCAGGAGACAGCTGCTCTTAGCAAGCACTTCTTGGCATCAGCAATAGTGTCTGGGTTTGGTGTCTGTATATGGGATGGATCACTAGGTAGGGCAGTCTCTGGATGACCTTTCCTTCAGTCTCTATTCCACACTTTGTCTCCATATTTCCTCCTGTGAGTATTTTGTTCCCCTTTCTAAGAAGGACTGAAATATCCACACTCTGGTCTTCCTTCTTCTTGAGCTTCATGTGGTCTGTGAATTGTATTTTGGGTATTCCAAGCTTTTGGGCTAATATCTACTTATCAGTGAGTGCATACCATGTGTATTCTTTTGTGACTTGGTTACCTCACTCAGGATGATATTTTCTAGTTCTATCCATTTGCCTAAGAATTTCATGAAGTTATTGTTTTTAATAGCTGAGTAGTACTCCATTGTGTAAATGTACCACATTTTTTGTATCCATTCCTCTGTTGAAGGACATCTGGGTTCTTTCCAACTTCTGGCTATTATAAAAAATGGCTGCTATGAACATAGTGGAACATGTGTCCTTGTTATATGTTGGAGCATCTTTTGGGTATATGCCCAGGAGTGGTATAGCTAGGTCCTCAGGTAGTTCTATGTCCAATTGTCTGAGGAACTGCCAGACTGATAAGTGGTTATACCAGCTTGCAATCCCAACAACAATGGAAGAGTGTCCCTCTTTCTCCACATCTTTGCCAGCATTTTGCTGTCACATGAGTTTTTGATCTTAGGCATTCTGACTGGTGTGAGGTGGAATCTCAGGGTTGTTTTGATTTATATTTCCCTGGTGAATAAGGATGCTTAGCGTTTCTTTAGGTGCTTCTTGGCCATTCTGTATTCCTCAGTTGAGTATTTTTTGTTTAGCTCTGTACCCCATTTTTAATAGGGTTTTTTGGTTTTCTGGAGTCTAACTTCTTGAGTTCTTTGTATATATTGGATATTAGTCCTCTATCAGACGTAGGATCGGTAAAGATCTTTTCCCAATCTGTTGGTTGCGGTTTTGTCTTATTGGCAGTGTCCTTTGCCTTACACTAGTTTTGCAATTTTATGAGGTCCCATTTGTGGATTCTTGATCTTAGAGCATGAGCCATTAGTGTTCCGTTTAGGAAAATTTCTCCTGTGCCTATGTGTTCAAGGCTCTTCCCCACTTTCTCCTCTATAAGTTTCAGTGTATCTGGTTTTATGTGGAGGTCTTTGATCCACTTGGATTTGAGCTTTGTACAGGGAGATAAGAATGGAGCAATTTGCATTCTCGTACATGCTGGCCTGCAGTTGAACCAGCACCATTTGTTGAAAATGCTGTCTTTTTTTCCACTCCTTTGTCAAAGATCAAGTGACTATAGTTGTGTGGGTCATTTCTGGGTCTTCAATTCTATTCCATTGATCTACCTGCCTGTCTCTGTACCAATACCATGCAGTTTTTATCATGATTGCTCTGTAATACAGCTTGAGATCAAGGATGGTGTTTCCAGCAGAATTTCTTATATTGTTGCGAATAGTTTTTGCTATCCTGGAATTTTGGTTATTCCAAATGAATTTGCAATTGATCCAAATGAATTTACAAATGAATTGATCTTTCTAACTCTATGAAGAATTGAGATGGAATTTTGATGGGGATTGTATTGAATCTGTAGTGTAGATTGCTTTCGGCAGGATGGCCAATTTTACTATATTAATCCTGCCAATCCATGAGCATGGGAGATTCTTTCTTTCTTTCTTTCTTTCTTTCTTTCTTTCTTTCTTTCTTTCTTTCTTTCTTTC
>JADRCH010000011.1:18859052-18892004 GCA_019843965.1 Rhynchomys soricoides
TTCTTTCTTTCTTTCTTTCTTTCTTTCTTTCTTTCTTTCTTTCTTTCGGAAACAGGGTTTCTCTGTATAGCCCTGTCTATCCTGGATCTCACTCTGTAGACCAGGCTGGCCTGGAACTCAGAAATCCGCCTGCCTCTGCCTCCCGAGTGCTGGGATTAAAGGCATGCACCACCACTGCCGGCATGGGAGATCTTTTCATCTTCTGAGATCTTCTTTGAATTCTTTCTTCAGAGAATTGAAGTTCTTGTCTTATAGATCTTTCACTTGCTTCGTTAGAGTCACACCAAGGTATTTTATACTATTTGTGACTATTGTGAAGGGTGTCGTTTCCTGAATTTCTTTCTCAGCCTGTTTATTCTTTGAATGGTGGAATGCTACTGATTTGTCTGAGTTAATTTTATACCCAGCTATTTTGCTGAAGTTGTTTATCAGGTTTAGGAGTTCTCTGGTGGAATTTTTTTAGTCACTTAAGTATACTATCCTATCATCTGCTAATATTGATATTTTGACTTCTTTCCAATGTGTATCCCTTTGACCTCCTTGTGTTGTCTAATTGCTTTAGCTAGAACTTCTAGTATTATATTGAATAGGTAGAGAGAGAGAAGGCAGCCTTGTCTAGTCCCTGATTTTAGTGAGATTGATTCAAGTTTCTCTCTATTTAGTTTGATGTTGGCTACTGGTTTGCTGTATATTGCTTTTACTATGTTTAGGCATGGGCCTTGAATTCCTGATCTTTCCAAGACTTTTACCATGAAGGGATATTAAATTTTGTCAAATACTTTCTCAGCATTTAATGAGATGATCATGTGGTTTTTTTCTTTGACTTTGTTTATATAGTGGATTACGTTGATGGATTTCCAGGTATTGAACCAATCCTGCGTCTCTGGGATGAAGCCTACTTGATCATGGTGAATGATCATTTTATGTGTTCTTGGACATGTAGTTTTCTCTTTACTATTATAAAAACTAACATTTGTTACATGGACTATGGAGACAGAGTGAAGTCTCCATCCTCAGAAGTACTATGCTACAAATATGATGAAAAGTCATTGGAATTGAGGACATGCACATCCTTTTGACGGTATCTGAGGGTTCTCTTCTTACTTCATTCACTGCCCATTGACCTTATCCTGACTTTTGAAATTCCTGTAATGCAAATGTTTACTTTACATAGTGGTGTCCTGTACCTCTCCTGGACATTTCTCCTTTTATTTAGCTCAGCTAATTCAGAAGAATTGTTTGAGTATAATCAATTCTGTTTTTTTTTCTGGTTTTTCTGGAAGTTCTCTCCTGTAGGTTATTTTCCCTCCACATAGGCTTACTTTTACCATTTGATTGCTTGTTTAATGGTTTGTATTTCTCATTCATATCTTGAATTATCTGTTTTGTTTTATTGTTTACATTGTTACATCTCACTGAATAGTGTTAAGATAATGATTTTATCTTTAAATGTACTGAGCAGATTTTGTTCCCGTTGAAATCAGTGTCTGGAGAACGTTTGCTGTTTGGAAGCTTTCTGAAGACATTCTTTGTACATGTGGTGGTGTTCATGTTCTCCATGCTCAGAATAGTAGTAATAGTAAATCTAGGATGGGATTTAGATGGGTGACCGAAAGCCTCATCTCTGTGTAAGTTACTATCTTTGACCAACAGTGTCTGTCTATGATGTGTAAAATGAAGCAGTCCATTCAGGGGGTTGAATCACTTTATAGAGGGCATATACTTTATACATCTGTTTCTTCAGCCTCTAGAGAGTCTAGCCCCAATGTTAAAATGAAGAAGTAACTGGTTCAGTATCATCATCATGGGATATAGTGTCCTTAGGTCCATTCTGGCAAGTACAGGTGGCTCTAACATGGTAGCATCAATAGCCATGGTCTTAGAACTGTCAAAGTAAATATGCAATATTCCCTGATCTATGATGAACCACACTTCTGATTTATAAAATATGAGTCCTTTCCCACGTCTAATAGGATGAGCAAACACTTATAAGTTTTCTGTGTGCTCTAATGTGTTGATCACTATGGATCTGTGAGTTTGAAATACAAAGAGGACCTTCTTCACTTTGAATAAAATGATTACAGTTGATGCCTGGGCTTGTATAATGTGATCTATTTTCACTGAGCTTCAGTTAACCCTCTCATATCTGGCTAGGTCCCTTTCAAAAGCATGATTAGAAGCACAGGAGTTGGGGTTGATTCCAGAACCCACCAATTATGGAGAGAATATTTGCCAGGTCTTTCTGGTCATGTATGAGTAATATCTGAACACATGGCAACAATACCCTCACTCATGGAGTTGTTACACACATAGGAGATCTTGGGCCTAGAGGATTCAATGTAGTAAGTAGTTTACAGCTTGAGGATTTGGTGCCCAGACTCCTTGATCTCCATTCAACAGGGCAGATTATCTCAAGAGATCATCTCGAGGCTATGTAGGGTCCAAATTCTTAAACTGTGGATCATGCTACTTATATGAACACAGACAGGAAGCAAAAGACATTTGCCAATAGTGAAAAGATCTTGAATAGAATGAATAGAATAGTATGTAATGGCACAAAGTAATGCAAAATTAATCCCACAGTGTGTCTGTGATGTCTCAGGTGGCTCTTCACTGCAGTCTCAGTTTTGAGTACAACCTAAGTTTTGCACTGTACTTACTGCATGATGTGGTGCTGCTTGAAGTGCCTTCATTCAGAGTCCAGCCTATCATGGCTTATGATTGCCAGTGTGCCAGGAAAGTCTCCTATCCTTTTAGAATACAGAACATAAATACTTTGACCATTTTTCTGTCGTCAATCTTCCATTCCTTAGCATGTATCAAATCAGTATTTTTGGACTGGCTACTATTAGCTTATTTTATAAGAAAAATGCTATGTGAGTTGCCCACTTGAGTTTCATAAACATATTGTTAAGTAAATGTGACTTACAATTAAAACAGAATTTCTAACACTGACTAAAATGCTCCTAAGTAGATGTGTTTTATTTTATTAGTGTTTTTGTGTGAAGCAGCATCCTTAGGGTTGGTGACTATGAAATCAAAATATCAATCAACTCTGAAAAACATTCTGTGCCCTGCAGAATCTAATATTCAGCCAAGATTTAATTCTATATCTAAAAATAAACAAATATATCTATCTCATGAATATATAAATTTAATCTCATCTTTATAAATGGTTGAAATTGTATATACAAAATGAATTGTTTTAAGATAAATTTCAGATGATTTATTATGAATAAATGCTTAATTTTATACACATTTATATAAAATTTCCTCTAGTGAAAATGGGCCTTGAGTGCAAAAACCTTTAAGGAGAGCTAATGCAATGAACTCTTTGCTGAGAATGAGTGTTGAGGAGTTAATGATCTCACTGCCTTGAAACTGATGAACATGGACAGACCCTTTTACTGGTGCCAGGGAAAAGCTTGAGCAATCTGAGGCTCTGATTGAGGGAGATGGAGAGGAAGCTGGGTGGAAGAGGAGAGGGAGGGGAAGAGGGAGAGAGAGAGGAAGAGAGAGAGAAGAGGGAGAGGGTTAGAGAGAGAGAGAGAGAGAGAGGAAGAGAGAGGAAGAGGGGGGAGACTTAGAAAGGACCTAACTGCAAATCTATAGGGCATTTCCCCTCACTCTTATGGGGATTGGACTAACCCAGGTCATGAGGCTTCTCTGACAAGCATTCTAAACCGCTGAACCATATTTCTGGCTCCAATTCAAATGTTGTATATCATTATACTCAAGTTCAAATGTCAGCACACAAACCACTCAAGTGCTTATGGGTAAGAATAATACATTATTTTACTTTCTCCCAAAAACTGTTCTTGAAAAAATTTCAATCCTCAGATGGATGGAAGGATAAAAGTGTGTCTTACAGAAAGTTTCTGGTGGTTGACAAATAGAAAGGATATCCAATCCCGGAGGCAAATGATAACTTTTCTATTCACAGAAATACTGATTTATATCACTGTTAAGAAACATGGTATAGTGACCATAATGACTTTACAATTAAAACAACTATTTGTTCAAATAACATGTGTGTTTGTTTGTGTGTCCATGTGTTCACCTGACTTTATACATACATTTTTATATAGGCCTCTGTACATGTATATTACATGAGTGCTAACATTTCAGATTTCATTTAAAACTTCAAATTCTGGACCAGCAAGATGGCTCAGCCAGTAAGGGCTCTTGTGCAGGTGACTTGGGTTAGATGCCAGGTTGGCAGAGGGAGCCAACTCTACAAAGTTGTTTTCTTACCAGCAAGGGCTTGCTCTAGCATGCACATACAAACTGACACAATAGTAGCACTAACTTTTGAAATTAAAATTATATACTATGTCATCAGTGTTCTTTCTACTTCTGAGTGGTCTTAGAAAATGAAGAGTGGGGTGCTTTTTCTTTGGGAAATTGTTCTTTAAATGAGAAAATAAGTTAAGACCGTGAATATGGCAGCATCACATGGTTGACAAGAAACACAAGGCCAGAAATGTGGGATCATCATTGAAACAATGAAGGCCAGAGCTGGGGACCTGAGAACAAGCTTGGCAAAATGTGGAATGGAGAGAAACTCTCCCTTTTACAAGAGGTCCATGAGGCAGAATGGAGTCGTGTTAGTTAGGCTCATTAATGAAAAGTTTAATTATCATAAGGGAATTCAAATAATCATTAGGCAAGAAAAGCTACCTGTCTATTTCAGTACCACATGATGATCCTCACAACACGTTTAATTAGGAAGTCACATTTGTTATTCAGACTGTTTCATAGGCAGCAAATGTTAGGGTTCTTCTCATTTACTGATATTATGATCTAAGGGGAAAGCATAGGGAAAAAACCCAAGGTTCCCCACTGGTGTCAAGATTTCTGGGTAGGAAATGTCACAGCTGACACAGAATTGCTGAAAGGTTCCTGGAGCCTGGTCAGTGAAGCCTGGCAGGCTGTGGCTTCTGCTGTAATGTGGGCCTTGGATATTTCTGTTTACCACTCCAGTCTCTTTTGCTAAGTGTTTTATTGCTAACAATACACTAGAAGCTGGTCCATCTCTTCCCCATGCTCTTCATTCTTGGCTGTTTTCCTCAGGCAAGCAAAGGCCTGTGATCCTATGTTTTTCAAGATGCCCCCAACTTCCTACAAAGTTCAGAGCTTTTGACATCTTGTTCAAATTCAGATTTAAACATATGCTTTCTCTTGAGTTCAAGGTATTGGTGTACTGTAAGCAATGAGTTAGGTGACAGGAGGATGGGACTGACTAGCCCCCCCCCCCCACACACACACATACACTGACAGGACAGCAGACAGAGACAGGACAATGGACAGAGTGAGAGCCACATCCACACAGGGGAGTCAGTGGTAACAAGGAATAACTGGGATCTGTCCCTGCAGTGAGAATCATGGAACATTGGCAGGTTTTACATGGAGCAGGCTCTGATAGAAAGCTAGCATATGTTATCCAAGCTCCTGAATGTACCCAAGCTCTGTCTTAAAACAATTGGTAAAGTTCACCAAGGAAGAAAGGGATAATGAAGGGTCAGAATGAGATTAAAACTTAATTGTTGCCATTTTTCATTTAACTATTATCAGTGGCAAATTCTTGGAGCTTTAAAGTTTAGGTCTGGGTTTATCTATGGCCACAGTCCTGGAGTTGGGGGAGGGGCATGTTGGGGGAGGGGCATAAGCATGGTGAAGAAGCTCTTGGGGTGTGTGTGTGTGTGTGTGTGTGTGTGTGTGTGTGTGTGTATGCATGCACGCATGTGTGTATGTATTACTTTTGACTGATTTTGTTTTATTGTTGATGACTAGAGATAAAATATTTTCCCAGACTTTCCCTAGACTTGTTATGTGGCCAAGGCTGATCTTACATTTCAGATTCTCCTGCCTCCACTTCCATAGTTCTGGGATTACAGACAAACACCACTTGGCTCAGTCTATGCAGTGTTTGGAGTAGAATATACTTGCTGGAGTACTTGCTGGATGAGCTCTCCAACCCTGAGCTATGTCCCCATCCTGTAGGAAGGTTGTATTCCTGCCATTCCTGTTTCCCTCATGAGAGACATACCACCACATGGTAAAAGGTTTTAGTATTAGAATTAAGATTTTTAGGATTGATATTTGACCTTTGCCCCTAAAGATCCTTTGTTTATTTATTGAGAATGTGCTCTCTTCTTCACGATGTCTAAGGCCTCAGTGTGTTCTCCTCCTCCTCCCCTTCTCTCCACTGTGGTCCCTTTTGCTGTCTTAGGTTATGACTGTCAAACATCCTCTCTTCTAAATACACACTAAAATGTGTCTGCCCCTTTAGTTAAGCTCCGAGCTCCACAGCCAGCACTACCATGTCCTTTCCTTCTGTTTGTCTACTTCTGTGATAACTCCCAGATTATACCTCCTGTCCTGCTTCCCTCTGTCCTTCAGCTTGCACTCATTCCCCCATGTAACCCCCAGAAGGACTCACCCTCTTTAATACAGCTCTTCTACTGTGAGGAGAAACCAGTGTGTCTGCTTAAACAAAACTACTGTTTAGATCTCTACAGCTTATATGTCTTTTACAATAATTTAAACCCTATCTCCTTCAAAGACACCTTTGAAATGATTGTCTTTGTGTTTTTAAGCTACAGGATGTCAGGTTTTATGACACAGTTCTTTTGTCCACCTAGTTACCTAGTACACGGATATATTTATAAGTGATATTAAAAAACATGTACCCCAAACTGTAAAATTGATTTTTATTTTTAAAATTTCTTTGTAAATGTTTTTGACTGAAATAGAATTGCATCAGTTCCCTGCTCCCCTTCCTTTCTCTGGCCACCACTGGTTACTCTACCTCAAACTTTTCCCATTACCCCACTCTCAAACCGATTCTCTCTGAATATATTTGATTTTATTTGTTATGTGTGTGTATACAAATATATTGAAGTAGAACCCACTGAGTCTATTAAAAACTGTTGAAAAGAAGCATAATACAAACTATTTAAGAGAAGCATAATCCAAGATGTATTCATATAGTTCTGGTATATACCTCATGACTCAGAGCCATTGTGTATTTTCTAAAAGTATTAATCCTGAATGCTACTGTGAGAGCAGTAGCTCACAGTCAAAGCTTTGGTAGGTAGTTTTCATATCACATTCCTCTGACCTATTATTAGAAACAAGAAATGTGTTATCGGAGCTATGATCTGGCTCAGTATGCCATGGTTGTCACCTGGAAACATAGCAGGTCAGTGCCTTCTGAAAAACACCTGTTGCCTTACCACAAAGACTTTGCAATACGTCCCCACACTGCTGCTTTTGTTTGGGAAGTGGTGTGTAGCATCTACATGATAAGTAAGCATGTGTATTCAACTATTACATGAAGATGTATCTATTTCATTACACAGAAACCTTCGTGAGCAGTACAACTGGAAGGGAGGGTTCCAAAGTTTCTTCCTGATATATTTTTGATCTTTCTTGAAGTGTCAAAATTCACAGTGTTGGTTTCTATGCCTTGTGGGAACCATGATTACTAGAAATCATGAGCTCTGGAAAGCAGAGCCACTGACAACTGACTTCCAGACCGAGTAGAATGTTTGCTAGCTATTGTCACATCCGATGAGGTTAACTGTATGTTTTCCATCTTTAAACTTTATCACTGTATTTTTCTTCAGGATAAAACAAAATTATGGGTCAATTTTCACTGAAGTGGGCTGGATGTCTGTACTCACCTTTCATCAGTACAAAGGAATCACGTACTTCATTCCCTGGACAACAGCAATGAAAACCTGCCTCTGATTGGACACTAGGGATGTCAGCTGGATATAGAAGATAAGTGTGAGGTGGAAAAGACAACTTCATCTAGGACAGAATATTTTAACCTTGGTTAATGCAAATTGAACCTTGCATTAAAATTGTCATGAAGTTGCTCTTCGTCTAAGATAGGTAGTGCCACCAATCCTAACCTGAAGGAGATGCACCATCAGAAATATACTACTTTGAAAAGACAGAGAGTAGAAAACTTAAGCTGCCAAGCTATTCTAATAACAAGACAACCAAAAAATCAATAAAAGGATCATTCCTTACCTAATTTACTTACAGTAGATTTTTATTGGCTTAAGGTAGAAGGCATTGGCTGTTTCAGTGTGTTGTGTTCTTGGTGAAAAGAAGTCCCTGCCTCAGCTTTCTGTTGCCAGACTCGTGTCTACGCCTCAGTATGTTTCCAGGAAGCACATTTGTGGAGTTCATCCTTGGAGAAACTATGTTAATGTTGGGTTCCTGCTGGTGTGTGGTTTATGTAAGGCAGTGTTCAGACTCTTAAGTGCAGGTTCTGCTGAGACCATTCCCCCCAAGAAAGCCTGAAGATGCTCCTAAAACACTACTTGGTTACATTTTAGCCTCTGATTAGTAAAATATACATGAGTAGTAATGCTGACAAACATCAAATAGGGCCGTTTGCTGTTTGTAAAAATTGACAACTACAATTTACTTTTAAATAATTGAATTTATTTTAACTGGTAGTTAAAACTTTTTGAAATACATTTTAATGATGCTTCCATTAGTATGTCTTATACAGTGCTTGTATCAAGGAAGTGCTTGTATACCTCTTCTTTATGGAGAAAATATGTGCAGTACATCATTGCCTTAATGCACCAGCACACCAGGACAGCTCCTAAGCACAGGTCAGTATCCATGGATTACTGCTCCTTCACCATTCCGCACAGCTGCCAGGAGACACTGTTCTCCTCAGCTGCTAGGAGATGAACTTGACAGTCTGACAATGAGTAAGGTCATGGATAGCCATCTTTCTGTACCTGGCTTCTCTACATAAGTATCTCTAGCTCCACCCTTGTCACAAATTATGGAAATTGGCTAATTTTTGTCCCCAAACATTTCTAACCTATTTCTAATCCACTCACTAGTTGATAAATACTGGTACCATTTCCATTGTTTTCTACTTATGAACCTAGGTGGTTACACACACCTGCACTACCAACATAGGGAGAGGGTAGTACCAGGGACCACAACACAAGTTGGAAGTCAGCCTAATGTGTATCCAGTGGTCCTGTCTCCAAAAGTAATTAGCCACACAAACAAGTACCTGGGGTAGGAAGAATATCTGACTGTGAGTGACTGTGAATGAGAACCTTGGGGGGATACTGTTATATCTGGCTTGGTAATCCTGTTGAAGTAACTACTTGCTGCCATCCATAGTGTTTACTCTAATTTATATTTTTTACTCTCACATCTTGGTCAGCACTAGCTGTTTTAATCTATAACACATAGGCATTTATCTTGAGGTGAGTTGTTATTTCGTTGATATTTTAATTTGAATTTGCCAAAATCTTAGTCGTATGTAATGTTTTTATGTACTGGTTAGCTATTTGTACTTCTGAAATAAAAATCAATATGGAGAGTACCCCCAAAGGCACAAACAGTCCTAACATATGGCTCAGCTGTGTCCTTCATGGGCCTTTACCCAAAGATGCCAAGTCAACAAGTCACAGAGATGTCTGTCCATCTGGGTTTGTCGCAGCACTATCCAGAACAGCAAGGATGTGGCTCCAACCTGGAGTCCACCCACAGTCACCACAGGAATGAAAGAGTAAATGTCTCTCTTTTTCTAGTTGAAGAGGAGATGGAATAATGAAGTCGTTTACCTGAAAATGGATGCAACTGAAGATACAAGTTCTGCCACTCACAGAAAGATGCATGTCTTATATTTTCTATAATTTTTGGTTTCTGAACTATGACATTCATATAATTGTGAAGGTGCAGATAACATGAAAGTAGAAGCCAAACCATCTATGGAACCGAGGGACTTAATGGTGTGGGTAGGATAGTGGAGTCAGAGAAGGAATGTGTTTAAGTCACATTCTATACTTTTAAAAAATAGTTTTTGTGTAACCTTGCAATGTAAAAAAGAAAAAAGATATTAAACATGTCCCCAGTTTCAGTAGGGCTAAATGATTCTTCTGCTGTAGAGTTTCAAGAGTCTGGTTGCCTCTTCACTCTTCCTCAACTGCTGTGCAGAGAACATGATTTGGTTTCACCAACCCTCCCCCACCCAGCCCGTTCATTCTTGTGCTGATTTCCCCAGCAAGCACATCCACCTTTCTTTGAAGTAGTGAATATGACACCTTGTCTTAGTTCATAGTTTAGAGGGATCTGGCATCTCCTCCCCATTTTGCATAAGCTTAGTAGTTGGTTTGTTATAGGTGGCCTCATAGCATTTAGATATGGATTTTCTGTGTCTGATATGTTTCATTTTTTTTAAAAAAAAAAACCACAAAGCCTGTTAAATTTTATAGATGGATTTTTCTCCATCTGTTGAGACGTTCTGGTTTTCTGTCTCTTACCCTGCTTCTGATGTGTCCTGCTTGTCTATTTGCATAGTGACTGGCCATTGCATCTTAATGTGCTTTTGGATTCAGTTTGCTTATATCTTTTGGGAGATTTTGTATTTGTGTCTACAAAGGTTATAGTTTATATTTTCTGGTTGTTTCCCTATCAGTTCTAATGTCTGAGTAACACTGACCCTTTGAATACATTTGCAAGCATCACATACTCCTCTGGATGTAGAAATAACTTAAGACATGGTGATAGTTCTTTCAATAGTTGATAGAAATCAACAGTGAAGCCCTGGTCTTTTATGATATACTTTTCATGAGTGATTTAGTCTTTTTAAACCCTGTTAGTTTATAAAATGAATATAGTTATTCATTTTAGTTTGTCAGGATTGTTTTTGCTGATTTATTTTTTTATTATGTGTGAACATATATATGCACGTACGTCATCCTCTATCTACCTAATAGATAAAGCGAAACCTGTGATGGATAGGTTTCATGGATCTCGGTCAGGCCAGGAAAACCAAAAGTGTTACAGCTCTAAGAAGATAAGCAAGGAGGTTTGGGTGGCCTGCACAGGACAGGTAGCCCAGGTCCCACTACAACAACAGTGACAGTGCCAGTGGCAGGGATGGCAGCAGCATGAGCCCAGCCTGCCCGTTGGGTCCAAGGTCCAATAATGGATGCTTAAGGAGAGAGAACTCTTCCCCAAGTGTTATAGCTCGGTAAAACAGCCACCCTCATATGATCCTTGGAGAAATAACTTGTGCACTTTATTCCATGTGAACAGGGACTAGATAAACATCAAGGAGTGGGGTATTGTTCTGTGTTCCAGAGCAGGTATAGGTAGGCAGGGAGTGGCTCTGCTTCTGCCATTCTCAGGGTCTGGGCTCACTCAGCCTTACCAGTTCTTCTGTCTGGTGGCATGCTCTACTTGCCCTTCATTATATGTCTGTATGGGAGTGTGTGCCTGTGTGATGGGCATACATATAAGTGAAGCTGCTTGACAATACAGAAAAATGCATCTGTTCTTATAGAGGTAGACATGTAACCTATCTCTAGAGTAGTTACCTAATATGCATGTTGGAATCACACTTGGGTACTCTGCAAAAGCAGTGCACACATACTCTTAGCCATGGAGCCATCTCTCCAGCATCTTGTCTTTTTGCAGTTTACTACTATGGGATTTTACTAAGCTTCCATCTTGGTAGGCCTTCAATGATGATTCTTGTTGTGTGCTTGTCTTAGATGTTGATGCTTGACTCCCACCTTAGTTTGAGACAGGGTTGCTTTGTTGTTCGCTGCTTTGTATACCAGGCTAGCTAGACAGAAAGCATCTTGAGGGTTTTTCCTATCTGCATCCTTTCTGTTAGCATGGCAGCTCTTGGATTATAGGTATACATTATCACAAGGTTCTCTGGGGATTTAAACTCTGTTTCTCACACATGGTCAGCAAATGCCTTGCTTACTGACCCCATCTCTTCTGTCCTCCAGCGATAGTTTTACATCATTTCATTGGATAACAACAATATTATATTTATGTAAACGACATTGGAGATTGGCTGAAATATTGTTGATGTGAGTAGGAGGAGAGTTTATAAAGAAAGCTGTATCTGCTACACTGTGACTTCGGACAGAATGGAGTTTGCACTGAACTGTAGAAGATGTGGTCAGTATTCTTGTTGGTGACAGCTGGAGCCTAGCATAAGCATTCATTTCCCTCACCTTGAAGTAAAAGTCTAAACTCTTGTGGAGTTTTTTAGTGTGTTTTCTTATTAGGCTTCAGAACTCCACTGCTAAGCACCCACTGTATGACAAAAAAATGAGAGCTCAATACTGGATTTGTCAGTGCCTCTAGTGTTGGTTATGATGAACCCTAAAATAGAACGAGCTTGAGCTGACAAACGTGGCATTTCTACAAGGAATTTTTTTATATGCTCTAAAACTGGACATTTGCAATAAACATATTTATCACCTTCATTTTCCTTGACTATTTTTGTTGTATTTTGTTTTGTACAGAAGAGTTATGTACTTCCTATATGTACTTTGCCTCCTTTGCTTATGTGGGTCACCTTTTGTTCATTGTCTTCATTGCCTTAGAGTACTGTCTTGCTGAATCCTCTTTCAGATCAAGCAATATTGGCATCAAATGTAAGGTAGTAGCAGTTCATGAAGTAATGTTTAAACCTACCATTATTTAAAGGTTAGTATCTCAAACTACCGTCATTACTCCTAAAAGTGTATTTGGAATGACACTTTGACCTCTTCTCTCTGCCTGGGATTCAGCACTTAAACTTGAAAGCTGACTGCAAATGCCAGTCTGTATTTAAGATCCCGAGAACAGATGTATGTGTTTGCAGCCTGCTTCTAAGAGTCCCGAGGATAGTGTATGTGTTTGCTACCCACAGCACACCAGTTCCCTGATGTGCAAAACTTTCTGGTTTTTTCTTTTTTTTTTCCAATAGGAGCATGGATCAAACAGCAGAGCCAACAATGTTCATTAGAATAAACTTGATTATCTGTTTTATGTAACCCAAAAGTTAGATCTTTTGAGTAACATCTGAAAGTTCTTTTGTCTGGGTTCACACATTGGGATCTGGAAGCAAATTTGGCTGGAAGTCATGAAGTTGAAAACCAAGCAGAAGACAAGACACCAAGGGCTGTGGATCAATTGTGACTCTGAACAGGTTTCTAGGGTGATCCTCAGCACAGACTTCTTCACCCCCAGTATGGCATGGAGGTGATACAAAAGCTTCTAGATGTAGAAATAGTACTGACTATATCATGAATTGCTTAGGTCAAATGCTAAGTTCTCTTGTCAAATAGAAACCCACTGATTCTATTGCAGAAAATGTCAAAACAGAAGCCAAAATAATTCACAGGCTGGAAAAATAATCAAAGGTTCAAAATGTAGCTTCAATCTAAGAAAAATCAATTTACAGTAAAGTATTTAAATGTGTCTCAAGGAAGAAGAAAGGAATGTTACCACTGAAACCCACTTATCACTGTTTCAGAACAGTAAATCCTTGTCTCCCAAGAACTCTCTGCTATAACCAACTATCAGAGTTTTGCAACCATGTATGGATGTACTTTGAGAACTGCAAAACTTCAGTTTATCCTCAGTTATGCAGTCTGGTGTTTAGTGATGCCACAAGGTTGTATTCCTTTCTATGATTGCTTATGCTATGTGGCTGTGGCCTCCCTTTTTGTGCCTTTTACAGATTATTTGTTAGTATCGCAACTGAGTCCTGCATGAGAGAGGATTTTCTTCTTCATTGCCTCTTCTTTTTGGTCTATAATGATTGTGGATATTCTAGAAAACTCCATGCCTGAGTTGGTATGCAGGAGAAAGAACTTAGAAGAGGATGTGGTAGTTATGAAGAGTTGCTGAGAGAAAAGCTCACTCAGTGATATGAGGTTTGAAATCACTCCATGATAAGTGACAGTAAGGTTGCAAGTTTTAGGTGCTATAAAAGATAAATCATAATTTCTTTAAAGCGTATTTCTGGTTATCGAATCTCCCCCAAGAATGGAGGAACACCATGATCTATCACATGAAGTGAGAGCTGAAGCTTCCCAAACTCTCCATACTCACCACATCACTGTCTGTTGGCTCGTTGGCTCATTGGTTTGTTGGTTTGTTGCTGTTTGGATCACTAATCATGACACACTTAACAAAAGGTTTGGATATGTTTTGGCTTTCAGGACCATTCACAGCTCCAAGGAAATACTATAAATGAAGTCCTTCCTAAGGACTAGATTTTCGGAGAAATTTTAGTGAGTAAGCACTGTAATAAATGGTTGATATAGTGTACATAGAATGCTTGCTGAGTGGCAACTGGGGGCAAGAAGAACTTCTCGTAAGACCGTGACAATTTTTTCTAAGGATAAAGTATTTGCAGTGAATGCTTGAAGCATAGTAAGCTAGCCTTGCACAGTTCTGGAAATAGAGTCCCATGCACAATGCCCTGGGCCATGTAATAGCTTGTTTGTTTGGGATGTGTTTACGAGGCTGAATGAAATCCAGTGTGGCAGGTGTTCACTGAACCACAGCCAAAGATGAGATGAGTTTGGTGATATCGTCACAGGTTATATTTTTCTGATTTTTTTGTAGTTCATAGTAAAAAGTTAGCAACCAAAACAGCCATCAAGGCGTTTAAAGCCACAAAGAAATGTGTTTTGATCATTTTAAATATATCTTGTTAATGCCAATACAAGAGTTTGGTTTGGACCAGAAAGGGATGATTCTAGATTTTGGCTCAAAGAAAGACAACAGAAATGCACAGACATATTTATAGTGTATTCAAGAGCAAGCAGTGCTAAGATTTGCTTCAGGGTTAGGCATAAAGTTTTAGAGAAAAGTCAGTATGATTGTAAGCTTTGTTTGAATTTCAGAATTCCATTAGAAAATGAAGATTATTGGGAAAAGTTGAATTATTCTGTTACCTTTCCTTTGCCTGGAATTGCACAGAACTGAGTTACCCAGCGTGTGTTCTCATTACATGTTAGTCTATAGAGTGCATAGTTGGTAGACTCCATTTGATGATCTTGGATATCTGTAGTCATGTGAAACTATGTTTCCAGGATCTGATGGAGTGCTTCAGAAGGAAAAGAATGTTAAAGCAATTCCCTCATTCTAGATGAGATCCTAGCACACTTTCCTGCAGGGGCTTTCCAACCATGCCTCAGAGTTTTTGTCTGTATCACCCATGCACTCAAGTGATTTACTGTAATTTAATAATAGTGATTTAATTTAATTTGTCCAACTGCAATATAATATCCTCTATATAGCTCGCCCAATGACTCCAGTCTGTTAATAGGACTGTTAATCAGTCTGTTAACAACAACCAAAATTTTGGTTTGATGTTAAGTGAGGTTGTTCCTTTGCCTATCATATCAGGGAATAGGATAAATAGTTTTTTATGTTTTCATTCAAAGCTTGCATATAAATATTGATAAACCCTGGAGTGAGAGCAAAATAACTCAACATTAGAATAGACCCTTGATGATATTATCCCATTAATCATTACTCTTACCCACTTGGGAGCTCAGTTTCACAGATCTCAGATATGGAAGCTACCAGTTTCTCAGATCTCTACCTAATGATACTGTTATTCCACAGCCAGAGATGTTATCAAACACTGCCTTCATATCTAAGCCTGAGTTAACTCTGACTTTGTTAAATGATTGTGTATTTCTGATTTATTAATTTATCATTAGCTTATAATATTCCCTGACCAAATAGCCATAAATATATGTACAAGTGCCTGGTATAGAACAGTATGGATAATATAGATTATACTTTGTATTGGTGAAAACAAGGTCTCTATTATATATGCCCAGTATTTTGATATTTTTTCTCCATGATCTGAGGGATCAGTGTGTGGGTGGCTGACATCCATTCTCTCTCTTCTTACATATAACAGAATGCCACTTTTGCTAATCTTTGCAGCTTTTGAAGACACTAGTTTAGTTATTAGATATTTGATGATTTGATGGTCTTCCTACAGATTTATCTCAATGTAACACATGAGCTTTTCTTCATGCATTTTTGTCTTATAAAAACCAGGAAAGTTACAGTGATTTTAAATGGTGAGTGACAAGTCAATACGTGAAGGAGGATAAATTGGATAATTTAGTATATATTTATTATATGATTTTATGTGGCTTGCCCATATAGTATAAGTGCCCTACTTAACTATTCCTCCCTTATATGACTTTTTATAAATGTGTATATATACATATGTGTATGAGACCTAATATAATTTACAATAGAAACTATATTTCTAATATCTGACAAGTAGTATACATTTTTGTTTTCTTATTCTTTTGGGTAATGGAATTGAATAACTACAGTAAAAATAAGATTGCTAGGAAACTCATTTTCTAATGGATAGGATAAAGTATAATCTCTAGAAGAAAAATGGGACATTTTATGTTTCAAATAGAACTTAACATGATCTCTTTCTTCATCCCTTTCTGATCTTCTTTGACACTATTATATGCTCCTTTATTGACTTAGGACACTTTGCACTCTCTGTTGCCCCCTATCAGGCCTCCTGTCTATTACTGAAGCTCTATTTCTTCTCAACCAGTCCTCACTAAGTTTAATGATTGTTTCCTGGATACGCATGAGTACAGCCTATTTAATGAAGCATAGGCAGATTGTCAGTGACTACAACAGCAGCACACATTACCTGTGCAGAGTCCCTCTGCAAGGTTTAGGATTTCACCAGTCCTCATCTCCAGGCACGAGATGTGTCCAACCTTGTACAGATATTGGACAAAGTTGTTCATGAGTTCAATAGCTTTGTCATGTCCAAAATACCCATTTTCCATGGCACTCCTCCCTAACATCTGGCTCTTCTATTCTTATACCCCTCATCCATGATGTTCCCTGAGTCTTGCATAGAGTAATATAGATGCTCTGTTTATGGTTCAGTACTCAACAGTCTTTTATTACACACAGTTTGACTAGTTGTGAATTGTAAAAGTTAGGCCATTGTATGCCAGCCCTTGACCTGAATAATGACATGGAAATCTTTATATTTGTTAAAAGCTTTAGATACAATTGCTGGGTGGATTCTGAGCTATTCTAACCTGACAATGCTGGCCTGGCCTACTTCCCAGCCATGTGCCTCATGACCTGCAATCTTAGGCCTGGCCTTTTTCTTCATCCATGTCCTGATGGCAAATGCCTGATCATCTCCTGAGACCCCCAACCCCTTCCCAGAAGTCCTACCTTTTCATTTCTTGTGCAGCTATTGCCTGTTCAGCTTCTTGTTGAGTAATCAGAAAGTGGTAGAGGACATTGTTTTACAAAATACTAAGTCAGGAGATGCTTCATAATAATAATACCAAATCTGGACTGCAACTAGATCTCTGGGAAAAGAAATCAGAATTTGAATACACAGTGCACAAAAGCATCCTCCTGGAGTGAAGATTGAAAAAAAAGGGATGTAAAAGAAAAAAATTAAAAACTTTGTAAATAATGATTAATATCATTTCTCTTTATCACTAAGCAATAGTAGATAGTTTCCTGGGCCTGTGATCCCCTAGCACTGGGGGCCTGAATTTAGTGTGATTTCTAGCATTCAGTCAGTTGCACATATGGTAATGTGCTGAAAGAGAGTATTAATATGGGACACAAGCAGGATGATCATTTATAGAAGAAGCATTTGTATTTATGATTGACCATCATTCATTTAATTGAAAAGTAGCAATCTACACATTTTTTGGACTAATTTATTCCATAGAACTGGATTTAAGTCCCAATAGAAATGTCTTTATTTAAAACCACACCATATTTTGCTACTATGCTTTGATGTTATGGCTAAGAAAGTATGTGCTTATCAATCTTAGGAAAAGTGGACAGAAAGTCCACGAGCTAAAAATGCCCTATTTATCTATATTTCCAGCAAAAGTAGTGACTTTTGTCATGCAGATAATGAAAATGAATGGTCTTAGAATTGATAAGTGAAAGACTCTTCACTGAAAGGAACTAGAGGAAAAAGTGCAGAACACCAGCTGTCTGAGCGCAGAAGATACCGTGGCATCATCACTGCTGGGGACAAACGCACTTCAGTCACCAAATCAGAGACCACATGGAAATTTGCAAAGATTGAGAGTCTAAATATTTCCTTGAGCTCCCTTCATAGCCATGGGAGGCCTTGAAATTCTGATGCCCCTACTTCTACCTACAGACTTTCATGCATGTTCTACCACACCCAACTGAGAAAACACATTTAACTACTTATATTGCCTGGATTGGAATGTGTGACAGAAAACTAAATATTGGGGGGAGGGGCAGTGTTAAGGGAGAGCAGAAGCATAATGGGTTTTCCACCCCAAACTTTATCAGAAGCTTAACTGACTTACTTTTTAGATGAAGGTAGAACCATTCATCCAAACAGGGAATGAGTCCTGACTGATCTGGAGTAAAGATATGGCTTTATTCTATTGAGGAAAGGTATTTACGAGACTTTTCACAGTAAAACAGTACAGCTGATAGCTGTTCTGGGTATTAAGTGTTGGCACGAATCTGTAAAGTGCATAAAACAATGGCAGATTATAAGTACTATGTAAGTTTTCCATAACAAACCTAAAAATCATGACTCGGGGTATCTGAAGATGAATCCACAGACCTTCAGAATATAGTGTATCTTATCAGAGAAGACATAATATTCTGACAATTGATAATATAGTATATACTTGGGTATGTATGATGGCTCAGTAGGTTTAAAAAAGGTGCTGGCCAGTGAGCCTGACAACTTGAGTTTGATTCCTGTGACCAATATGGTGGAAGAGAAAACCAACTCTCTCTACCTATGACTTTCACATGTGTACCATGATATACATGTACACACACACACAGACTAAATAACAAATAAATAATTGTAACAATTTTTATAAAACACAGTATTTATTCAATAAATAAATGTAACAATTTTTATAAAACACGGTATTTCTTCACTGTGGCATACTAATGCCATATTGATGATCTACTAATATGTTTTGTTGTTGTTGTTGTTGTTGTTTTACCAGTATGCCAATTTTGTTCTAGCCATGCCTTGCTCCTCCCCCCACCCCTGGACTTTTTCCTCTGGCTACAATCCTCATATGTTCCTTGAGTAAGTGGAAAGCCAATGAGATCTTAACTGAAGTTTCTAAAGTAACCTTTGTGGCTATTAATTTAGAAACACTGCCTGTACTCTCTCATCATTTTCTGATCTCCAACTTTGTGAGATGAATGTGGATACCATATTCTAGAATGGAAGCCATGCAGATAGAGTGATATCAGTGATAAGGGCTTTCCCCTGATTCTGGGTCCTAGGTGGCCTTCTGAAATCTCTAACTGACCTGCATGGTTTGTGAAGAGAAGCAGCTAATGCAGTGTTGTCAGCACCTTACTAAGTAGGACACAGTCTACACCTGCTCTCCAATAAGCTCCTTTCTCATTGGTGCTCCGTTGTGCTCCCACACATACTAAAAAGGCTGGCCCCATTCCAAGGTCCTTTCTTATATTACAGTCTGTTTTTCTGTCTGTGGCACATTAAGGGATGTGGCCATCCCTTTCTTTCCCTGAAACCTCCTCAGGCTTTCTGACAAGACATCTTGCATCTGTTATTTATGGATAGGGCCTCTTCCTTCCACTGCCCTTACAGAATTACCCCAGGGTAACACTGACTGTTCCTGCCATTGACTTTTCCTCTCACTGACTGTTCCTCTCACTGACTGTTGCTATCATTGACTATTGCTATCACTGATTGTTCTTATCTGTTCTATCTGTTCCTATCACTGACTGTTCCTATCACTAACTGTTCCTACTACTGACTGTTGCTATAGCTGACTGTTGCTGTCATTTACTGTTCCAAACTTTGATTGTTCCTACCACTGACTGTTACTACCACTGACTGTTCTGATCACTGACTGTTCTTATCAGGCTGCTCAACAAAGCAACAAACAACAGAGCTTTTGAAGTCTTTCTTAATGTTAGTTGTCTTAGAGTTTTAAAAACCAAAATCATAGTACTGCACTACACATGAGAAAACTACTTGAAACCCTGAAACATTTGATATCACTGATTTGGTTAGTTTTTATTATCAACTTGACATGATCTAGAATCAGCTTGGAAGATTTTCATGGAGATTTTATAGATCATCTTGGCCTGTGGGTATGTGTATTTGGGTTATTTTGACTAGCTGAAGTAGGAAGACAAATCCGTCATAGGCAGTACCATTCCTTAGGAAGAAGCTTCTGACCTATAATACAAATGGTGAAAGTTAACTCAGCATGTCATTTATGCATTAATTTCATGCAGTTTTTCTTTGACTCTAACTAGCTGCTTCAAGTACCTTCTGCCTTGACTTCCAACAAGTAGTAGACTGTAACCTGGAGTTGAGAGGCAAATTCTTTCTTATATTTCATTTCATTTGTCAAAGTGCTTTATCACAGCAAGAGGAAACAAGACCCACCAATGTTTTATTTATCTTCACAGATGAGATATTCTTCTGCTGAGTTTAAATATTCTACTGAGTACAGAAAACACATTTCCTGTCTTTCATATGAATTGAAAACAAAAGATATTGATGGAAAATCAAAACAACCAAGACATCACATTCAGAAAGGTTGGTATGTTTTTGATGTGAGAAAAAAAAAAAGCCACACTGATTTCAAACTATAAATACTGGACTCTAAAATACACATTGAGGTGTGAGTAATTTTCCACTCTATTATATCAGTAATTCTCCTTCTTTACAATATTTCATTGTAACATATTCATGTTTAACATATGCTGTGATACTTAGGGTTAAAGCCTTTACAATATTATCTTGGTGATGCTTCTAGCAGTTTTATTACTATATAAGATTGTTTTAACTATTCCATTGCTTGTGTTTGTATATGTGTGGGTTGTTCTAGAAAGTCTTTGATCTTTTTCTTAAGTTTTATCTTGACAATTTCTTGCATTAACTATTTTATTTATTTACATTCCAAATGTTGCCACCCCTCTTTCATGGGTCTCCACTCACAGAATTCTCTACCACATTCCCTTCCCCTTTGCCTTTGAGAAGGAGCTTCCCTTGCCCCAGTCATTCCATTCCCTGGGGCATCAAGTCTCTACTGGATTAGGTTCATCCTCTCCTACTGAGTTCAGCCAAGGCAGTCCTCTGCTACATAGGACTCCCTGGGAGCTCCCAGGGGTGTGGGTTATACTGTTAGTATGCCTGTGGGGATACCATCACCTTCACCTCCTTCAATCCTTCCCCTAATTCAACCATAGGGGTCCCTGACCTCAGTCCAATGATTGACTGTATCTCCATCTGTCCCAAACAGATGCTGGTAAAGCCTCTCAGAGGACAAGTATGCTATACTTCTGTCTGCAACCGCAACATAGCATCAGTAATAGTGTCAGGATTTGGTGCTTACACATGGTATGGATCCCAAGTTGGGCTGGTCACTGCATGGCCTTTCCTACAGTCTTTGCTCTGTTTTTGCCCCTGCATTTCTTTTAGACAGGAACAACTGTGGGTCAAAAATTTTGAAGGTGGGTTAGTGACCCCATCCCTCCACTGGGGGTCCTGTCTATCTTTAGGTTCCATCTCCCCACTGTTGGGCATTTCTGCTAAAGTTATCCCCATTGAGTCCTGGGAGCCTCTCATGTCCAAGGTCTCTAGGACATTCTAGAGGTTCCCCTGCCCCCATCTCTAGAAGCTGCATATTTCCATTCATTCTCCTGGCCATCTGGGCTTCTCTTCTGTCTCCCCAATACCTGATCCTGCCTTTGTTTTCCCATCCCCTTTCCCTTTCCCACCCAGGTTCCTCCTTCCCTCTGTCCCCCTTCTAAGTGGGATCAAAACATCTTCACTTGGGCCTTCCATCTTCTTAAACTGCTTACACTCAATGGGTTGTATCATGAGTTTTCTCTGCTTTTTGGATAATATCCATTTATCAGTGAATATATACCATGCATGTCCTTTTGAGTCTGAGTTATCTCATTCAGGATGACATTTTCTAGTTCCATCCATTTGCCTACAAAATTCATGATGTCCTTGTTTTTAATAGCTGAATAGTATTCTATTATGTAAATGAACCATATTTTCTGTATCCTGTCTTTGGTTGAGGGGCATCTGGTTTCTTTCCAGTTTCTGGCTATTAGGAATAAGGCTGCTATACACATAGTGAAGCAAGTGTCTTTGTCATATGGTAGAGCATCCTTTGGATATATGGCCAGGAGCAGTATAGCTGAATCTTCAGGTAGAATAATTTCCAATTATCTGAGGAACTGGCAGATTGGTTTCCAGAGTTGTTGTACCAGTTTGAGACCCACCAGCAATGGAAGAGTGTTCTTTCTCCTCGTCCTAGACAGCATGTGCTGACATTTGAGTTTTGTATCTTAGCCATTCTGAGTGGTGTAAGGTGGAATCTCAGGGTCATTTTGATTTGCATTTCCCCGATGACTAAGGATGTTGAACATTTCTTTAAGTGCTTTTAGGCCTTTCAAGATTCCTCTGTTGAGAATTCTCTGTTTAGCTCTGTGCCTTATTATTAAATTGGGTTATTTTGTTCTTTGGACTCTAATTTTTTTGAGTTCTCTCTCTCTCTATATATATATTTTGGATATTAGCTCTCTATCAGATATACGTTTAGTGAAGATTTTGCCCAATCTGTATGTTGCTATTTTGTCCTATTGACAGTGTCCTTTGCTTTACAGAAGCTTTTCAGTTTCATGAGGTTCAGTTTGTTAATTGTTGATCTTAGAGCCTAAGCCATTGGCATTCTGTTCAGAAAATTGTCTCATGTGCCAATGCCTTCAATGCTATTTACCACTTTCTCTCCTATTAGATTCAATGTATCTGGTTTTACGTTAAGGTCCTTGATCCACTTGGACTTGAACTTTGTGCAAGGTGATAAATATGGATCAATTTGCATTGTTCTACATGCAGACCTCCAGTTAGAGCAACACCATTTGTTCAACATGCTTTATTTTTTTCAGTGTATTTTTTTGTTCTTTTTCAAATATCACCTGAACATTGGTGTGTGGCTTTATTTCTGGATCTTCAATTCTATTCCATTGATTAGCATGTCAGTCTCTGTACTAATACCAAGTGGTTTTAATTACTATTGTTCTGTAGTACAGCTTGAGGTCAGAGATTGTGATTCCTCTAGGAGTTCTTTTATTGTTGAGAATTGTTTTAGCTATCCTGAGTTTTTTGTTTTTCCATTTCAAGTTGAGAATTGCTCTTTCCATATCTGTGGAGAATTGTGTTGGAATTTTGATGGGGATTTCATTGAATCTGTAGATTGCTTTTGGTAAGATGACCATTTTTACTATATTATTCCTTCTGATCCATGAGCATGGGAGACTTTTCCATCTTCTGACATCTTCTTCTTGAATGTGCATTCCAAATTGTTTCTAGGAACATTTGTACTTGAATCTTATCTTTCTATTCTGGCAAAATGGCCCAGCTGATAAAGAGCTTTTTGCATTTTACATTTTCTTTGACTATTGAGTGAATGTTTTCTATGGTATCTTCTACACCTGAGATTCTCTTTTCCATCTCTTGTATTCTGTTAGTGATGCTTGCATCTGTAGCTCCTGATCTATTTCCTAGGCTTTCCATCTTAGGGTTGATTCCATTTGTGAATTCTTTATAGTTTCTATTTTAATTTTTAGGTCTTGGACTGTTTTGTTCAATTCCTTCATCGGTTTGATTGTATTTTCCTGTATTTCTTTAAGGCAGTTATTTATATTCTCCTTAAAGACCTCTATCATCTTCATGAGATGGTATTTTAGGTCAGAGTCCTGATCTTTTGGTATGTTAGGGTATCTAGGGCATGCTGTGCTAGGAGAACTGGGTTCTGATGGTACCAAATTAAATTGGCTTCTGTTACTGATGTTCTTGTACTTGCTGTTTGCCATATTGCTATCTCTGGTGTTACCTGGCCTGTGTGTCTCAGACTGGAACAGGCCTCATTTGCGACCTAGGTTAGGGCAGACCTTCTAGGCATGTTGTGGAATTTGAGGGACAGACATGCCACTCTGCCAAGTGTTCAGGTGGATGTGCAGAATGGAAGGTGTTGTTTTGACAATTTTAAATTCAGTAGCAAGTTCAGTTTCCCTAGTTTGTAAGCTTTCTGTTGTTTCTGATATTCAGCTTTAATACATTTCAGTCCCATAGGATTCAGGGATTATTTTAGTTTTCTTATATGTGTGGAGACTTGCTTTGTGTCTGAGTATCTCTTTAATTTTAGAAAATGTTCCATGAAGTGCTGAGCTGAAAGTGTAGAAAGTGTATTCTTTTGTTTGTGGTGAAATGTTCTATAAATATTTGTAAGGTCCATCTGCTTTATAATGTCCAGCAAGTTAATAATGCAGTATTTGTCAATATTTCATTGAAATGTTGAAAATAGTGAATGCACACATCACACTGAAGTATGTTCTTTTGGAGAACATACATTTGAGGATTAATTTTGAGTGTCCATATTACTGGAACTGTAATGCAGCAGAAGAAAAGCCACTGGAATTTTTTTTTTATAGATTATTTGAAGTGGAAAGATCCTTCTGGAATGAATCTTTGTTTTTTTTTTTCTGTATATCTTTACTCTGACTGACAAGTTTGTTTCCACTGTTGCTGCAATGCATTTAATTTATATTAGTTTTTGCCCCTTTTCATGCTTCCAATGTAGATTCAAGACCAACAGTTCCCCAGGAATTCTCCAGGTCTTCAATGCTAGATGGGTGCTGCTGAGGCCGCTAGCCTGATGGACTGAGGAACTACTACCTACTATAAGTTCTGTTCCTCTATTGAACCCTGACAAACATAATATGTATGGTGGTACTTGGAAAGAGATTACATTTTACATTGATGTATTAAATAAAACACTATATATATATATATATATATATATATATATATATATATATATATGAATATTGAATATGTGGAGATACACTCACAGAGAGAGAAACACAAACATATATAATGTAAATATATGGACATGTTTTTTCCAGATGAAAGAATTTCCAACATTTTAAATAAGATGTGATTTCATTATATTATTTTATGTGATGCTTTTGGTTTGTGTGAGACACTGGGAACTGAATACATGGCCTTGTTTTTTGTATGAACTCTACCACTGAGTTGTGTCCTCAACTCCTCTATCAGTTTGTGTGCATAAATAATATGTATTCAGGTAAAGCCTTGGTAGTGTTGATCTCTTATTTTATGTTGAAATCTTTAGAAATTTTAAACAATTTTAACACTACTTTCCTTATAAAAATAGATATATGCATAAAATTGATAAGAATACATTTAATGCAGTAATGGACTATTATTCATCCTGTAACTAAGCTAAGAACCCTGATGAAGAGAAGTTGCAATAGACTATAAAGAAATGAAGCAATTCTCAATACTTGCCTCTTCTCTGTAGTACATCCAATTTAAACTTATTCCTGAGTACCTTACAAATAAATGAGACTCAGACTATGTTTTTTTTTTTTTTTTTTTTTGGCTTTGACAATAACTGGAGGTATAACAGCTAATCAATAATCAATTCTTCTAACTGCTAGTCTTGCAACTTCCCCAATGGTGTACCCCAGATACTTGATGTTTCTCCTGGCCATGTGCTCATTGTCCATTTCCCTTCATGGTGGCTTCATCTTTCCTCTTGTTCTTTCTCCTCCTCTTCAAGTCTCTCTCCCCCAAACAGGTCACTCCAAACCTACCTACCTCCAATCCCTCCAATAATAGATTGTAACCAATTTTATTTAACCAGTAGTGTTTATTCAACGAACAAGGTGCAGTGCTTGGGCATGCTGCCAGTTTTGTGGGAATACTGTAAAAATATGAAGTGAGTACCTCCCTCAACACTTCTCTTGGTATTGTAATTAGGATGTGCTTTGTGTCATTTCATGTAGACCATTGAATATACTGAATATACTAGCTAGTTCAGTATATGTGAGACCCAAGTACCACTGGATTTTGGTGTAAATAATATCCAAGATGCTTGTATTTACAAAGTATTTAGGTAGTAATGAACATCTTCACCTAGCTTTCTTATCTTAGGTTCGTGCTTTTAATACTTTTAATTTTAATGTTTTCAACCTAAATAATTTGTTTTTCTTTTTGAAAATGATATGTCATTATAAATCAAAATTTACAGGTAATATTGTATTTCTGTGGCTGATAAACACATTTCATATTTCATTCAAATTAGTGTTGTATTAAAAAATGCATGTTGTAATATATTAACAAGTATGTTTACTAATAGAAATTAGGACCATGTCTTGGTGCTGAAAGGGCACACCCAGCTAACATTATAGAGCCTGAAGTGTCTGAAATGCCAGTATGCTTCAATCCCTCATTAGAACTGGGGATGGATGAAACTTTTCATCACTCCTGAGCACTATCTGCTCGTTCTAGGCAACTGTAAAGAAGCCAAACTCTGGTAGGAAGCACCAGCTATTGCATAAATGCTATTTCTGAGAACATTCTCTATTCGGAGTATAAGTTCATAGGGTTAATTGTTTGGAGGTCATCTTGACAAAGTACCTGTGATCGCAGTAGTCCAGTCTCCCATTATTTTCCTCCATTACATCCTCTGTCTTCTTGCATGCCTACTTAGATTCTGAAATGAAGACTTTCCAGATATTTTTTTCCATTTTATGCCTCCAACCTTTTTCCTCCAAATACATCTATCATGCCTTCCTAATTGCAGCCTGCTTGTCTTCATATGATTGTAATAGTCTGTGTTCCTTACTCGTTAGCTTGAACGATGAGCATTAGGATCTAAAATAATATGAATTAAGCTACTTCAGGTAAACAAGTACAGCGCTTGTACACATGAAACTAAATGTTTTCTTTGCAATTAAACATAAAACAAACAATGCTGTATTTTGTGTTTTTTTAAACTTCTATATAATAATTCAAATTTCTTTATAATTACTGTTACTGGCAACAACAGAGAGAGATAGAATCACACAGAAATCAAATTGGCTATATTTGGAATTATTTTGTAACTAAGCAACATTTCTACATAGCTCATATTGCCAACCTCCTGCAAAGTTAGATGAAAATTATGTGAGCAATCTCTCCACTTGACTGAGAGCAAAAGTGGAGCTCATCACTTCAGAGTGAAAAACAAAAATGGAGATTATCCTAGTGGCTTCTTTGTAAAGCTCAGAGGACATGTGTTCCACTTGGATATCTGTGAAGGCCTCCTGACCCAGGGGAATTCTTAAATACAGATCAGCTTCATTGTACTAAGCTATTTCAATTTTGGGGTTTGTCTGTGATGAGACTTGGGATGGATCATTCTGGTAAATAGAGACATTAGCATCACACACAGCCTCTGAGATACAGTGACATCCATAGAACCAATTGATATAAATGAGTAAGCTGCTACCACGGGCTTGAAAGAGGATGGTCTTGTGTTTTGAGTGACAAATATTTTCCTGTAATGCATGAAATGCTAACTATTTTGAAGCTACAAGGAGGAAGTCAGAAAACTAAGTTTGTTTTTTGGTTCTTGACTGTATCGGCCATTCACCCTGCTGCAAAAAGACCAGCATAGGAAAGCCTGTGGCTTGCAAAGTAAAGCTTGAGGATGGAGATGTCAAGGCTGTATATTCTGGGGAAAGCTATTTCCTATTGCTTAAGTGTTAAAGCATTGTCTTATAAATCTTCTTCACCAAGCGTAGTTGGAAATGGTGGCAAGGATAAGAATTTAGATTGAGTGTGTGGACTTCTGGGATAAACTCTTAGTAATTTCCTTTCAATTCCTAGAGTTTTTTTGAAGGCAGTAAGATGATGATGAAGAATATAGGTCTGAAACACTACATATGACTCAACAGGAAGTCCTGGCATCAAGAACTGGTAGAATACAACATATTACATATTACAGTTATAAGGAATCATTTCAGCGGAGAATTTAATTCTAACTCAAGACTTAAAACTGGAGTTTCTAATCTTCAGCATACACAAAGAAGCAGAGAAGGGAGGTTGTTGTAACTTTCACTTGAAGTACACCCATAAGTTTCTGATGAGGTATAGCTAGGGGATTTGATGAACAAAGCAGAAGCTTCAGAATGCTCAACGAGAACTCAGAGAAGGTATGATGAGCTACTTGCCCAGGAGGCAGTCACACTTACCCATCTGAGAACCACATCCAGCTTGTGCTAGACATACCAATCTATTGTGCTGTCCTCTGGCACCTGAGATTTCCCTGTCTGTATTTTTTTTATATTCAACATAACTGAGGGTTGGATGGGACAGACGCCAGAAGAATAGGATTTTTGGTGTATCTCTTTTCACTAAAATGTGATCCATACCGTATTGGGAGATGATGTGTACAAACTAAAATTCTGTTGTATGCTTAGTTTTCTTTCATTAGTGTCTTGAATGTTTGGACAAGGTAAACAACATGTTGTTGGTGACAAGTGGTCATGGTTTTATGCTTTAAAATATTTTCTTCTTATGAATGTCTTAGCTTTTATAGAATTTGGTTAGGAACTTACATTTTAGCTCTACTCAATGGATTGCTACTAAAGTATGTGAGTCGCATCTGGACTAAGGTATAAAGTACAGTGAGTTGCTGGATATCACTGTAGTGGTACCACTCTTATTTTCAACATATAATGAGTTTATTATTTTATTTCAAACAAATAAATAACCTGTAAACAGTTCAAATTTATAATAGAGTATGCATTGGTAGATGTGATTCTCTCTCTCTCCTACACACACACACACACACACACACACACACACACACAGATTTCCTTGAACCTCTTAGTGATTTTTATGGGTAATAAAGCAGATTTTGAGGACTGCTGATCCAGGGAATCTGAAACAGTCAAATGCATACCTTTTATGAAGTTCAATAAACCAATGAGTGAATAAAACACTTATAAGTGGTAGTATGTCCTATGTAGAATCCTTACAAATGGAATGGAACATATAGAATAGTGGATTGTAGATGAATAAGCCTTTGTGTATGTGTCTGATTATATTACATATATAAGGAAATAGCTGAAGACAAGGAATTCATTCTATGATGAAAATAAATGATCCTTATGAAGACTGTATGGAAGATGACTGCAACAAAAATGAGGCAACCAAAACATGGTGTGAGAAGAAGCTTCAGAGATTTCAGGTGAAATGGGACATACTGTGGACTGAAAATATTCCAAGTAAAGATAGGCAAGCTTGTCCAAGTAGGAAGGAAGTTCAACAAGAAAGCAATGTGCATATGTGAACTTAAGGCAGTTCTGTGGTATTAATTTCTAGGTATACACATTGATAATTCCTTTCAATATAGCTTCATCTATACTAATGTCAGAAGAAATTATGAGAGACAATGAGGCCAGTTAACACCTGAGATAACCAGATTACAAGAAGCAAGCACAAGAACATACGCAGCAGAAACCAATGCCACTTAGTATCATCAGAACCCAGTTCTCTTACCACAGCAAGCCCTGGATACCCTAACACACCTGAAAGACAAGATTTCAACCTAAAATCCCTTCTCATGAAGATGATAGAAGACCATAAGGAAGACATAAATAACTCCCTTAAAAATTACAGGAGAAACAGGTAGAAGACATTAAAGAGGAAACACATAAATCCCTTAAAGAAATACAGGAAACACAATCAAAAAGGGAAAGGAATTGAATAAAACTATCTAGGATCTAAAAATGAAAATAGAAACAATAGAGAAATCACAAATGAATGCAACCTTGGTGGGGACAGAAAACCTAGGAAAGAGATCAGGAATTACAGATACAAGCATCACCAACAGTATACAAAAGATAGAAGAGACAATTTCAGTCTTAGAAGATAACATAGACAATATTGACACAACAGTCAAAGAAAATATAAAATGCAAAAACTCCTAACCCACAGCTTATAGGAAACTCAGGACACAATGAAAAGACCAAATCTAAGAATAATAGGAATAGAAGACAGTGAAGATTCCCAATCCAAAGGGGCAGGAAACATCAACAAAATCATAGAAGAAAACTTCCCTAACCTAAAGAAAGAGAAGGTCATAAACAACAAGAAGGATACAGAATACCAAATAGATTGGACCAGAAAAGAAATTCCTCCCATCACATGATAATCAAAACACTAAATACACAGAACAAAGAAAGAATATTAAAAGTGGTAAAAGAAAATGGCCAAGAAACATATAAAGGCAGACCTATCAGAATTATACCAGACTTTTCAACAGATACTCTAAAAGCCAGAAGATGTAAGACAGATGTCAAGCAGACTGTATGAGAACACAAATGCCATCCTAGGCTACTATACCCAGCAAAACTCTCAATCACCATAGATGGGGAAACCAAGATATTCCATGGCAAAACCAAATTTAAACAATATCTCTCCACTAATCCAGCCCTACAGAGAATAACAGAAGAAAAACTCCAACACAAAGAGGGTACTTACACTCAAGAAAAACCAAGAAATTAATCATCTCACAACAATCCCAAAAGAAGAGAATTCCACAAGTATACTACCACTGCTAACAACAAAAATAACAGGAACCAGTTGTTGGTTCCTAATATCTCTCAACATCAATGGACTCAATTCCTCAATAAAAAGATATAGGCTAACAGACTGGATACATAAACAAGACTCATCATCTTGCTGCATACAGGAAACAGACCTCAGTGACAAAGTTATCAAAAGAGATGGGGAAGAACACTTCTTACTTATCAAAGGAAAAATCCACCAAGATGAACTCTCAATCTGAAATCTATGCCCAAATGCAAGGGCACTCACATTGTAAAAGAAACATTACTAAAGCTCAAAACACACTGATCCTCACACAATAATAGTGAGAGAATTCAACACCCCACTCTCACCGATGGACAAATCATGGAAACAGAAACTAAACAGAGATACAGTGAAACAGAAGTTATAAACCAAATGGATTTAATAGATACTTACAGAACATTTCACCCTAACACAAAAGATTATGCCTTCTTTTCAGCACTTCATGGCACCTTCTTCAAAATTGACCATATAATTGGACACAAAACAGGCCTTGACCAATACAAGAAGATTGAAATAATCCCATATATTATATCAGATCACCACAGACTAAGGCTGGTCTTCAATAACAGCAAAAACAACCAAAAGCCCACATACTCATGGAACTCGATTAATCTCTACTCAATGATAACTTGGTCAGGGAAGAAATAGCAAAAGAAATTAAAGATTTTCTAGAATTTAACAAAAATGAAGGGAGAGCATACCCAAATTTATGTGACACAATTAAAACAGTGCTGAGGGAAATTTATAGCACTGAATGCCTTCATAAAGGTATGGGAGAGATCCTACACTAGTAATTTAACATCACATATGAAAGGTCTAGAACAAAAAGAAGCAAATACACTCAAGAGGAATAGATGGCAGGAAATAATCAAACTCAGAGCTGAAATCAACCAAGTAGAAACAAAGAGAACTATGCAAAGAATCAACAAAACTAAAAGAGCTGTTTCTTGGAGAAAGTCAACAAGATAAGGGCACAGACAGTATGCAAATTAACAAAATCTGAAATGAAAGGAGAGATGTAAATGTATTTCAAATAAAATAAAATAATATTGTTGAAAACAGCAAGAGAAATATAGCTCACCATTTACTGGCAAACTTTAGTGAGATTAACAAGGGACTGCTTATCAGAAATAACGACAGCCAGAAGGCAGTGGATTGACCTGTTCTCAGTACTGGAGGGGGGGGGGGAAGCAAGAAGGGTGAACACTAAGTACAGACCTTCCACCAGGGAAAGCTGAGACTACAACTGCTAAGAGATTTACCTAGAGGAAATGTAAAGATGGATTGTATCATGCTGAGAGCAAGCAACACCAAGTATTTATTCCAATTCTACAAAAAAAGTCCCCATAAAGGAATGACCCCAGTAATTGTGGAATACAGTATAGTTAACTAACTTTGCCCTTTCTTTTTTAACTGATGTGAAAAGCAGCCAAATTAGCCAACACACATAGAAAATTCATTGCTGAGTTTGTAGCCTAGAGGAATGTAATGCTGTTGTAAATAAGCATGGAGGAAGAAGGTAGAATAACGCCTCGCTGGAGTGAAGAGATAAATGGAGGTAGATGTGAGCCAACACAAATAGAGTCTTTAGTAGTAATAAAGCTAACACAGTGAACTGCAATCGCACAACTCTTCCTCTTTATAATTTCCTAAAGTTACCACTTAAAGTAGTAATTATAAAACTGCATATGTGGTATCTAACTTGTATAGACGTTTAACTATACATGGCATTTGTGGTTGCAGGAAAGTGGGTAATGAAGTTATACTCACTAAAATCATGTAGTAAGCATAGATATAAAATTGACTTGGGCAACATTTATTACATTTTATCATAGCATGACAAATATATAGCACATAATTTAGAAATCACTGGTGGGCTTACAGTAGTGCTATAAAAATATTCAGTCAATGTAAACCAAAGGCAAAGATGGAGGAAAATCAGGATAAAGAATATGAGACATAAAAGAAAGAAAAATTACATTGAAATAAAATAAAACATGAACTGATAGCATGAAAAGGCAAAGATAACCAAATTGGATAAAAACATTCCATGTCTGATTTGAAACCAACCACACTTGAATTTTAGAATCTCATATGGCATGTGACTATCCTGATAGGAAGAAATTCTAAGTAAAAAGTAGTCATTGGGGGTCAAGTGGCTATATTAATAGTCTCCCAAATAAGTTGAATAAAAATTTTTTGCTAGAGATAAAGAGCCATATTTACTGATAATCAAAGACAGCACTTTGGTAATATACAATAAATACAAAAAAGCATTCTAGAAGTATATTCTCAAAATTGTGGAAAGTATACATGAGGAAATCAAAGGTAGAAAGAGAGTGAGACAATGATAACCCAGATTTTTACACATAGCTATGCAAGCATTTGCAGGTGTCCAGGGCAGTCTAGTCATGTGCTTAGTCCTGCCAAAAACCTAATGATTAGTATCATTTTTAGAAATAGAGGCATTGATTCTAAAATACATTTATAGACTGCGACAAATTCCACATGCCCAAAGCATCTTTAATGTATAAAGAAAACTAAAGCAGGACCCCCAGTGGAGGAATAAGGACATTAATCCACCCACAAAA
>JADRCH010000011.1:18892014-18918011 GCA_019843965.1 Rhynchomys soricoides
GTCCTGCTATAAGAAGTTCAGGAAAAAGATTGAGCAGAGATGGAAGAAATGGCCAACAAATAACTGGCCCAAATTAAGACCCATCCTATGGGCAAGAACCAATCCCTAACACTAGTAATGATGCTGTGCTATGCTTCCAGACAGAATCCTTGTCCTCTGAGAGGCTCCACCCAGCAGCCGATGGAAACAGATGCAGAGACCCACAACCAAACATTAGATGGAGCTCAGGGAGACTTATGGAAGAGTTGGGGGAAGGACTGAGGGACCTGAAGAGGATAGGAACTTCACGGGAAAACCAACAGAATCAATTAACCTGGACCCTTGGGGGCTACTAGAGACTGAACCATCAACCAAAAAGCAAGCATGGACTGAACCTAGCCCCTCCCCCCAATATGTAGCAGATGTACAGCTTTGTCTACATGCAAGTCCTTCAACAACTGGGGCAGGGGCTATCCCAAAAGTTGTTGCCTATTGGTAGATCCTGTTCCCCTTACTAGGCTGCCTTGTCTGGCCTCGGTGTAAAAAGGTATGCCTAGTCTTGTGGTGACTTGATGTGCCAGAGTAGGGTGATACCCAAGGAAGCTTGCCCTTCTTAGAGGTAAAGGTAAGGAGTTGGGGAGGAGAGGCCATCTGAGGGGAGACTAGGAATAGAAGGGGGCTGATATCAGGAAGTAATGTGAATAAATAAATTAATAAATAATTGTAAAAATAAAGAATAAGTACTGTAAATTCAAGCCTATGAAACTGGTGTAAAGTAGATAGTGACCTCAGTGAGGCATGTGATTGCTGTGTGTGTGTGTGTGTGTGTGTGTGTGTGTGTGTGTGTGTGTGTATTTATGAGCACCAAGACAGTTAGTGAGGAAGCAACACCTTTACAGAAAAATGCCACCAAGGTGGTGAATTCAAGTGTGACTTTCTCATACCAGAAACAAGCTGCCTCACTTCTGACACAGGCTCCAGTGTGTGTTGTGATGTTTCAGTAGTTAATTTTTACAATAGATTAAATATCTCCAGAGCAATATGAAGTAAAATCATATATAAATCATTTGAAAGCACACAGAGTGTAAGCTTTGGGTGCTGCTATATGGCTGTCACCAGCAGGATCCACTCACAACTATTGAAGCAGCTGGAAGCACACACTATACAGTGGGCTACCAAGTCACAAAAGTTTAATTTAAAATCAATGTGGATAGTCCTGAAAATTTATGTTGAGTTATTTTTATTCTTTTAGTGTTCATTAGTTCTTATTTGTAAATTTGAAAATTGGGTTGGATTTGGGTTTTGAATACAATGAACAATATTTTTCACTGATAGAATACAGAAAAATATGCTCTCAGAGGGTTCTATAGAATGGGTAATTTTCAGAAGAAGACAGCTGAGGGCCCTGACATTGAAGAGTATATACTGCTCTTACACAAAACCCCCAGTTCTGTTACAAGTACCCACACTGGGTGACTCTCAATCTTCTGTAACTCCAGTTCCAGGGATTTCTGACCTCCTCTGGCACCTGCACACTCATGTGCACATACATGTCCAGCACACACACACACACACACACACACACACGGGGAAGTGTAGGGTAGGGGGAAGATGTTTCCGAGCAGGGTAAACAAGTTGTCTACTGAGCTCACTTTCTATCCTGGTGCACACTGGTCCCAGCACAGCTTTTCTATGACTAGAGTGTGGAATTTTTGGGAGCTGTAACTTTGGTAACCTTTGTCATTGTTCATAGCTCAGATAACCCATCTATACTACTGTGGGTGCAAGTGTACCCACAAGTGTGGGTATAGGGAAGGAATCATAGAAACTCCACTGTGTTGTCAGTAGCAAAGCAGAAGGTGGCAGGTATGGGCCAGTACTATTAATTTCATTTTCACACTTCACAGAACAGAAAGGAGCCCCGTGTGTGGTAGAAGTTGGTGAGCCTGGCCCCTTCATATTATCCCTTCATCCATCCTCACTTACCCCGTTCTTTACTCCCCTTGTAGTAATGCTGTAAACTCTGTGCTCTGTTTAAGGCCATGTCTCTGCACTAAGAGGGCAGGAGAGTTTGCCAACAATAACAACCACTTCACATCTATTTGTGAAGGATCTTGTTATAATTACATTGATTTTAAATAAGGTGATACCAGTTGGCACATCATAGATGGTTCACAAACCTGTAATACCTTCAGAAGTATCAAGTGAGGTCTATCGGTCACAAATGACACAGGCTTCTATATCTCAGTGCTCCACTGACCCGAAACATAGCAAGATGACAGAAAACTAGGTACAATAACATCCAGTTGTTTGACTCTTATGTACAGAAGTATAGCTATAGCTGAAATACGACAGTTGACTTAGGAATCAGTTTTTGTAAATGAACTATTTTAACGTAAAATCATGTGCAGCACTATCTCAGAAATAGCCAGTGCAAACTGAGAAAGAAGGGCTTATGCTTTGGCCTCTTTCTGATGTTGTCAGTAATAAGTTCAGAAGTGCCGGTTCATGAAGGGTTTTCTGTTTTGTTTCTGAGGTTGGGAGTGTCTCACTGAAGATTCCTCTCTGGTCTGAAGTGTGTAGATCAGCTGGTCTGTTCTTGTGGTGCTGCTACTTCCTGACCTCACATTTCATTGCTAATTCTCTAAGTAGAAACAATTCATGATGGCCCAAAGAGACCCTCTTATTGTAAGAAGAGAACATTTTGAAAATGTATGAATAAAAATTTTAAATATGCTTTTAGGAAATTAATTTGTTTGTGCTTTTGAATTGGTAGAATGCTTGTGTACGTGCTTAAGTAGGACACTATACATTGTGACAACAGCCACACATTGCACATGTTTAATGTAGTTTACCAAACATTTTTTCTGCAGGTTTTCCTTTCCCAGCAAACATTATCACTGCCCACAGATTTATGCAGTCTACATGCTATTAGTAATTTTTGATAACTTTTTTTTCTGATGTCATGTAATCTAACAGCAAGTGCTCTGGCTTTTTATATGAAGCATCACATGTATTTTGTATCATTCTGTAACTTTCCTGTGTATCATCCTGGATTGAACACCATTTGGCCTGTTATCCAGTCACCTTCTCATACTCTTGTGGTCCATGTTCACTCTACTGTCTTCATAGTTGAATTCCACAGAGCACACATCTCCTGTGCTTACGTGGCTGCACAGCGCCCACGTTCCTGTGACTTAGAATGCTGCACAGCATCTGACCTTGCTTCATCTCTCTGGTTACAACTACCACCAGTTCCTTTTTGCTCACTGGGGTCTGTTTCGCAATTTCCTACCTCCTGACCTTTGTATAGTCTATCTTTTCTTCTGGACTATTCATCACTGGTTCTTATTGAAGTTTCACATATCACCTATCTTCCCTACTTCTTGAGACAAGAAACAATCCATGTATTAATAGATCACTCACCTCCTTTGTTAAAAATACACCTGAGACACAACAAATTTCATTTTTCATATACTTTTCATGTATGTGTATGTGGATATTTGTTATCTAAGGTTCACGTAAACAGTTCACAGAAGACAGTTTTGGATTAACGAGCGATAGGTGCAATGTAATAAAACAAAACAATTCTCAAATAAAAAGGAAAATTAAATTTACTGAAAATACAAGAACTCGGAACTAGAAAGAGTTGAGTAGGAATGGCGTGGGTATGAGCTGTGTGCACAAATTACTGTGTGCCTGCTGATATGTAGACTGGTGGCTTTAAGTGACAGAACAACTAGCAAATGCAATCAAAATCATCTTAGGAAGCTGGATACTGGTCTTCTCTTCAGTGAGATCACATGACATCTTAAGTGGCTGCCAAAGGGAGGAAATTGGTGTCATCTATACTAGTAGCCCACTGAAATTGAGACCCAAGACCAAAGACTACATAAATGTTCACACAGATTTAAATATACAGGCTCCGTTGTCTAGAAAAAAATTAAATAGAAGAACAATTAATACAACAGACTGAATCACTATGAATTACTAAAATAAATAAATCACTCTTGAAAAAGAGAATAATTAGCTATAATATAGATAGCAAAAATATATAGTTATAGGTAGCAATTAAGAAACCAAGGTATTTTAAGAGACTGTGAATATATATGATCTTTGAGGGCTCTGTCAAGCTTCTAACACTTATATTTATTTCTACTTTGGAACTTGATTCATTGGGCCTCTGAAGTACTTCTATAAATGTTATGTGAAGGGATTTATTTAAGAAGAGAGTCCAACCCTCCTGGACACCAAAATCTTCAGAAACTGAGGCTCTTCAAAATGCTACCTGTTCACTTGCATATTCTGGCTGAATATCAAACATAAAGGAGGAGGGCGGGTTTGTCTCATTCTTCTTTGCTTTTTAGACAATATTTAGATTCTAGGGGGAAGGGCAAATTTGTCAGCTAGGCATAAATTTCTGTTTTAAAAGTAAAGAATGGCTTCAAATTCTCAGATACGGAGTGAGAGATGTGCCAGTGCTTCGCTCAATGCCCCCTGTTACCCAGCCTGTCACTGCTAAGGAACGGTCCGTTGTTTTGTTTTATGGATACTTCTTTAGGCTTATTATTAAGGAAAAAAGACTAGAAATGAGCAACATTTTCCATCATACTGAATCATGAACCATTTTAGGGGTAAAAGAATGTGATAAGCTAGAAAAGGCTTCTTTGCAAATGTCTGGTTCCTATTTTCAGGCTTGGCATGCTCTACCTGTTCCTTCCTTGGTGCCTGAGCCTCATGTCTCCTTGCTTGGGACAACAGCCCTTCATGACCTTTATTTTAACCAAAGAGAGTTAATGGGCAGGTCTGTGCTCCTTTATGAGTCTTCAACAACAACAAACATCAGGCATAGCTTATACACCGGAAAGTTTACCATTTTAGTTACTTGGCCAGAAATCACACTTTGTTCAAGATGATAGCTGTAGCCTGAGGAAGACAAAAAATATTCATATATGGTGACTGTTGAAGGACTACTTACATGAGAAGTACCGAGTTTGGGATATCAATGGATGTGCTTTCCTTTCCACCACAGTGTCTCACCCTCTTGTGTTGTCTTAGCATGGCTAGAAATTACCCTAATATCTGGGTTTTGTGTAGTGTCAGGACTACTATTTAAATCACCAAAGTAGCCATTGTTTCTAAGCCTGCATTTCAAGTGCCAATTCTTTTTCCCTAGATTAAAAAAGTGCTATATGAATGAAGACTGTTAAATTTAACTACATGAACCATATTTTCCATGATGCAGTGAGCTGGATAAAAGGCTCGTTCAAAAGCAGTGTCAAGCAGTGTCTGGAAAATGTGCACCATTGTGTCTCTAGGCGTTTCTCTGCACTCAGGCTGGGTCCAACACACAGAACAAAAATGTGCTAATGTCATCTTTTCCTCGTCTTCTTTGCACCGTAACATGACAGTTCACATTATTTTACGTCAGTACCCTTCACATCCAAAGGTTGTGCCACTGCTGCTATTGTTCTCTTCACCAATAGAGACAGGTAACCTTTAGCCCATTTCCCTTGATGTATATTCATTATCATTACATAAATTCAGAAATAAAATGCTAAATTGAAATCTAATATTATCAAAACATTTTTATTTAATATAATTTTAATTAAAATGTAATAATTTTGTCCCTTCCATTTTTCCATGTTTCCCAAATGTATCTTTCTCAAATTGATGGATTCTTTTTTATTATCATTAGACACACACACACACACACACACACACACACAAATACAACCTGCTATGTCTCTTTTTTGTGTGTATATCATTTCAGGGCTGACCACTTTTTACTGGATAAACAATTAGGAAACTCATGCCAGAATGAGTCTAATTCTTTCTTTCTCAACAGGGATTCGTTGCCTGTACTTCTTTGTCTAGCACTGGACTCTGAGAGTCCTCCAGTTGGACATTAGCATGTATATTGATTGTTGTTGTTCAGAGCTTGCCAGGAATTCTGCTGCTAAAGTGTATCTCTGAACAGTTATGGTATTATCAAAATATTTTATTTGCATTGAGTCACTCTAGAGCACAGAGAAGCTGCTATGGGTGTCATCACCAATCTATTCCATAGGTTTGAACTTGTGTGTACAGTAATGTGATGATCACCATTGCTGACTTGTATGTAGTGTAGAGGAGTCATGGAAATCACCAACGGGACCTCTCACCTGCTTCAGCTTGTATTTCTGTCCATGGGAAATCTCCTGTGCCACCTCCTCAACTAATCATAACCACTGCCTTCTCCATCATTATGTTCTTACTAAAGTCCAGTGGGAATTCCTGATGCCACTAACAGAGTTGAGACACGGGCAAGTCAATATAAATTCATGAGAAAACTGGTCTCATGTGAGTTATCAAGAAAAGGTAACAGTGTAGTAAGACCAACATCAGATATTTCAGATTATTTTTGCTAATGTTTCATAGTTTTCATGGTTGAGATATGTCTTACCGTTGGTTAAAGCTATTCCTAAATACAGTATTCAGTTGTCATTGAACGCTATGATCTCCTAAGTCTTGCAGGAGGACTTTGGACTCTTCTTGGAAAATAGGCATTTTCTCTAAGTAAAACAACTCTAGAATTATCACATCAATTCCTAAAACTCTGTTGTCACCAAAACAGGCATGAGAATAAGAAACTGAGGAATAAAGCCGTGTGTGCCAAGAAATGACAGTGATACTGAAACAATTAGCAAAGAATAAACAGGCTTAATAATCAGTAGTGTTGCAAAAGCTGTATATCTTCCAAAAGCACTCTACTACATTTCACCAGAATAAATTTGCAGTGAACTAGCAACTTAATTATTATAGTATCTGAAACACTAACATTTGTAAGCATCAAGGCGTGATTCTTGACGTGCATCTTACTAACATTTTATTTGTATATATACCTAAAACACAGGCAACAAAATTTAAACTTAAACAAGACTCTATAAAATAAACAATTTGCTGTATAACAAAAAAAAGAAGACAAAAAACTTATGGAATGGAATAAAATGTTTATGCATTGCATATAGGATAAGGGATGATATATAAAATTCATAAGAAACTCATATAATTCAATGACAGAAAACAACACAATAAAAATCAGAAAGAAGCCATGCATATTTTCACAACAGAAGCTAACACTCAAAAGATTCACGCAAAAGAGTTATAAAAGAATTAGTTATGTAAATTACATATCTCTGTATCCAGGCATGGAAACCAGTAAATTAAGAAACATTCCAGACCTCATGGGGATGGCAATAGGATGTGGACCTGGTCAAACTGACTCCATGTTCAAGAATTTAAGTAGTTCAAGTGACTTTACTCTTGAGGATTGAATCTGTCTCTCCATTTGTCCACTCTTCCTTCCAACAGCTGTAACTGCTGAGCAGTGCTGAAATAATGCAACAGTTTGAGATGATTTATGTGTAAAGTACTAGGATGGAGTTGGAGTCAAAGAAGATGCACCCCCTAAGGAAATCTGTATCTGCTCTATTACCAGCACTTGGACATTAGGAGCCTGTGACCAACTACATGATGAAGGAACTATCATAAGATTTTTAAAAATTATTTCATTTATTTACACTCCAAATGTTGCCCTGTTCCTGGTCCCCCTCCAAGAGTTCTTTACTCCATCCTCCCTCCCTTTCGCCTCTGAGAGGGTGCTCCCCCGCCCCCACCCCACTTCCCCTCACCCCTACCTCACTCCCCTGATACAAGATTTTAAGGATCAGTCTTGCTTGTTGATTATAGAGTAATGCTGTATGAAAAAGCATTTAATAATTAAGAGCATCTGGACAGTAGAGGAAACAGCATTCTGCACAAAGCACGAATACACCCTGGAAGTCTGGCAATGGGTGAATGTGGTCTCTGTATGTACAGTGAGAGATCTTTATACTGCAGTTTCTTTCCATGGCATGTGACCCACAGGTAAAAGTTAGCACCATCCTTCATCCTGCCAATGAGGAAACACTAAAGGTTGTTTTCTTTTGTACAAAAGGTATGGAAAAAAAAATACCACAGAGTTTTGCTAAGGAGTATAAATGGATGGTTGTGAGTGGGTTCTGGAGCAAGGTTCCGAGGGGTCCCAGGTACAGAACAACTACTGTGTGTGTGCAGAGGCTTAACAGGTACAGAAGACCTGCTGGATTATTCAAGTAGACAGCGGGAGGTGGCTCTGCTGTCACCAACAGAGATTCCACTATCCAGCTTTGGCCATTTTTCATATTTACCTTTGGATTCTTTGCATTTGCATTCTCAAGTATTACATTTTAATTGTTGTGTTTAATTTATCACTTAATAGAATACACAGACTGATCTTATCATGACGACACTCTTTGGGCCTTTAGTTAAAATCCCTGTCATTTTTCTCTATTCTGTCACCTGCTGGTGTCATGAGTCCTGTTCTTTTTCACAGCCAACTTTGCTTCTATGAACCTACCATCATCTGTTTGAACACTTTAATTTAAAGGCTCTAAGGGAATCCTCTCATAGGGGTGATTTTCAGAATCACTAAATCGAGTCTCAGAGCTGCATTCTCAAGCAGAGGAGACAGTCTCACACAGGAACCCTTTTCTTTCCTGAGATTTGTAAGCATATTTTATGTCTACATGTTCTTGTTCATCAATAGGTTTATGAAGAGTTTGTGTGGGAACAGCAGAATATTACTGTTGTATTTGTCAGACTTGTTGTCTTAACAAATAGCCCAGAAATGGATATGGTCTCATGCATGATTCTCATTTATTTTTGGCTTCATCAGAGTCCCAGCTGGACAGCTCTAGTGTGTGATTAGTGTGGCAGCTGCTGATTCTATTACCAGAGACTCTTTTGTCTTGCAGCTCCACCATGAGATGGGATGTTTTATCCTCATGTCTGTAAAGGGTCAGAAGGAAACGAGAAGGCGGCAGAGGAGACGTGTTCTTTAAAGGCCTTGGTTAAGATGAGACAGTGGGCTTTTGTTCAGTAGTGAGATTCAGCTTATTCTGACATGCAGTGGCAAAGAGTCTGAATCTGCTGTCTTTTTAAAATAGAGGAGAAATAATTTGATGGCAGTTACAAGTTTTCACTATAGTTAGAAGCACAATGTAACTAATTGCAACACCATTGGAAAACACAGTATAATGTTAAGTTGTAATATTTGCTCTAAAGCTTCCAACCCAAGATCCCTCAACTAACAAACTTAGCAAGTGCACAAAGCTATCAACGGATCAGGAGGAGAATGTTTGTAAAAAAAAAAATATGTCACAGTCAAGCACAACAATAGAGCTCTGACCATTCCAGAGCATCTCCAAATTGGCAAATAATAAACTGTAAGGAATCCAGGTGCTCACAGCACAGAACAGACCACTCTGGGTGCCCACTGAAGATGGATGCTGCCTGGCTCGGGACCTGTTTGCTCATGGTTTTCCTTTTAGCAAACTGTATATACATTTTTGTGTGTAAGTATATAAAAATGATGTCTAATTCCATAAGATGTATCATTGAGTATATAAAATTATGTCTCAAGTACAAGAAATCATGTCTGAGACCGTCTTCTTAGTAGTAAGTACTATGTCTAAGTACCACATGTAAGAGAGAGTAGAAATACTGAGGCTGTGCAAGTCAACTTCCCATGAGCAATAATACAAGGAATAATGAATTCTCTGAGATACATTTACATGGATCAAGACTGCAATGGTGGTTTTCTTTTCCCATATCAGAAGTTGGAACCTGGGGAATTGTGCTTGAAGTGATTAAATTCCTTGCCATATATTTGATGTAGCTTCCAGTGCATTTGAAGTGAAAATAAGCTCAGCTCTTATGCTGTCTGTCTGTCTCCTCTGCTATAGGTCAGAAGGGGATGAAAGCTGAATCTGAGGATGAGGAAGTGGACACCAAGTTTAGGATATCTGCAGTGAAGATCCCTTTATATTCCACCAGATCACTCAAGTATGGGGCAATGCTGAAGGAGATGAAATGGGACTATTTCCCAGAATATCTCCAGCCATTTCCTGCCACTCGTCAAAAGCCACCAGTTAAAAGAGAGACTCTACGGAAGCTAAAGGAAAGTAGAGAGTTTCTAGCCACACAGAGGGCTGGCATGAAGCTCCACATGTTTGAAGATGTTGATAAATATTACTCAGAACAAAAGCAGCAAGATGAAGAAGCAAGAAAATTTGCAGCCGTTGTTTCAGCGCAAGTTGCTGAAGAGAGAGCTAGGATCAACATTAGAGAAAATTTAAGAACGAAAATTTCTATGGCAAGGAAACTAATGGAAAAGGATAATGAGAAAATCCATAAAGGCTTACAGCACATTTGGAAGGAGAGGCTCGCCTACATGGAAAAAGTTAGAGAGCGGAAATCTATGTTTCTCGCCGAAAAAAAACTGAATGCGGCAGACCAGTCTTTAGTTCTTTCCCTCAACAACGAGAGGTCCATTCTGCTCAGAGGAATCACTCAAGTTGACAATCTGAACCGAAACTTGTCTGAACTGAAAGCAAAGCACATAGCTGTTGTTGAAAAATGGGAAAGTCAAAAATATAGGCAGAATTTGTTGATGGAAATGAAGAAGCTAAGGTGAGTTCATGGCTTAAGCACAGCCCTCGGTCTACTGTAATTTACAAAGCCAGTGCTGGTTCTGTCAAGATGTATTTTCCTACAGCTTGATACTTTACACTTTGGAAAACGCAAGCAAACTAAAAGGATAAGAATTACGTGCTGAGTCATTACCAAAGACTCGGAATCAAAAGAACTCTTCCCTCTCTTAGCATCACTGATGCAAACCTGCTGAGTTGTAGTTGTGCAGAAGAGCACTGCTGTCCCACCTCGGGCCAGTGCTGGCATCACATTCCAACTCCCTCTTGCATAGTGGGAATGCTTTTCTTCTCTTTGGATTTCTAAAGAAAATCTGAGCTAGAGCCATCTTTGTTATCCCCATGTCTCTTCTAGTTTAAAGTTCCATAGTCTCAAAGAGTTCGCATGATCCCTCTCACCCAGACCTCCATTTCCACGTACCATTCTGTACATCTTAACTAATTCCACCCATTTGTTTGAGACAGGGCTATAAATAGCTCAGGTTGGCTTCAGAGTCTATGTAGAAGAGAGTGATCTTGAACTTCGAACCTTCCTGCCTCCATCTCAAGAGGGCTGGGATTTCAGGCATGAGTCACCGTGCCAAGTTTATGTGGTGCTAGGGACTGAAGCCAGGACTTCATACTTGCTAGGCAAGCACTCTGTCTACCGAACTGCATCCTTTCCCTTAACAGTTCTGCCTGTGTATTCTTATTGGAATGGGTGCCTTGCCGTTGTTCACAGAATGATGTTTGACCTATGAATGATGTTTCAGGTGATATATTTTGTTTTAGTCCGGAGTCTTCTTACACTAAAATTTCCAGTGTAGTTTAACCTCTCACCATAACAGCAGGATTTCTTATAGAGAGAAAATGGCTCTCTGTTTCATACCCAACGTTGTATTTACTTATCCTCCTGACTTTACTCAATCATTTCATTTTTCTATACTGTGCACTCTGCTAGGCCATGGCATGCCTGCAGTTTGGAGGAGGCTATATAAACATAACCATCTATGTTATGGGGAAAGTCTCAATACTTTGTGATATCCATTGAGTGAGAAACTCTATCAGTATATTCATGAAAAGGGCATGTAGATGGCTGTGTCCTCTGTGTGTCTACCTTCTGTCTGTACACTCTCCATTTATAATCCAAAGAGCATACATAGTGGGGAAAATCACATATTGTTACCCACCCCTTAGTAACTAACTCCAAAGGTATGTTCACTTTTAAACCATTAAATTTTTGCAATTTCATATTTCACATTTTAGTTTTTAAAATTTAATTTCTTTCATACAACATATTTTCATTGTTATTTTTCTTTCAGCTCCTCCCCAAACCTTGCCCCCTCCCTAGCCAACTCTGTCTCTCTTTCCTTTAAGAAAATCTCAATCTTGCTCGCTCTCTCTCTCTCTCTCTCTCTCTCACACACACACACACACACACACACACACACACACACACACATACACACACACACACACACACTCAAAACAAAACAGCAATAAGGCAAAAGAAAAAGCACAAGCCAAATGAAACAAAAGTCCATATTTGGGACCAGTGCTAAGGGACCTTTCACATTCACGTTGCAGTGTTCATTGTGGCCTTTGTACCTTGACTTAGAAAGCTTTGCTCCAAACAGCATCTTGTATATTCATATCCTCCAAATTGATATAGACAGCTACCCTGTTTACAGGACAAGAACATGTTAGGGCTTTAAGCATGTTTTACATTGATAACCAGCTAATAACTTATCCTCCTGTACACATAAATGACCTCTATTCACTAGAGACTGCTCTGTCTTTGAGCAGTTAAATTTTTCTTATTTATTTGTGGCCAAAATCTATCTACTCTTATTCCTTTGCCTTCACCACACGCATGCTTAAACTCTATGATGACGCTCATCTGCCTCATGTGTACCTTGTGCATTTCCTGTCTACTGTAGGGTCTACATTCCCCAGATTGCTCTGTGCATTCTGTCTAATATGTCTGCGGTCCTTGTCTGCGCTGTCTTCACAGAGCTAACTGTCCTTTCCAGCCAAGTCCTGCCTGTAGGGTTTCAGCCATCTCCATCACCCAATGCACTAGCTAGATGACATCACCTTGTGACTTTTATAGACCCAACTTCATTTGTCCCTCAGTTGCTTACTCTTTACCCTATAACTTACAAGAACAGCTTGAAGCCTTCATTGAGTGTGAAGCTTCCTTCTCAAGTTCCCAGTAGTCTATTTACTAAAGGGATAATAGCCCTCTAGGTAGCATCCCCCTTCACTACCATATCCATGTGCATAAGATTATAGGTGGCCCAGATTAATTTTATATTCTGTGTCTGCTATTTAATGATAAAATTCTAATTTTCTTGTTTGAAGTCAGTGTTAGTTCCTACTATGAATGTTCCTGATATAGAAATTGGGATTGTGCGAAATGGGTATCTTAGTTTGAGAAAATTTGGAAGTATAATAATATCTTCAAATTCTTGAACATGCTACAATTCCCATTAGTTTCAGCCTTCTTTAATATCAGCCACATCATGTTTGATATATATTTATCTGTTAGAATCATTGAACCAGAAGATGGTGACTAAGCTCTAGTCCTCAGTGAGGTGGCAATGCTGAGCGGCCATGCTGCTGTCCATGTTGGTGGAAGGGACTGCACACCTGTGTGTAAGAGAATTATTAGTTAGTCCATATTAAAAGGGTTATCTTGGGTTATTCAAATGGGCCCAAGTAGTCACTTTGGCTTTTCAATGCAGAGGCATCATTTTGTTATAGACTTGCTGTAGTGTTTCTTAAATATCTATAACCGTGGGTTTTATTTTTATGATGAGTAGAATTGACTTTCTTTTCTAATTGTTGGATGCTGATATGTCCAAGTACAATCGACTCACATGTATTGATCATTCATTGATTCTTTTAAATAATCATTTAAGTTTGTCCATAGCTAGTGCTCTTTACCTTTCACATGATGATTTCAATATAATACTTTTAACTTTCACTTTGCTTTTCTTTGTATGTTTAAAGTACATTTTGCTTTGGTTTCTACTCAGCTGCATGGGCATCTATGTGCATTATCTCTGCTCCAAATTGAGAACTGAAGTGGAAATATCTGGTTTCCTTAACAAGTCAGTTATGTCACATGATGTTTTTCTGGAAGCTGTCTTGTGAGAGGGAATGTGATGTTTTGCTGAATACAGACACTCAAGGGTACAAGTAATTGTTAGAAAGAATATAAGTAGAACTCCACAAATAGTGAGAGGAGGGGCTTGCATTGCTGTGCTGTACAATGTTTTACTTCTTCGCTAGTCTTTGTTGGTCTTCACTGATTCCACTGCTTTGCTGATCTTCACTTTGTAGAGAGCAAGGTGTCAAAGAAATAGTGGTATTCTGGATGATTCTGGCCACTTTTGCTGACTTGTGCCAATTCAGCAGAGCCTTGCTATTTCGTTGGACCGAGCATCTGCTACTGACTTGTTTGCTGTTGTACTAGACTGACCGCAAACTATCCTGACAGCAAAGAGCGGAATTGCTTCAAATAACTACTACTAAACAGGTCCACAGCCCCCCTTTTCATTAACCTTCTTCTTCCCTACTCTGGTAGGTAGGCTAGAAGAGAGGTTGAGGCATCTAAGAACCTCAAATAAAGTAAGTTTTGAACACTCTAAGATTACAGAGAACAGAGTACCTAATGTCAACTGAGTGAGTGTTCAATGGTAGGCACATCTTTGGGTCTTTGGTTTTTGTTTTGTTTTTGTCCCAGCAGCACTGGAGTTTGAAGCAGAGCCTATGCCAGTCAGAAGCTCTGATCTTGTGGTGCATATTCTGTCCTGTTCAATTGCTTCATACTAAACTTCTAAGCTGGATTGTCCACTTCATGATGATGAAGAAAACATATATAAGCAATGTAAATAATGCATCCAAAATTGCATCCCTTAAATTTCACAGATGGATTTTAAACACCAAAAGAATGTCTGTCAAACCTGCCTTGTATGACCATCAATAGGTTCTTCATATCCATCTCCCTGGAAGTGATCACATGAAAGCCCTGAGAATGAGTGTTTCCAAAGAGAACCGTAACCTCTCTCCATCTGTTGATTTATCTTATACTTTCCATTAACTATTGAGTAAAGGGACTCATTAAAGGCCAGGACATCTTCAAAGAAGTTACAATGTGTGACTCATTTTGTCTTTTACTCAGTGAACTCTATGAGTTAGATTATCCAGTTCTCAAAGATGGAAAAAAATGAAGTAGAGAGAATTTTTAAAACTGTATCCAAAATTCAGCTAGTAAGGTAAAAGCTTGTAACTCAACCTTCATACCCACCGTCTGAGTCAAGGTTTCTGATTATACATACGTAAAAATGTAGTACTTCATGAATCAAACTGGGGAATTTCACCAAAAGTGAACTGAGCAGAAAAAGAGGAATGTCACTTCTCAGAACTCATGTTGATATGCTGCTCTCTCTGCCTCATTTTGAACCATTTTTGCTATTTGAAATGGTTCATCCAAAATGATCTGTCTGTAATTTTTTGTCTGTGATTATACATACATATATATATACATATATATATATATATATGTATATATATATTTAAAGTCTATGGGTTATTTCTTTTTTTCCTATTTATTTATTTATTTATTTATTTATTTATTTATTTTTTTATTTTTTTTCTTTTTCAAGACAGGGTTTCTCTGTATAGCCCTGGCTATCCTAGAACTCACTCTGTCGACCAGGCTGGCCTTGAACTCAGAAATCCACCTGCCTCTGCCTCCCAAGTGCTGGGATTAAAAGCATGTGCCACCACTGCCCGGCTAGTCTATGGGTTATTTCGTGTGTGAAATTCTTTTTGTCTTCTCTCTCCTTATTTTAGTGGCTTCATTATTAACATTTACCTCACTCCTTATCTTACTTTGTCTCGTTCCATAAGAGGTTTCTTGTTTTAGCTAAGCATTTGATGCAAGTGCTCACTGCATCTTTCTCTTATGCCTGTGTACTTTCACTGATGATATATTTCTATTTTCCTTTCAGTTTGAAGCATGTGGATTTCCTGTCATGCTTGAACAATGAGTGAGTGAATGAATGAATGGGTATGAATGAATAACTTGTCTTCCTTGTTATGACATTTTCTGGATGTGGTAGGGTAATCCGATCTAGGTCTCTCTAGATCTCTAGATCTTAGAATATGTATTCTTCTAGTGGAGTTACTGTAACAAAATACCATTGGCTGAGAAGCCTAAGTAGATGGGACTTATTTTCTCTTGAGTTCCAAGAAGTCTGACATGAAGTAGAATTGTGGGAGGAGTCTCAGATTTTTGCAATGAAAATCTCATAAATATTAGCATGAAATACATTGAATATTACTTAATAATGTAGTAATATTATGTGAACTAAGCTCTGTCCTCCTTCTGCTTATGAATGTCTGTCTGGAAAACATCCAGTTTCGTTGATATGCCCCAGTTTGTATGAAAATTATCACATTTGATTTTTCTTTTTGTCTCGTAGGGCAGAAGAAATCCATAAAAGGCACTGTGAAGAGAAATTTGTTATCGATGCACTCATCTTACAAAAAGGCTATGAAAGACTTGAGGAGGCTAAAGCAAAAGTTGAATTTATTAAGACATATTATACTCCTAAATCCCTCAAAAAGAATAATAATGAACAAAATGCCAGATAACATCTGATGATAGTTGTGAATTGTGATCACTAATTTTACTTAAAGGTTCTTGAGATCATACTTGGAAGAGATGCTCTACACTAGGTAGATCTGGAGATAGCCATGTTCAGGATATCATGAGAGAAGATATTCCCAAATATTTCTGGTACTGATTACAATGCAAATCCTGTATTCATGAATGGTCACTATGTATCCACATGAACAAGAGGGAATCAGAGCTGTAACTATGTATCCATGTGCCCTTAGCTGGTAGTCAAAGCTGTATAACTTCTTCATACAAAACTCACCCAAAGACTGCAGATTTTCATAGGCTCTAACAATGACAACTTGTAAGGTATTGTCTGGTAATTTTTTACCTTTTGCCAGATTTTATTGAAATATTATATACAGTAGAAACCTTAATGACCATATTTCATATATTGAATTATATTTCCTTTTTATCTTATTAAAACGATTTTTAAATTTTTTAAGTTTTTAAACTAAAAGTTTCATCAATGTATCAACTACTTACATTAATAAAAATTAAAAGATATATTATGGAAATTGAGCATTCTACCATCATCCGTGAAGACACTACTGTGTTTACTTTTGATGTGTTTGTCCTTTTAGCAGAGATATGAGCATGGGAAAGAGAGAAAAGAATCAAAAGGAAAATGTGTGAAACAATATCATGGCAATCACAAACTATACAGAAATGGCATTTAAATGTCTTCCCTTAGGGGTAGAAATTTTGAAAAATAGGAGACATTAAAAATGTAAAAATCTCTTGTTTTGTATCTTTCCATCATCTAGGACAATAAACTCAATGATGACATTGTGACATCACTGGGTGGGGTACCATTCAGACCTCTTAATTTTTACCAGCTATAGGCATAGCTTTTAAAATTAGTAATATTTCAGAAGCTCTCTGATTTTATTAGTCTATTATAATTTTTAAAAAATGAAGTACTATTCAAATGCAATTCTTCATGTGTGCTTCAATGCTGGACTGTTATCAAATGCGAGTATTGCTTTCACAAAATGCTAGCTATTTAAGTCCTGCTAATTAGCAGATGAATAACAAGCAATTCATTTGGTATTTCTTTAATCATTCTGTAGAAATAGAGTTGACTACAGAAAGCCACACAGAGCACTCTTCCACAACAGATGAGTAAATGAGCAAATGTTGGTTACTCCTATTTTCTATTCGCTTTTGAAAGTTATATGTATATGTTATATATTTAACAAACTAGTAATCTATATCAGTTAGTGTTATTTTAAGATTGAGATGCAGAGTGAAACATAAATCAAACAGCTTGGTATTTTGACAAAGTGAGCATTTCCTGAATGTCAGTCCATAGCAGCGGGAGTGAGTATGCTTCTCGACTCACAGAAGCATTTGTTAAGTCTATAGGCACTATTTGACATACATCAACAAAGCCAGAAAGGCTCATTCATATGATGTATTAAGAACAATTTATTTATTTGGTATCGACACTGACTATGTATTTTTCTCTTCTCCCATTCTATATTTTACAGTTTTTATCTCATAACATACAACCAACAAATTCTTGACCATTTCTATTCAACTCTGAGCTAACAGGCAAAAAACATTCTACTATCTACCCCTCCAGTGCTTCGTACTGAAGTAGATAAATCACACACACGCACGCACGCACGCACGCACATACATACACACCACAGAATGCTTTTTCTGTTTGTATGTGTTCTCATTATGTGCTCTCTTAAGTTGATCTCATTGTTTCTCACTGTTCACATTTTGAAGAATCTCAAATTTGTGTCCTATGTCATATCTCTAGTACTGATAGCTCTGATATTTCCAAAAATATAAACATGATGTTCTTCATTTAAAGCCTGAAAAGATTTTAAAGTATATATTAAAATTAAAGTCCTTTGTGTTTCAAACCATTCTTCCTCCCACACTGTGAGCCTCCAGTACTTCCCAGCATCATACATATGTGACATTTTATGTGTCCTCCTATACCACAAGCTTAGAGGATAACTGGCTTCTGTTTTTAATTATTAATTATTTTATCCCATCAGTTCTGCAATCCAAAAGTCTCTGTAGTAGACTGGTTAGCTTTTATCCAGTGCTGATTTTTTTTTCTGGAGTTTCCATCCCAGCCTCCCTTGCAACGATTGAAGCATACATTTAAGTTGTACGTGATGTGTTCTCTTCAGTGTGCCTGTGGATCTTCCATGATTTTTTTTTTATTTGACCAGTGGTTAAGACAATTCAAAGACTACTGAGCCACTACTTGGAAAGTTTTTGGGCTCCTGGTTTACTTGTAGTGTGTTATACTAAGTGCCACCTGTTATTTACGTTTGGGTGGCAGCTAACAAGTACTTTTAAAATTCTTTTCTCATATAAAAACCCTGATCTCAATGTATCCTCCTTCTAGTTCCCCTACACACACAACCCATCTCCCCTAGATACACTGTTCCTCCATTTTTCTACAGAAAACAGCCTCCCTGTGATAACAACAAAACACAGCATAACAAGATGCAATAAGACCAAGAGCAGGCACAAATGATCATATCAAGGCTGGATTAGATAACATAGTAGGAGGAAAGTGGTCAGAAGTGCAGGCAAAAGAGTCAGAGACAACCCTACTTAATGGTTAGGAGTTGCACAAAAACCCCAAGCTAACAACCATAATGTATATCAGGGAGATCTAGAGAAGACCCATGTAGGCTCCACGGTTACCATTTCAATCTCTGTGAGCCCCGAAGATCCTTGCTTCATTGATTCTGTGAGTTGTATTCTTTTGATGTCCTGATCACTCTGGATCTAATAGTTCTTCCTCCTATGAATCATAGAATCATGTGGATCATAGGAGATAACAGCTATTAAATAAGTGCAAGTCTTGTTATAAAATTAACAGTGTTACTATCACAATACCTCAGCCTGTCTGGTTCCAGCATCTCTGGTTTGTAAGGACACCAATGCTGAGAATAAAATATGAGCCAGGTCTGGTGTTGATTTGACCCAATGATAGATGAAGTTTTTCTGGAGTAAATGCTCTAGACTCTGTGGCTCACATGGACTGTCACAGAGTTCTTGTTGTAGCTCACATGAAGCTATGGTAAGAAGTCAGTGTTAAGAGTAGTTTTTCTGCAGTAATGTGTGCTTCACAGAATATGCCAGCCAGCTAGCCCAGGGGACATAACTCTCTGACCCTTTCTGTTGGTAAGTATGCAAAGTACATAGAGCATCAGAATGCCAGGGAAGGCACTCCATGCAAATGACACATAGGAACTAAGGGACATCACAGCTTTGGGGAAATGACTCTCAGGAAACTACAGGGTGATTTATTTCAGCCTTAAGTCTTGTGGTGTATTTTGAATAAAACGTTTCCTACTGTTCCATACTTATTTCTCATTAAGAGTGAGTCTTGAGGGTCATTAAGATGGCTTTCCAGGTAAAGCCTCCTACCTGCTAGTGGAAGATCTGCTTCACAAAACCCAGGACTCACACAGTAGGAGGGAACTGAACTCTGAATGTTGAGCTCTGACTTCCATATGGGTGCCATGTCTCAGTCACACTCTCACACACACACACACACACACACACACACACACCATGTGTGCACATTCAAAGCACTTTTAAAAATATAAATAACTTTCTTAAAAGAATAAATCTCAAAGTAGTGTTAGTTTGCATATTTGTATTTTCCAGATGCCTAAAGATGCTGAACATTTTAAAAAAAGTTTTCCTCAGCCATTTGAGTTTCGTCTTTTGAGAACTCTTAGTTTTATGTACCATTTTAAATTTGATTATTTACTTCCTTGATGTGCAGCTTTTTTTCAGCTGTTTATATATTTTAGATACTAACACTTTCAGATATGTACATAATTGTATAATTCAGATGTATATGTATGCTGTATATAACTGTATATGTATATTGTATATAATTGTATACTTGTAAAATTATACATTTATAATTCTCCATTTTGCAGGCTACTGCTTTGCCAAAATGTTGGTGTGCTTTGATTTACAGAAGCTCTTTAGCTTCATGAGGTCTCATTTACTGGCATCTTTTTTCCTAGGTTATCAAAGTTATTTTGTTAATTCATTCCAAGAGTCTGCAGTGACTTCTTTTTTTGTCTTGAAATAACTAAGAAGATAATCTTTTCCTGTAGGAAAGTAAATATATGCTTTGGTTTATATGAAAAAAACAAAAACAAAAACACAAAAACAAAAACGCTGACATAGGACAGAGACACCTTTCTGAGGGAGTGGAGACTGTCAGCATTAGGAATGTGCAGGTGGCTTGTGTCAGATTATCTTTGCTTCAGATTTTCCTCATGGTGTAACCGGAATATTATTTATTTTGAGACACACCACTGAAAAAATCATATTTTGAGCAGTGGACCATCTCATAAAAAAAGAAATAATGAAAATTAGAGAGATCAAATAATTTCATCACAAATTTCTATCATATAAAGTCAGTCATGTAAAGTTAGCATAATTTGATGTTTTCGAGTTTCAATTGTCACATAGTCAACCATGAGAAGAGTAAAGAGTTTTCCTGATGCTGACTGTCTTAGTCAGCGTTTCTATTCCTGCACAAACATCATCACCAAGATGCAAGTTGGGGAGGAAAGGGTTTATTGAGCTTACACTTCCAGGCTGCTGTTCATCACCAAAGGAAGTCAGGACTGGAACTCAAGCAGGTCAGGAAGCAGGAGCTGATGCAGAGGTCATGGAAGGATGTAACTTACTGGCTTGCTTCTCCTGGCTTGCTCAGCCTGCTTTCTTATAGAACCCAAGACTATCAGCCCACAGATGGTACCACCCACAATGGGTCCTCTGCCCTTTATCACTAATTGAGAAAATGCCTTAATGCTGGATCTCATGGAGGCATTTTCTCAACTGAAGCTCCTTTCTCTGTGATAACTCCAGCTTGTGTCAAGTTGACACACAAAACTAGCCAGCACCCTCACATGGTATGTTTGCTTTTGTTACTTGCCAAGTGGTCTCAATAGCTATCCTGAAGGTTTTGGTAATGCCTATAATATACCCAATGTGCAGAACTGGGGCAACAGAATGAGCTATGTGTTTTCTATTATCATTGGCCATTTTCTCTGCCATGACCCTTCCATTGGAGGGTAATAGCAGGCAATACATCAAATTCTGCTAATCTAGAGGCAAATTAGATTAAAGGTCAGTCATGAAGCATTGAACACTCAGCCATATGGCATGTATCTTATCCAATCCTTCATTCTAGACATCTGTCTATTTGCTTAATCACCTTAGGCTATAAGACCTTTATGCTTAGGGAATGTATATTACTGTCTTCCTATTCCCCTCCTCTTCAAGCAGTGTCTCAATACCAGAATGTTCCTTATTTGCTACTTACTGAGAGCATCCTCTTTAGGATAAATGTGAGCATTGAAACAATCAAATCAACCTTCTCATTTTGGTGAATTTGTCTGTCTACCCCAGCTTTTCTTTCATCTATTTATGATCCCCTCTTTGCTAAATGTATGCATTCTCAAGCCATTCAAATCTTATTTAAAATCACTTCCTCTCTAATGATGTCTATCAATCCTACACACTCAGATTTTTGTCTCCTCATATTGCATTGCAGGTTTTGAAAATACCTTCAACAAAGTTACCAGTGACTTTGCGTTATTTTTATGGAATTTTTTGATACTTTATTTTCATTTCAAATGTTTTCCCCTTTCCAGGTCTCCCCTTTGGAAACCCCTTATCCCATCCTCCCTTCCCCTGCCTCTGTAAGGGTATTCCCTCACCCACCCACCCATTTCTGTCTTCTCTCCCTGGCATTCCCCTATACTGGGGCATCTAACACTCTCAGACCCAAGGGCCTCTCCTCCCACTGATGGTCAACAAGGCCCTCCTTAGCTACATATGTGGCCAGCACCATGGGTCCCTCCATATGTATTCTTTGGTTGGTGGTCCACTCACTGGGAGCACCAGGGGGCCTGACCAGTTGACATTGTTACTCCTTCCATGGGGCTGCAAACTCCCTCAGCACATTTTGGAAGCACTTGACGATACTAACTTTCTCCCATTTATTATTTTTCTTTGTATTTATGAGAATGTATGTTTGGCATGTGTGTGTGTGTGTGTGTGTGTGTGCACATGTGTGCGTTTGTGCACCATGTGCATTCATGGTGCATGTAGAGGTGAGAAGTGGGTATAGGCCCTGGAACTAGAATTATGGATGGTTTAAACTACCATGTGGATATTGAGAAGTAAATTCAGATCTTAGAACAATGGTGTTAACTACTAAGCTATCTCCTCCAGCCCCTTCTTCTAGTTTAAAAATTATATTTTAAATTTTTCTTTAAAATTCTATATTTGTATACAATGCATCTTGGTTATGTATACTCCTCCCCTTCCTTTGAAAAACTCCCCATTAGTAGTTCCAATATCACCTTCCTCCTAATTTTATTCTTTTATTTATTTACTCAGTGAGGACAGGTATTGCTGCCTATGTGTGCATGGTAAGGAGACACTCACAAGGCATGGGAAGCCTTCCAGTAGCCACACTGAAGGAAAAAATGACACCTTTTCAACCATGGTTTTTAGGCTACCACAAGCTATGCTTTATGGATGTCCTAAATTTTCTTACAGTTTAAGGATCTATTTTTTTTAAAAAGGAAAATGTGCATGCTGTGTGACTATATGCCATGTTAGGGCAGGTTCACACTGCTACCAGAAGACAGCATGAGATCCCATGGACCTGGAGGTAGAGATGGTTGTAGGGCACCTAATGTGTGTGCTCAAAACTGAACAGGGGCCTTTGGAAGGGCAGCAGTGTGTTTACCTGCTGCTTCATCTCTCTGTCCTCCATTTTCATTTTTCGATGTGTGTTGTTCTTTCCATGAATGTTGCTGATAAATATTGTAGATATTTATTTGTAGAATGTTGTAGATAAATATTTGCTCCCCATCCCACAAGGCTTAGAATTTTCAAAACCTACTTTGAATAAGGTTTTGTAAATGCTTTGACTCCCTTCTAGCCTACTATACAAAGGTAGGGAAGAAAAGACGGTAAATAGGACAAGGGGATGTGGACCCGTCTAGAAGTAGTTCCTTTGGGTGATTACACTATCCTTTTATCCTTTTGTCACTATCCTTTTTATCCTGGAATGCTGATACACTACAAGCATTCCAGTTAAGTAGTGTTCATATACCAAACACGAATCAGCAACAGTGGCACGATCTAGCAGAAGATGCCGGGCCTCCACCAAATTAGAGTCAGTGGGAGCAACCAAGACCAGCCAGGATGCCAGGAGAAGTTCTCTGCCATGCCTGTCTCAAGGAAGTGAAGAATAGTGAAGAAGAAGTCAGAAGAACCAACAAAGCTTTGCAAAGCTAGCTATGCAAGTACCCCATCACACTGTGTTGAGTCCTATTTACAGTGTCTTCCCATGAGTCTTGCCTCAGCAAAACACCATGTCTTAGGAAAACACATAAGTCTGCATCACATGACGTATACAGAAACTTCCACTTGACACTCCCCCTCCCCCAACACACACACAAGTCACATGCTGATAGCCAATATCCAAAGTGATGGAGTTTAGGTTGGAATCTTGGATGGTGACTAGACAGTGAGGGAGAGAAGCTTATGAATCAGATAAACTCCCTGTACTGGCTAGTTTTGTGTGTCAATTGACATAAGCTGGAGTTATCACAGAGAAAGGAGTTTCAGTTGAGAAAATGTCTCTATGAGATCCAGATATAAGGCATTTTCTCAATTAGTGATCAAGGGGGGCGGGCCCATTGTGAGAGATACCATCTGAGGGCTGGTAGTCTTGGGCTCTATAAAAAAGCCAGCTGAGCAAGCCAGGGGAAGCAAGCCAGTAAGCAACACTCCTCCATGGCCTCTGCATCAGCTCCTGCTCCTTGACCTGCTAGAGTTCCAGTCCTGACTTCCTTTCCTGATAAACAGCAGCATGGAAGTGTAAGCTCAATAAACCCTTTCCTCCCCAACTTGCATCTTGGTGATGATGTTTGTGCAGGAATAGAAACCCTGACTAAGACACTCCATTATAAGAGAAATTCTAGAAAGGACTTCTGCCATAAAATAGCTGTACAAGCCCAAACACAAGACTTCATTCACTATGCACATAGTCTGGCTGGATTTGACTTTGGACTTCTTGGTCTCAAGGGCTGAGGAGTTAAATCATGTTTTCATGCCCTTCAACGTGGCACATGCAAAAGCATATTGATCATTCATTCTTGCACATGTGACCTTCTCCTTGCTCTTTATTTTCCCAGGTTTATGGTATTGGGGGATTTCCTTAAACAACACTTTTATGATTAAAATATTACCAGCATATTTTCTGGGCTTCAGAAATTTCTTTTCAAAAGCTATCAATTTTCTGTGTGTGTCAGTATATGGTTTGCACATTGGGAGTCTTCTTTCACCCCACTCATAGTCTCAGAACCAGACAGGCTGTTCCTGAACCTGGCCTTGGTTTCTTTTCTGGCTGAATCCAGCAAGGCCCTTGTGATTTGCTTGTCTTTCTGCTCCTCAGACCTGGGGTTACAGGTGTGTACTGGACATTCATCACGTTATATGGATGCTGAGACATGAACCACACACACTGAATGAGACACTTTTATGTCTCACATGGCCCCAAAGTCAGCCGTCAACAAGCTACAATTATACTCTTCCTCTCAGAACTTATTTTGTGGGCAATTCCTAGTACCCTGTTCAACTTCAACTAATAAAGAATTAGCCACATTCCCCTGTTCTGTTTTCTTGCTGCTCTATATAGCCTTTCCTTCCCCATTTTCATGGTTTCATATACCTCTCCTGCTCTTTCACACTGATCTATATTTTTCTACTTAGGATTGTCAATGGCAGTTTCTATCGTCCTCTGATTCAGTTCTATTATCCTTGTGTATGCTTTGATTGGTTCTGGCAGTGCAAGGGCCTGGTTTGATTGCATTTTCTTACTGTTTCTGTGTTATGCTTACTTGGAATTACAATTTGATTAAATACTTTTTTCACCCAGTTAACTATGAATACTATGTATTTATCTTAATTGCCTTTAGTTAAGAAAGAGGACTACTTCTAATTACATTTAATTATTATACTTAATTACACTATACACTACTTAGCCCTTGCAATGATTTTAGTAACAAAATGTTACCCTGTAAAACACTTGATTATTTCTATGAAAATGTTTTGTCCTGTATCAAGACAACAGGCTGAAGAGTATATTATGTAGATTGGAAAAACCAAGACAAAAACCCATTCTTTGCCATAAGACCTTCAGATGAAAATGCCCCTGGATGAACAGGTTTGAATGAACTGTTTCAACTATGATGTATCTGTGGCACCAACTTTTGGCTTAAAAGCCCCATTTATAGTAGAAAAACACCCACTTTCTTTCTTTCCCACACATACACAGTAAGAAATCTAAACTTAAAAACTGACTTTTCTTTTAGAATTTTCCTTGTGAAAATGTGGTTCCTCAGATAAAGAAGAAGAGTGATTATGAGAGTTAAGTAAGAAATGAAGCACTTTATCATCATGTTGGAAAGGGCGCTCCCACTCTCCCTGCATGCACAGCAGTTAACTGCTCTCTCTCTTCCTGGAGTCCTCCTCCCCTCCTCTGCCTCTCCTGCTTCCCAGACAGCAGTCAAAGTATCACAGCATCCCTCCTTTAAGAGAAGGATTTTGGCCAAGAGGGAACTAGGTACCATCTTTCTTCCATTTGAGGAGACCCAGAGATGTACCTTCAAAGACCCTCACATGCAAGTTAAACAGCTGCAGCTAATGTGTTTAACACAGTGTGTGACCTCGTGTGAAGGTCACACAGTGTGTGACCTCGT
>JADRCH010000011.1:18918021-18953467 GCA_019843965.1 Rhynchomys soricoides
ACACAGTGTGTGACCTCGTGTGAAGGTCACACAGTGTGTGACCTCGTGTGAAGAGCTGTACTGACGGTCTGCATCTCTAGACATTAGCCTTCTCATCTTGTATTGATAACTCATAAACTTATCTATTATGATGAATGCCTCTTGAAGTGGTTTGCATGAGAATGACCCTTAGAGGCTTACAGACTGTAAGAAAGTCCTTACTTAAATCCCTTATAAGAGTCCCTTCAGAGCAATAGAACATTGACTAAGACATCTCCTGTCTGAAATGTGCCTTCCTTATGTGCAAAGGACTTTTGGGGTACATGTGATTTTATATTTATATGAATACACACAGGCAAAATTAGGCTAATATAAGATTGAATATAGGAAAAGAGTGATGTATTCACTCAGGCGCAGGCTTCATCTCTCATGTCTTTTAACACAAGGAGTCAGAATAGAGACACCTATTCTCCATGCTGGGGAGAGAGGCTATTTGATACTTTTGTAGAACAAGACAAGTAACTGATAAAAATAGAACAAGAATACATCCCAGGAGAACAGCTGGAGTTGGCCAAGCCTGAAAAGGTATTGGAACTTATTCAGTTCCTGAAGATCCTTTTCTTCTGGAAAAAAATACATAGAATTGCAAAAGTAAAGTTAGGTGAAAGTCCAAGGAAGGGGTCCACAACAGTGAGAGCTGCTAAAGCTTCTCAGTTATCATATTCATTACAAATATGTCTGTTCACCAGAAGACCTAGGGTAGGTTAAGGAGGAGGAGGACAGCTGGGGCTGGGATATCTTCTGGGTTTCTCAAGGAGAGAAGTAGTCACTAACTAGGCAAGATAACAGGGCTACAGTCAAATGATGAGCAATATCTCTGAATTGATCAGTGCTCTCTAATGTTGTAGTTTAATTTCTGATGCTGTGGCAAAATTCTCTGACTAAAGTAACTTAGAAAGGAGTTTGTATTAGGTTATAATTCCAGATTACTGTCTATAATTGAGGGGGTGGTCAAAGAAAAAATCTAAGAAAACTAGTCACATCATTTCTGCAGAGAAATGCAGAAAGGAATTGATGCATAGATGTCCACCTGTTTCTGTGCTTGCATTCAGATGGATTATTCTACATTGATACAGTTTAGAACTTTTTTTTTTTAATTAGGGAATGGTGATGCCCACAGTGGTCACATCTTCTCAGATTATGACAACCCTTTTGAGACAGGTACACAAGGAAATAAAATGCAGACAATTCCTCATTGAGACTCTTTCTACTTTTTTGTCAAGCTGACAATTAAAACTAAGCACTGCAGTTATAGGAATGATAAAATATTTTAACAATTTTCAACTTTATTTGCTTATTTGCAGCTGTGCATTTTCTCCTAAAGAGTATTAAGATCAGACGACATCTTATAAAAGTCAGTTCTTTCTGGGTTACAGGGAAAAAACTAATGCCATGAGGCTTGGCCCCAAGAATATTTACCTGCTAGGGCATTTATTAACCCCAGAAAGCAAGAAATACACCTGGTAACATGCTACTATCCCTGGCTTCATGTCACCACTTCTGCCATACTTTCAATTTCATTCTTACAGGTTTAGCAGTCTGAAATAGGTTAATTGATGGTCAAATATAAGTATAATATGATTCACTAATTTTTTGTTAATATATTTTTTTAGATCAGTTTATAGAGTAATGGGTTTCATTGTAGAGTTTTCATATATATACATATTCCTTAAGATATCTTTCTCCCTCTCTCTTTCTCCCCATCATATATATATATATATATATATATATATATATATATATATATATGTGTGTGTGTGTGTGTGTGTGTGTGTGTGTATGTGTATGTGTGTGTGTTTGTGTATGACTATATGAGTGTGTGTGTGTGTGTGTGTGTGTGTTTGTGATATCTGGGAACACAAAAGAGAGTAAGGGAGGGAGATGTATTAGAACAAAGTAAGATTTCCCCCATAAACATATATCTAGAGATAGATATAATTTTCACAATTTTAGGATTAAAACATTTCTTTATGAGATGGACTTATTTTATAATAATTTCCAGTTGTACTGATTTTGTTGCAAATTCTGTGATTTCATTTCTCTTTATGAATGTTGATATATCTTGGGTATGACATATATAACTTTTGGTGCTGTGGCATATCATAATGCTGTGTCCAGCTTCCATTAATATATCTTTATGTAGTGATAATTTTGGCATTTTGGTTTCTTTAAAAACGCAAAAAATATTATAAGAACATGTTTTCATTTTAATCACTGGAACAGGATATGAAGCTGCTTCAGATTGTCCACAGAAGCTGACTGTGATTTTTCTCTTGCTTTTACAGGGGCATAGTTTTGCCAGTACCAGATAGTTTCTGTGATTGTGTAGTCTTGTGAATTATGGGTACTTTTCAGATATATAATGAGAGGGCTGTGAGAGGTAGGGTGGGTTGTTGGTTGCTTGCTGCTGGTTGTTTTTAGTTGCATTTTGTTATATAGTTGTGCACAAAGAAGAAAAAGCTAGATATTCTGACAGTGAAGATCAAACTTGCTTCAAGGAACTCAACACCCCTAATCAGTAGAAGTCTAATGATAATGTGCTCTTTCATTTTTAACCTTTTTTCCTTTCCTGTCTCATGTTAGGGGGTAGAAATGGTAGAAAAAGGATGGAAAAGGGTGAAAAAAAGAAGACCTGACAAAGTAGCAAAGACCAGCTACACTTTAATACTGATTTTTATAGTGGCTGCCCTAGTTCACACTCTGATCAGCATCTATTGTCATTTCTTTTCTTTAGGGTAGCCAATTTTATTTCATATTTTACTTTCAGAATGATGACTATTTAGTGGTTTCAGTGTCTTTCCTACATGGCCTACAGTGCTGCTATGGCAAAAGGCAGGAAGAGAGAGGGGCAAAAACCTAATGGCCTTGACACTCAAATGACATACACCCAGTGTGCTTAAAGCTCTTCAACCAGAACTTCAACAGAGTTTTTCACCTAACACAAAAGATCTTTGCAAACTCTCCCAGGGGTACAGGAGAAGGCAAATGTTCAGAAATACTCAAACATTCTCTTTGACTAATTATACAAAGAGAACAGTTTCAAATGTCTCATATGTACAGACAGCAATTGAAGATCAATGGCAACAGTATGTAAAAATGAGTATGGTGGTTTAGGCATGAGCCTAACTTCAGAACGTCTCTTGGTCAGATGACTAAATGATGCAAAACATGATCACAGTGAGTCCCACTGTTATTAAAGACAGAAACCAGGACAGCAGCTCCTGAAACATCTAGCAAGAGGCCCAGAGAGCAAACCAAATCAGCATCTTGCCCTTTGGTCCTTCTCAGATTTGACTTACTAGATCCTCATAGATAGATTACTATCGGAGCAAGTCTTTGCAATCTTACAGAGAAGCCAAATTGAAGAATTTAATCTAACTCTTCTTTGGACTGGGATATCTTAAATAAAACAAATAAATATTGAGTTTGAAAATTAAATCATCAGACAATACTTAGGTGACAACTACAGGTCCACATATCAGTTGTGAGAAAGGTGCTGAACATGAACGTTGAACAAACAGGAACTAAAAATTAAACTATTTTTTATTTCAAGCACATAAAATTTTCTTTAAAGGGGGGAAATACCAGATTCTAATGAAAGGGTCCCTATGGTTTCTTTCATTGGTACTTGTTTTCGGTGACATAAAAATTGACCGTTTTTGTCTCTGTACCAATACTATTCAGTTTTTATCACTATTGCTCTGTAGTTAAGTTTGAGGTCAGGGATGGTGCTTCCACCAGCCATTTTTTTATTGTTAAGTATTGTTTTCGCTATTCTGTTTTTTTTTTTTTGCCTTTCCAGATGAATTTGAGAATTTCTCTTTCCATGTCTTTGAAGAATTGTGCTGGGATTTTGATGGGGATTGCATTGAATCTGTAGATTGCTTTTGGTAGATGATCATTTTTACTAGATTAATTCTGCCAATCCATGAGTATGGGAGACCTCTCCATTTTCTGAGATCTTCAATTTTTTACTTGAGAGACTTAAGTTGTTGTTGCACATATCATTCACTTGTTTGGTTAGAGTTACCCCAGGATATTTTATATTATTTGTGGCTATTGTGAATGGAGTTGTTTCCCTAATTTCTTTCTCAGCCTGTTTCTCATTTGTATAAAGGAAGGCTGCTGATTTATTTGAGTTATTTCTATATCAGGCCACTTCGCTGAAGTTGTTTGTCAGCCGGAGAAGTTCTCTGGTAGAGGTTTTGGGGCTGTTTATGTATACTATCATATCATCTGCAAATAGTGATACTTTTATTTCTTCTTTGCCAATTTGTATCCCCTTGATGTCTTTTTGTTGTCTTATTGTTCTAGCTAGCAGCTCAAATACTATATTGAATAGAAATGTGGAGAGTGGGAATCCTTGTCTTGTCCCCGATTTTAGTGGGATTGCTTCGCGTATCTCTCCATTTAATTTGATATTGGCTGTTGGTTTGCTGTATATTGCTTTTATTATGTTTAGGTATGGGCCTTGAATTCCTGATCTCTGCAATTCTTTTAACATGAAGGGGTGTTGCATTTTGTCAAATGCTTTTTCTGTATCTAAGGAGATGATCATGTGATTCTCTTTTAGAGTTTGTTTATATAGAGGATTACATTCATGGATTTTTGCATATTGAACCAATCTTGCATCCCTGGGATCCCTACTTGATCGTGATGCATGATGGTTATGATGTGTTCTTGGATTCAGTTTGCAAGAATTTTATTGAGTAATTTTGCATTGATATTCATAAATGAGATTGGTCTGAAGTTCTAGTTTTTGGTTGGGTCCTTGTGTGGTATCAGAGTAATTGTAGCTTCATAGAATGTGTTAAGTAGTGTTCCTTCTATTTCTATTTCATGGAATGATTTGAGGAATATTGGTATCAGGTCTCCTTTGAAGGTCTGGTAGAATTCTGCACTAAATCCATCGGTCCCTGGGCTTTTGTTGTTGTTGTTGTTGTTGTTGTTGTTGTTGTTGATGGGCAGTTTTAGATGACTTCTTCTATTTCCTTAGGGGATATGTGCCTGTTTAGATAGTTTACCTGCTTTTGATTTAACTTTGGTATTTGTCTAGAAAATCATACATTTCATCTAGATTTTCCAGTTTTGTTGACTATAGGCTTTTATAGTAGGATCTGGTGATTTTTTGAATTTCCTATATTTCTGTTATGTCTCCCTTTTCATTTCTGATTTTGTTAATTTGGATACTGCCTTTGGGCCCTTTAGTTAGTTTGGCTAGGGATTTATCTCTCTTGTTGATCTCCACCCCCCCCCCCCAAAAAAAAACCCTAGCTTTTGGTTTTGTTGATTCTTTGTATTGTTCTCTTTGTTTCTATTTGGTGGATTTCAGCCCCGAGTTTGACTATTTTCTGCCTTCTACTCCTTCTCTTGGGTGTGTTTGCTTCTTTTTGTTCTAGAGCTCTCAGGTGTGCTGTTCAGTTGCTAGTGTAAGATCTCTCCAGTTTCTTTACCAGGGCTCTTAGTGCTATGAATTTTCCTCTTAGAATGGCTTTAATTGTTTCCCATAATTTTGGGTATGATATATCAACATTTTCATTGAATTCCAGGAATTCTTTAATTTCTTTGTTTATTTCTTCCCTGACCAAATTAACAATGAGTAGAGAGTTGTTCAGTTTCCACATGTATGTGGGCTTTCTGTTGTTTTTGCTGTTATTGAAGACCAGCCTTAGGCCATGGTGATCTGATAGCATGAATGGAATTATTTCGATCTTCTTGTATCAGTTATATGGTCTATTTAGAAGCAGGTACCATGAGGTGCTGAGAAAAGGGTGTATTCTTTTGTTTTAGGGTGAAATGTTCTGTAGATATCTGTTAAATCCATTTGTTTCATAACCTCTATTATTTTTAGTGTGTCTCTGTTTAGTTTCTGTTTTAATGACCTGTCCATTGGTGAGAGTGGGGTGTTGACGTCTCCCACTATTATTGTGTGGGGTACAATGTGTGTTTTTAGCTTTAGTAAAGTTTCTTTTACGAATGTGTGTGCCCTTACATTTGGGGCATAGATGTTCAGAATTGAGTCTTTCTCTTGTTGAATTTTCCCTTTGATGAATATGAAGTATCCTTTCTTATCACACTTGATAACTTTTGGTTCAAAGTCTATTTTGTTGGCAATTAGGATGGCAACTTCAGCTTGTTTCCTGGGACCATTTGCTTGGAAGACCTTTTTCCATACTTTTACTCTGAGATAGTGTTTGTCTTTGTTATTGAGGTGTGTTTCTTGTATCCAGCAAACTGATGGATCTTGTTTGTGTATACAGTCTGTTAGCTTATGTCTTTTTATGGATGAGTTGAGTCCATTAATATTGAAAAATACTAAAGTTAGATGACTGTTGGTTCCTGATATGTTTGTTTCAGTACGTGGCTTTTGACTTTGTTGTGAGATACTTAATATCTTGTCTTTTCTTTGGTGTGGGTACCTTTCTTGTGTTGGAGTTTCCCTTCTAGGATCCTCTGTAGGGCTGGATTGGTAGATAGATACTGTTTGAATTTGGTTTTGTCCTGGAATATTTTGTTTCTCCATCTATGTTGATTGAGAGTTTTTCTGGGTATAGTAGCCTGGGCTGGCATTTATGTTCTCTTGGTGTCTGCATAACCTTTGACCAGGCTCTTTTGGCTTTAACAGTCTTTGTTGAGAAGTCTGGTGTAATTCTCAACCTTTGTACGCTACTTGGTCCTATTTCCCTTGCAGCTTTTAATATTCTTTCTTTGTTCTGTGGGTTTAGTGTTTTAACTATTATGTGATGAGAGGATTTTCTTTTCTGGTCCCATTTATTTGGTGTTCTAAAGGCTTCTTGTACCTTTATGGTCATCTCTCTCTTTAGGTTGGGGTAGTTTTCTTCTATGAATTTGTAGAAGACATTTTCAGGTCCTTTGATCTGGGAATTTTTGTTCTCCTCTATTCCAATTATTCTTAGATTTGGTCTTTTTATTGTGTCCTAAATTTCCTGGATGCTTTGGGTTAGGAGTTTTTTTATGTTTTGAATTTTCTTCGACAGTTGTGTCAATCTCTTCTACAATATCTTCTGCAGAAACATACTTGTTGATCAATGGAATAAAACTGAAGACCCAGAAATAAAACCACACACTTACAGGTACTTGATCTTTGACAAAGAAGCCAAACATATACAATGCAAAAAAGAAAGCATCTTCAACAAATGGTGCTGGTCTAATTGACTGTCAATATGAAGAAAAATGAAAATAGACCTATATTTGTCACCTTGCACAAAGCTCAAGTCTAAGTGGCTCAAGAACCTCAACATTAAACCTGATACATTGAATCTAATAGAAGAGAAAGTAGGAAAGAGCCTTGAACTCTTTGGCACAGGTGGTCATTTCCTAAACAGAATTCCAATGGTTCATACTCTAAGATCAAGAATTGATAAGTGGGACCTAATGAAACTGGAAAGCTTCTGTGAGGCAAAAGACATAGCCAAAAAGACAAATCAGCAACCTACAGATTGGGATAAAATATTCACTAACCTCACATACAGTAGAGGGCTAATATTCAAAATATATAAAGAACTCAAGAAAATTAAAAGTTAAATTCTATAAATTAAAAAATTCTCCAATTAAAAAATGGGGTATAGAACTAAACTGAGAATTCACAACAGAGGAATCTCAAATGGTTGAGAAACACCTAAAGAAAAGTTCAAAGTCATTATTGATCAGAGAAATGCAAATCAAAACAACCCTGAGATTCCACCTTATACCAATCAGAATGGCTAAGATCAAAACCTCAGGAGGCAGCACATGTTGGCAAGGATGTGGAGAAAGAGAAACACTCTTCTATTGCTAGTGGGATTGCAAACTGGTACAACCACTCTGGAAATCATTCTGGAGGTTCCTCAAAAAATTGGAAATAGATCTTCCTAAAGACCCAGCAATACCACTCTTGGGAATATACCCCCAAAATGCCCTACCATGCCACAGGAGCATGTGTTCCACTATGTTCATAGTGGTCTTGTTTGTGATAGCCAGAAGCTGGAAACAACCCAGATGTCCCACAACAGAAGAATGGATACAGAAAATATGGTTCATTTGCATAATGGAAATGAACTCAGCTATTAAGAATGAGGACATCCTGAGTTTTGCAGGCAAATGGATGGAACTAGAAAATATCATTCTGAGTGAGGTAACTCAGACCCAAAAGAACATTCATGGTATGTACTCACTAATAAGTGGATATTAGAAAAATAAAAGTGCCAAATACTCAAGATTCAGCCCATAGAACTCAAAAAGGTCAATAAGCTGAAGGGCCCAAGTGAGGATGCCAAGTCCCACTTGGGAGGGAAAAGAAACCAACCACAAGGGAGGATGGAGTGACCTGGGAAGGAAAGGGAATGGTGAGGCAGAAAGGGGAACATGATCAAGTATTGGGTAGGTAAAAGAACTGAAATCCCTGAAGGCCAGCAGAAAGAAGGAAAACTTGCAACCTTGGGAGGTAGGAGGTTGGGAGAACCCTCCAGAATGTACCAGAGACCTGAGAGGTGAGAGACTCTCAGGACTCAAAGAGAGGGACCTGAGATGAAATACCCTACATTGGGGAGAGAGAACTTTTAGAGCCTGCCTCCAGCAGAAAGAAAAGGCATCAAGTGAGGAATGGGTTTGCCATCCCACCGTCAAAACTCTGACCCATATTTGTGTCTGTCTGAAAGAACTGCAGGGGTGGAAATGGAGAGGAGCCCGAGGAAAAGAAGGTCCAGTGACAGGTCCAGAGTGGGATCCAGGTCAAGGGGAGTCCCAAGACCTTACACTATTATGGAGGCTATGGAGCACTCACAAAAATGAACCTATCATGACTGCCCTCAGAAAGACACAACCAGCAGCTGTAAGTGTCAGATGCAAATATTTGCACCCAACCAATGGACAGAAGCCACTGACCCCTGTAGTTTAATTAGGTGAAAGCTGGAAGAGGCTGGGTAGGAGGACAGCCATGTGAGAGGACCAGCAGTCTCAATTAACCTAGACCCCAGTGGTCTCTCAGATTCTGAAACACTGACCAGGCAGCATATGCCAACTGATATGGGGTCCCCAGCACATAAGCAGTGGGGGACTGCCTGCTCTGGGTTTAGTCAGAGAGGATGCACTTAACCCTCAAGAGACAGGAGACCAAGGGAGTTTAGAGGTTTGATGGGGTTGGGATGTGAGGTGGGGACAGCCTCATGGAGACAGGGGGGCAGGAAGAAGGTATGGGATGTGGAACAGTTGGAGTATGGACCGTGAGGGGATTAAAATCTGGAGTTTAAAATAAATAAATAAATAAATAAATAAATAAATAAATATTAACTGTTTTACATATTTTAAGCATATTTCCTACTGCATCTATATGTATTTATAGTATTATCAGTTCTTATACAATCCTATGAATTATTAGCATTTTAAATGAAGATATTTCTATTCATTTCTTTGCTAATGCCGGATTGAATAACATTGCTTGCTTGTTCAAAACACAGAGAAACTGCTGTCTTTTAGCTTTCAGTGGTTGACTCTGCCCCTGTCCATTTTGTCTGTTGTTTCATAATCTTGCCAGACTGAGAGATGTTATTCTCCTGAGTTTGCCTTTCTCTTCTCCTTGTAAACAACAAGTGACAGCCTTTGTTCTCCAGTTTGTCTTTTCTTTAAGAGAGAGATCACCTTATTCTACGATGCCTGAGCCCATCTTGAGATAAGAGCCTGAGGGACCATTTCTACTAATGCACTATACAATCCCCAGTGTGGTTAATTTCACCCTTGTGGTCAGAAAGAGATAATGTCCTTCACTACCATAGTCCTACCTACCATGGACACTAGGAAGAAGCTGATGCCCTGTGTTTTCTGCTATGGATGTCTTACGAATCATTAACAATCTTTTCTCCCAGCAGTCTTTTCTTCCTTCCTTCCTTCCTTCCTTCCTTCCTTCCTTCCTTCCTTTCCTTTCTTCCCTTTCTGTCTTCTTTCCTTTTTCCCCTCCCTCTGTCTTCCTCTCTGTCTCTCTCTTTTTCTCTCTCTTCATTGTTTTCAGAATATTCATACTTATACAGTATGAAACCATCAATCCTTTGAAAGGGCATCTCAACAGATTTGATTTTCTTATATACTTTTGCTTTTCAGAAAAAAATAGATGACTTGCTTCATTAATTTTTTGGTATCTCTGCCTCTCCTCCATATGGCATGACTGGCAGATGGAGACAGAATTGCTTGTATATAAAGGGAGAGGCTCCAACTACAAATATGTCACAAGAATAGAAAACAAATCTTGTGATTATTGGACAGTAAAATGACAAAGCCCATCTTTGTCTCATGTAGATGGTTTTCAATATGCACACCACAGCCAAACTTGTTTTCTAAGCTGCACTTTTCTGACTGTCATGGGAAACATTATTAAAAAATACAGTTACCCAATGCCTACTATGTGTTGGGAAAGCACGTTGAATTAAAACAAAGATAAAATAAGATGGAAGATTTGTGTTAAAATGTAAATAGTATTTTCTAAAATATCACATGTTTGATGGTAGGATGAACATATTTAGAACAGAGGATTTTCATGTATGCACTCTACATCTTCATTTTTATTCTTACCTATAAAATGTTTGCAAGGCCTTCCTAAGTGACTGCTATCCCACTTTTCTCAATAAGTATTAAGTTACTCCATTGCAATCAACCCACTCATTTGTCACAGAGGAAGTGAATACTTCCTGAGCCCCTCTGTATAACAGCAATAAAAGTCAGTAGATTATAAGACACCAGCTTATCTTTTTTCCATGAAATAAAATTGAAAGAAAAGTGGTCAGACTAAACATGCCCATGAAATGATAAATGGCAGATGAAACAAACGCAAAACATACTCTAAGTAACTCATAGAACTATTGTATCTAGTTAGAAGTGTGGCACATACCCCTCATGCTTTAGTCAATGCAATGTGCCTCTCTTCTCCAGCTCTGCAGGGTCTTAGCATCCACAGTAGTTATTGAGGTATAATCCTAGATCCCATTGGTCCTTTACTATCATGTAAAAGTCTACAGTTTATTTCCACTTCTGTACATTATAACAACTGCATTACATGTGTCTTAGTCAGGGTTTCTATTCCTGCACAAACATCATAACCAAGAAGCAAGTTGGGGAGGAAAGGGTTTATTTGGCTTACTCTTCCACACTGCTGTTCATCACTAAAGGAAGTCAGGACTTGAACTCAAGCAGGTCAGGAAGCAGGACCTGATGCAGAAGCCATGGAGGGATATTTTTGACTGGCTTGCTTTTCCTGGCATTCTTTTAGAGCCCAAGACTACCAGCCCACAGATGGTACCACCCACAAGGGGCCCTCCCTCCTTGATCACTAATTGAGAAAATGCCTTACAACTGTATCCCATGGAAGCATTTCCTCACCTGAAGCTCCTTCTCTGTGATAACTCCAGCTTGTGTCAAGTTGATGGACAAAACCAGCCAGTACAATTGACTTGTCAACTTGACACACACCATTAAGCCTCTACCCCTTACTTTCTTATTCATCCCCCAAGATCTTAATAACATTAAGAGTACCACAGTCTTTGCAAATTCTTACATATTAAAATTTCAATCCCTTTAAAAAATATCCAATCTCTTAGAATTCAAAATCTTTTTACAATTCAAAGTCTCTTAACTGTGGGCTCCACTAAAATACCTTCTTCCTTCAAAAGGGAAAAATATCAGGGCACAGTCATAATCAAAAGCAAATCAAACTCCAACCGTCCAATGCCTGGGATCCACTCATGATCTTCTGGGGTCCTCCAAGGGCTTGGGTCACTTCTCCAACTCTGTCCTTTGTAGCACACACCTTGCCTTCTAGGCTCCAGATGCCTGTACTCCACTGCTGCTGCTGTTCTTGGTGGTTATCCAATGGCACTGGCATCTCCAAAACACTGCTGTCTTCCGCTGTAACTAGGCTTCACCAATAGCCTCTCATAAGCTCTCTTCATGATGCCAAGCCTCAACTCCTTTGCAAGACCCCTTCAGTCCTGGGCCATCAATTGCAACTGAGACTGCACTTTCACTAATGCCCTTCCACGGCCTCTCACAGTGCCAAGCCTCAGCTGTTCTTCATAACCCCTTCATGCCTTCAAAACCAGTACCACCTGGGTGACATGACATGTATATGTCAGAGAAAAACTAGCAGATAGCATTCATTTGATGAAGTCATGCAGTAGATGAAGAGCAGACAGAAGTTTGGAGGGAGGGTAGGCTATAAACTGAAGAAGCTTTAGTATGTGCTGAGGAGATGGGAAAATCGTAGATGTTGAAATAGGAGCATTTGTGTTCTCTCCCTTATCTTTCCATATTTCTAAGCAGGACTAACCTAATGTGGAACCTGTAAGTGTGTTGATTAGCTTTAATTGTCAAAACAACCTAGTACCATCTTGACAGATAGTCCCAATGAATGATTGTTTATATTGGGTAGGGTTATAGGCATGTCTGTGGAGGATGGTCTTTGCTAACAGATGTGGGAAGATATATCCTGCTGTTGGCATCATGATTCTTTAGTCAATCAATATCCTCTAATACACACACACACACACACACACACACATCCAGTTGAGCAGAAGCAGGCAAGCAGGTGAGCATGTATACACTCATTTTTCTCTACTTTTGACTGTGGATATGATATGACTTCCCCGACGTGATGTACTGTAACATTCCCTTAATTTAATTGTTGTCAAGGCATTTTTATCAGAACAACAGAAGTGAAACTGGATCTGGAGCCAATCTGAAAGTACATGAGAAAATTGAGACAGTGTGAGCCCCTTGTGCTGGCTGATACCCGTTCTGTGAAACAATTGGTTTTTTTTTTACTTGTGCAGATGAAACTAGTTTTTCTAGTGTCAGCAATGGCATTACAGTGAGCACTTATGAACATATTCTTTACTATGAAAATTAACTTTGGCATTTGACCTTGGACATTTATAATGTGTTTCTCTAGTATACCACATGCTTCTGAGAGTACATGTCACACAGAATTCATTAGCATACTCAATCATTATCGAGGTCTATAGAAAAGTATCTATCGCTTTTTCTTCCTAAGATGCAGAGGGCCACCTGAGATAGCACATTCAATTGAAGGGTGATTAATGGTATCATTAGCAGGTGTTGCCAGGTAGGAATTAGAAACAAATAGAGAAGAAAATATTTTCTATATTAGAAAGGACTTGGTCAAGTATAAAGAATAACTAAAGAGGCTAATAACATGAAATAAATTGTATGAACTTAAGTGTGAAAAGGCAGGAGTTAAATATCATAAAAATAACTTGTATTGTTCCCATTTAACCTTAGCTTAATGGTTGGGTTAGAAATTATCACACAGATATTTTTCAGATGACCTTGTTCTTCCTGAAGTTAAAAACATACACATGGACGTTTTTATTTTAGAAGGTCATAGCAATACATTTTCTTACAGCTAAAACCATAAGCAATCTGAGTGTGAAAAGTAACTCTATACAGCTTAGATAAGTATATGTTAGGCATCAGTTGTTTTCTTCCTTGTTTGTTGGAGTCACGTTTGTCTTGTGTGCTTTGTGTAACTAGTTGAGTATCCACAGAACACCCATTTCTAAATGAAACATGAGGTCATTGGAAATAAAAACCAGCAACACAGTGAGTTTCATGATGCACAAAGTATTTTCTATACATAAATTCAAGATGTTTGAAAACCACAAAAGTAAAGAAAGAAAATGATAGGAATCTCAAGTTGTTAATCACAAGAAAGACCAAATATGTCCATCACAGTATCTTGTAGCATCCACAGAATACCATTTTGTTCCTTCATTGAGTAAACGCAGGATAATTTCTTTGATTCTGTTTGTCCAATTCTGTATCATGAGCTGTGTGGTTAGTTTAAATCTAGGACATCTTCATCAACTGGAGAGACTAGTAATTTTTACAAGAGGAAATAGAAGAATACATTAGTCATTACTATGCTAAGGAGACAGAATACCTCAGAAAAGCAAATTTATTTGGTTTGGTAGGTTTCAATTTGAGGTCTTCTGGATTTACTACAGTGGGTTTTCAGTGGAGGCAAGCCTTCTTGTGGAAAGTTTTCAATGAATCTTGACCAGGAACCACAGATAGCCCAGAGAAAAGAAATGGTTTTCAAATGCCTGTTCCTAATGACCTGTCTTCTTCACCTAGGTCTTACCTTCTATATTACCACCACTTCTCAAAAGTTTATTTAAATCAAAATCTTTTGGTGGATTAAATCCTTGACTAGGTCATAACCCTTGCAATCTAATGAAAATGACATACAGACTCACCCAGGGCATAATTTCCTGATCTCCTAGGCATCTCTCAATCTAATGCCGCTGATAAGTAAGAATAAGCATTAAAATAAAAGTGATAAACATAACAATAAAAGTTATTTGTAAAAGTCCATCAATCAGATGAAATGTATAAAGAAATGATCCAAGTTTTCCAGTGTGTTATCAAATATTCATGGGCCCACCTAAAAAGATGCATTGAAATGATTTCTAATATGGCATTTGTTATTTTACCACTTTAAAATACATTTCAACACAAAATCAAAGAGCATATGTAGAGCTCCGAAGTCACAAGATATGCATGGCAAATGTGTGATGGTAGAAGAGGCAAAGATGAGCTTTGCTCTAGCTTTGGAGGCTATAATCCGGAAAACAATGTTCAACATCTTCTTCTTTGACAAAACTCATTCCTCTGATCCCTGAACTTGGCTACCCATATTTTAATTAAAAGCTTTTCTTTAATGCATTGAGGATTAACCTCCATTCACTCTCAGAGGACAGCATATTAGATATGATCATGTCATCAAATCAGACATTTTCTGCCCACTTCCCTGTACTACACTTGAATGTAGTACACTCACTTTAAAAATAGTTTTTGGATTTTATCAAAGGCTTATCAGCATCTAATGAGATAATCATGTGATATTTTTACTTTCGGTTTGTTTATATAATAGATTACATTGATGGATTTTCATATACTCAATCATCCCTGCATCCCTGGGATGAAGCCCACCTGATCTTGATAGATGATTTCTTTGATGTGTTCCTGGATTTGGTTTGTGAGTGTTTTATTGAGTATTTTTGTACCACTGTTCATAAGAGAAATTGGTATGAAGTTCTCTTTCTTTGTTGAGTCTTTGTGTAGTTAGATATCAGGGTCACTGTGACCTCATAGAATGAGTTTGGCAGTGTTCCTTCTGTTTTTATTTTGTGGAATAGTTTGAGGAGTGTTGGAATTAACTCTTCTTGGAAAATCTGGTAGAATTCTGCACCAAAACCATCTGGCCCTGGGCATTTTTTGGTTGGGAGACTTTTTTTGCATTATTTAAAATTATTATTATTCTTTAATCGTTTTTTTTACAGTCCAGTCATTAACCCCCTCCCTGTCTGCCCTCCTTTGGTTCCTCATCCCATCCCCACTCCCCCACCCCTGTCTCCAAGCGGATGTACCCACCCCCCAACCCCACCACACCAGACCTCCATACTCCCTGGGGCCTTGAGTCTGTCAAGGGTTAGGTAAATCTTCTCTCACTGAGGTCAGACCAGGTAGTCCTCTGCTATATATGAATAGAGGGCCTCATATCAGCTAGTGTACGCTGTCTGGTTGGTAGCTCAGAATCTGAGAGATCTTGGGGGTCCAGGTTAGTTGAGAGTGCTGGTCTTCCTTTGGGGTCGCCCTCCTCATCAGCTTCTTCCAGCCTTTCCCAAATTCAACTACAGGGGTTCCCAGACTTCTGTTCATTGGTTGGGTATAAATATCTGCATCTGACTCTTTCAGCTGCTTGATGGGCCTTTCAGAGTGCAGCTATGCTAAGCTCCTGTCTGTAAGCACACCATGGCATCAGTAATAGTGTCAGACCTTGGAGCCTCCCCTTGAGCTGGATCCCAATTTGGGCCTGTCACTGGACCTCCTTCCCCTCAGTCTCTTCTTCATTTTTGTCCCTGCAGTTCTTTTAGACAGAAACAATTCTGAGTCAGAGTTTTTGACTGTGGGATAGCAACCGCATCCCTCCACTTGATGTCTTTCTTCTGGAGGTGGAAGTTCTCTCTCCCCACTATTGGGCATTTCATCATTGAGTCCTGAGAATCTCTCACCTCCCAGGTCTCTGATACATTCTAGGGGATCCTCTTAATTCCCTGTGATTGCCTATTTCCATTCTTTCTGCTGGCCTTCAGGGCTTCACTCCTGTCCCCCTACCCCCATGATCATGTTCCACTCTTTCCCTCCCTTTCCCTTCTCCCTCCAGGTCTCTCCCTCCCTTTTATCCTTCCCATGTGGGATTGAAGCATCCTTATTTGGGCCCTTAAGCTTGTTAACCTTCTTGAGTTCTGTAGATTGTATTCTTGAGTCCTGGGTATTCTGTACTTTTTGATTGGGGGTGGGAGGAGGCTATCCCAAAAGCTCTTGACTGTAAGTGGAATATATTCTAGTAGCTAGGCTGCCTTGTCTAGCCTCAGAGTGAGAGGAAGTGCCTAGCCTCTCAGAGAATTGAAGTGCCATGGTGGGGCTGATGCCAAGGGTCCCCCCCTCACCGGAGGAGAAGAGGAGGGGCTGATTGGGAGGGGGTCAGTAAGTGGAATGTAAAGTGAGTAAGTAAAAATGAATAATAATTAAATTAAATTAAAAAAAGTTTTGAAAGCTATTATTTGGCCGAGTGTCCTCAGTGTGCTTTGTCTGTTACATTCCTTGTAGACTCCTTTGGAAAGCAAAGACATCATGCATGATAGGCATGTCAACCAGCATGCAATAGCTAATGTTATTGTTATGATAAAGAGAATGACCATAGTCCCAAACCTACAAAGGCTCAAGACTGCTTCTGAAAAGAAAGTGTTTATACAAAAGCTTGACCAATCACAGAAAATGCTTTCATAAGTACTGTCTGCCAGATGATCTAATAACTAAAGCGTCATCAATTGTACAGTGACTAGATTTATGATGCTCAGGATTTCTAGCTATGTAATGACCAGCAAAATAAGTTGACATGCCCCTTGATTCCATTCTAAGTGAAAGACATATCCAAAAGGTGATTTCAATTTAACCTATTGAACAAGAAGCCAAAATGGAGACTTCTAGGAAGAGAAAACTACAAGCTTCACACTCCCAGAATAGTATCTGTATCACCATCTGGCTCACTAACCTCTCCAGGGTGCCTCAGGACATTTTTTAAAAACATATTATTTTAGGATCTAGTCCCTGAAGAGGAATTATAAAGATGGGCGTTAGGTGATCAGCATGGAGACTGGTACATTAAGACTCTGTGGTCTTTGCCCAGTCCTGGGAAATTATTTAGAATAGTGCCTTGTAACAAGACTGATTTAACTAAAGTTATCAAGAAAGTGTTTGATTGCAATTTATTTTCTTTGTTGTTCCCAAAATTTATCAGGGATCCTCTTAGGTAGAAACTTCTCACTTCCTGTAATAGTTATTTTGAACAAAGTGATGTACTTTCTTTCTGTGATATCACTATCAAAAAGCATAGGGCTATTGATGAACCTGACTTCATCTTAAGAGATAGAAGCCATTTTGGTATAAGGTCAGAATAAAGTTGATCCAGTGCTGCTAGGTTTTTCTCCACCCAAAAGCAAAACCAGATAAGAGGAGATAAGAAGAAACAGTCTAATGAAAAAACTAGTCCAGGCTACTTCTTGCCTAGGGGCGGCTTGCCTCTCGGACAGAATTTGATGTCAACCTGTCAGTCACTAATAGGAACCACCATTATCAACTCTCTCTTCTGATTAAAATATTACTATATATATTCCCACACATACATATATATCACATATAAAGCACATATATCACATATAAAATGTGTGTGTGTGTGTGTGTGTGTGTGTGTGTGTGTGAACTACAACTACTCACACAAAAGCTTAAAATATTGTCCTTTTGGTAAAGCACAGAGGCTCAACTGAAGTCTGTCACTTTGCCTTAGAGAGTTTCCACTCTGCATCATGGATTACTTCCTCTTTGATATTTTGATGCAAAAAGGAGGACTTTTGATGACAGACATTGCTAGAATGTTATGGAAAATGATTTCTAGGTAGCCTTTGATATCTATAAATGGTCATGTGATTTTCATCACCAGAAGAGCCAATGGATGTCTTACCAAGTCCTCATAAAAGCAGGCTGCTAAACTACGGGTCTTGATGAAAATGGTTAAAAAGGGCTCCAAAGCAAAATAGTAGGAAGATGATGGATAAATGACAAAATAAAAGAAACTGAGAGGGACTTGGAGGTTTCAGAAATGCTGCTGACACAGGGAACTCAGAGGAAAGTCATCTTTACATCTGCATTTCCTTGAAACAAGGATGCTGACTTTGATGATGGGCAGAAGCCTGGTGCTGTCTCTCCAGAACTGTGAGATAGGATGAAAGCCCAGATACTTTGATATGCAGGAGCTGGTTTCTGGTAGCAAACTATGCAAAAGCTAAGGACTGGCTCCTACTGCTGGATGAAAGTAGAGCATCAGTGGCTGCTGCATTTCCTCTTAAATTCTACAGGGCCTACAGCATACCCAGTCTAAAGCCCCTACTACAATTGCAATGTTTCTAAGGGCTAATGATAAAATAAAAGTACTATTCAGTTTAGAACTAAGTTTAATCCCTGATCTTAAAAAGCTACTAGTGTTTTAGAAACTGTCAAAAATTAGTAATTAAGACTTGTGGGTTCAAATAGTCACCGGTTCAAATGTAATTTATTTACAGGAAAAACCTATGTATCTTTTCAAAGTTAAGCCTAAAGCAAATAGTTAAAAGCAAAGTTTATTTAAAATCATCTATAAAAGTACTTAATAGATGGTCCTCAAATCTTCTCAGAGATCTGCTAAATATGGCATTTAAAAGTTTAATGGAAAAACTTTTCTGTGACTGATAGAGATGCAACTCCTGGAGGCAGCCCTCCAAATAAATCAGATGAGGCACAGACCTCAATTGGGGTGACACTAACCACTGGGAAGACCTGCTCTATGCTTTGCCTTCTGCCCAGACTCTGCCCAGCTGTAGACATTGGAAGGTTAACTTTCATATTTTGCCTCAGTGTGGTCAGTTTTCCCAGGGTTCCTTCTCCACAGCAACATCTCTCAGACAATCTGAATCTGACATCTGATGGCCTGTGCTCAATGCTGCTCCATGTGACAAATGGAAGGTTGACTTTGGCCCCAAGGAAACTTCTACTAGAGCCAAGGGTAACCATCCAGGTAACAAAAAGTCTGTCTATTTAGAGTATATGTTCTGCTCTAATTTATCCTTCTCAGATCTCCGATGGCATTGATGGCTAACACAGCTTTACAGTTTAATAGCAGCTGCCTGGTGAATTCATTTCATAAGGCCTGGTCTTCCCAGAGCTCTTGGGTCTCCTGGTAAGAAAGGAAACTCACAGACTGGTTTGCTTTACTAACAGGCTTCATACTAAGGGAGAAACATATCTCAGATGTAATTTTTAGTATTTAAAGGAACTTTCCTTGCAAGGACTGCTCTCAGTAATCAACTGCCCTTGTCTCACAGTAAATAATTAAATAAAAGATTTTAAATTTACCTAAGTTCTAATTAGGTAAGAAAATATTCTAAGAAAAATACAAGTTATAAAGACCTGAGGGTTTAAAAATTTGAATGTATTATAAAGTTCTAGGAAAATAATTAAACATAGAAACACAAGTTACTCTATACTTCAGTTATACTAAGATTTCAAAGGTTCAGAGTTTTAACATTGATGAGTTCTGAGAAGCTGTCAAAGCACTGAGTACTATTATCAGCCACAAGCTCAAGAGTTTAAATTTCCTTTGGTTGTCCAGTAAATATAGACTTCAAGGTGCTTCTCATAATGCTAAACAGAATCTCTGTCCAATCTTACAGTCCTTTGGATAAAAAAGAATGTCCATGCTTTTAGGCTAAAGCCATAGCTTTTGCTGAGACTTAGAACCATTAAGTCTACTCCAGCGGTCTTACAGACACCTGCTAGCTCTTTTTCTATAATGAGGATTTCAGCACAGATTGCAAGCAATGGTAGTGTTAATATATCAAAAACTTTTATCTGTTTTTGTAAACTAAAATAATTCATGTAAGCTTCAGGAAGCTGAGCAAGTCATAAGACTTGAATCCATCTCTCACAGCTCAAAAGGACTCCAGATAAGTAAACCAGTTAACCAATAGCCTGAGTTTCCATACTTGGCTATTCCTGAAGGTAGAATCAATCTTCCCTCTGGCCTTGGGACACCTTCCCTCCCACAACTACTAGGACTATGGGTCTAGACGCTCCAAATAAAAAAAGTTTCCTTTAAGTTTTTTAACTTTAACTTGGCCTGGCCTAGTTCCACTTGGCTGATGGTGATCCAGAGATCAGATGCAAACTGCAAGCTGATCTTAAGGTGATGTATACCATGCCAGCCCCAACTAGTCCTACAAAACCCAAAAGCCCTGAACTTGCTGAAAACTGATGTAAAACAATCTAATCAATGCGATTGCTCACTGTCTTGTCAGCTGGCTCAGCAAACCAGATGCTTCTGATGAATATCCCACTGCCCCAGTCCCCTCCCAGCCTTTGCCTATCCTTCCAGAGGTCAAGGGCCTGACAATGACATCCTAATTTCAGCAGCAAGTAGTTAAGAGAATACATCACCCCCTACCATCAGCAAAGGCTGGAATGTTAGATCCACAGAAACTCCCTGGTCTCTCTCTGTCTCTGTCTCTGTCTGTCTCTGTCTCTCTGTCCCCCCCCCCCCCCCCCCCCACACATACAAGGCATCCTCTGCTACATATGTGGCTGGAGCCAAGGGTCCTTCCATGTATACTCTTTGGTTGGTGGTTTAGTCCATGGGCGCTCTGGGAGGGGGCTCTGGTTGGTTGATATTGTTGTTCTTCCTACAGGGTTGCAAACCCTTTCAGCTCCTTCAGGAGCTTTCTCTAATTCCTCCATTGGGGACCCTGTGCTCAGTCCAATGATTGGCTGCAAGTATCTGTCTCTATATTTGTCAGGCTCTGGCAAAGCCTCTCAGGAGACAGCTATTTCAGGCTCTTTCAGCAAGCACTTCTTGGCATCCATAATAGCGTCTGGGTTTGGTGACTGTATATGGATGGATCCCCAAATTACAGAGACCTTACCCATGATACAAATATTGTGTCCCATCAAATAAAAAATGCTAAGTGACTTGCCCTTCACTGGCATTATCAGTCCACACAACAAACATAAATGTCAGTTCCCTATCAAGGATTTGACTTGGATACGTAAGACAAGGTGGGTGTAATGGACCACCTAACTCCATCTTAAGGATAAAAGCCATTTGGTTATATGGTCAGAAAAAGTTCATTACTGTTGGATGTAAAATTCAAGTTGAGCATGCTTCAACCTGTTTCTGGAATTTGACATGTTCCCCACCATATGGAATATGATGACTAATAACTTGTGTGCACCCTGACAAGATTAGATGGTCTGCCAAATAATTTTGAAATATTTAGCTAAGTCCCCATATAACCACACTTTCTCTGAAAATCTCCTAGCACATAATACCCCTGACTTTTGTAGGATTTTTTTACTATGTAAACTGTACCTTCTCCTGTGTTCAATGATAGTCCTGTCTGACAGAAAATAAAGCTTGCCTAAGTTGGCCAAAGAATTTGGGTAATTTAGTGGTATTAACACTGTACATTTAGGTCCAATATGGACAATATTTATACAGTTAGATGATGCTTTGCATTTAGCACATGACCAATAAAGGCTTGTTGAGTTGAATGACCACCAGTGACCTTTAAACTATACATACCCAAAACATAAGGCTTTTAAAACTGTTGGTTTTTGTTTTTGTTTTCATGACAATTTTATTTCCTCGTAGACTTTTCAGTGTTAATTAACTAACTGTAATCACTGGGTATCTATTTTCCTCATAGATTCTCAAGAGCAGCAAGGATAGCTTCTTACTATCTGACTGCTTCCTCTGTACCCTCAGGCACGGAGGAAATCTTTCATAAATGTGTGAAAATACATGATCAGTTTCTTCTTTTTCAATTACACGAAGTAAATTCTTACTCCATTCCAGGGGCCTGCCTGGTATTAGGAGAAAGAGCTGAAGTGGACACACATGTAAGATGCACACAGGCCAGAAGATTGATTATTTTTGGACTTTAACTCTTTAACTAGGCTGGATGCCAATAGCTGACTGCTTCTGGAGACTTAACACTCTCTTGCTTATTCTGTGACGGAAAACTTCTTTTCTTTCTTTTCTCTGTAACTCTCTGTGGCTTCTTTTCTCCTTATCTTCCTGTGCTTCATTTTTACCTTACAAATCTCTGTGTTATATTAAATGCTGCCTCTTTATTTTATAACTCTCTATTACTGTCCCATGCTTCATTAAGTGCTGAAAACTTAACTCTTTATTTACTATCATTGTTCTGTGCTTCATTAAATGCTGGGGAATCCTAACTATTACTGTTCTGTGCTAAAAACTTAACTCTTTCTTACTGTTCTATGCTTCATTAAGCACTGGGGACTTAAGTCTTTATCTCTCTATTGTCTATAAATCTCTCTGCTTGATTATCACTAAAAATCTTAACTCTTGCTTACTTCATAATTCTCTGCTTGATAAATGCTGGAAAACTTAACTCTCACTTACTTTACAATTCTCTGTGCAGGAAAACTTAACTCTTATAAATTCACTGTATAATTCTCTGGCAATTAACATACGCTATATAGCAGCAGGGAATTCAGTGGAGGATTTATTGCTAAGGCTCCTTTCTCTAGTGCCCAGAAGCCTCTCCTCAGGCTGTCCAGGTGGGAGGGAGGTTTGGAGCAATTAACATTTATTGAACCAGGAGAAGAGAATCACACTTATAAAAGGAAAAACTTTTTCACAAGCAAATGCGTATAAACACACACACATTCATAGTCTCATCCGTACCCATGTATTTATACTTATTTTTATACATTCTTGCTGCGCTCTGTTACTTGTGTCATACTTACACACACACTCTCTCTCTCACACACACACCCCTACACATACGTACGTATATCTTTTTGGTGAATGAAGTAAATGGCCTCATGAGCAAGCTCCATAGAGCAAAAGTCAGCACAGAAAGAACTTGCTCATTCTGGTTGAAGTATAAGCTTCAACCTTTATTGCTAGAGACAGAAAAAGCTTCTACCCTTTTATTGCTAAATGAATTTTAAAACCTGTCTCATTGTACAAAGAGCCTGCCTGCTGCATTCTGCTCTCTCTGCAGCTCCTTCTCTCCTAGTCTCATTTTCTTCCTCCTTCCACATTGTTATATTTTGTTATCTCTGCTGTCTCTTCGGCCTTTATTTTAGTTCTACTCTGCTTCTCCTCTCTCCTCCTTCTGAATCCACCTAATTCTGCTCTTCTCTTTGCCTCTCTTCATCTGTTCATCTGTTCATCTCTGTAATGCTTCTAACCTGTTCTCCTTCTGCCTCTTTAATGTCATCTTTCTTAGATTTTTTTTTGTATCTTTATGGGAGAATAGATCACATGATATTCCAAAAGTTTGCAACAATTTCAAACGTAAATTCGAATCATAAATTGAACAAGAAGATAGACAGAGATGTTTACATGTGTTTACATTAGTTCGCCTACTAGACATTCATTATATGTCACTAGCTCCACAGTTTCATTGAGAGTTTAAAACTATTATTCTTTGGTCTAAGTTAACATTGAAGTTTTATATAGATAAATCCAGTCAATATTTTATCTTCTGTCCTTGCACGTACAAGAAACTGATTGTTCTCAGTTTATGGCCTTTAATTAATGGTTTTATAGCCTAAAGGAATGTATTCCTAACTTGTAAATCCATATCATTGCCTGCTTTATATCTAGTCCCATTAAGTTGTGACATGTGAAGACTGGCAGAGTTCATATCAGAGAGGACTTTAATTGCAGCCCTTATTATAAAGGGCTCAATAATTACTAGTATATATTTAGAAAATGTTATGGAATCATCATTAGGAATTAAGACATCATCTATTTGTCTATATTGCATCACTACAGTAAGGTGGGCTAATAGCCAGGAATTGTTATATTAATTTAATAGAGAGGAAAGGCATATGAACAGCAAGAACCAATCCTGGATCATTCTCTTAGGGCCTTGCCTCCAGAGCTAATTTATCACAGTTTATGCAAAATGGTGGCCATCTCAGGAAAGTCATCTGTTGGTCTTAGCCTCTCCTAGCTGACTCCTGACAACTCCCCAGCCCCATAAAGTCTATTTATTTATTACTTGTTTACACCTTATGATGTGTCAGACTTTTGTGTATGTATAACTTATATCCAGGAAGGACAAAATTTCATTAGATTTTACTCAATAACATAACCTTGCCCAACCTTCAAACCCTGCCTGCCTCATGAAGATGTACATTATGATCTGAGAGTGCAGCTAAGTCATTTTCCAAGGTCTTTATTTCCATTTGTGTATTAATAGTCAGTATTACTGGTGATTAGTATTAGTATAATTAGTGATTTGGGGCTCATTAATACATTAAGTTGAGGCACAGTAGCTTTATGACGTTTGGTAGATGAACTCTGGCCCAGGAAATTGTTTCAAAACTGAGTATGCTTATTACATCCTATATCGCTCTTAGGTAACTGAGGATGAACTTAGCATACATCCGTGAGAGTGAATCCAGGTAAATCTCCGGAGATTTCCCAATAGCAAACTTGATTCAAGTGTGACATTGGTAATACAGGTAAGAGAGACTTTCGATTGTGTACATCGATAGTCTCAGAAGTCATCCAACTTCCGAAATAAGTACTAAAATGTAAGGAGGGATTTTCTGATGGTCTTACATTTCACTTTAGGATATAATACATAATAAATTATTTTAGATTCTAGTGAACTTTATATACAAATTGATTAGAGCGTAGATTTGTGCTACACTAATTATTTCATATCAAAAGAATGGAAGAATGGGAACTTTTTCTCTCTGTGCACTGAGAGTATGAAGAGAAATATTTCCACTTAGAAAGCTGAGTGACTCTGAGTAGAAAAGACTTTATTTCTGATACTTTTTGACTTGAGGCTCAAGTGACCTGTCCTTAAGTGGACACTTTTGTAATCAGTCATTAATGAGGTAAGCTAGGGTCCAAGTCTCCAACTCCTTCCTCTAAGTTCTTCAGAGATAGGGTAGTGGAGAGCCAGCTTAGAACAATGGCCCACATGAAGCTCTGTCACCCCTTGAGCAGACATGTGTGTGATAAGTATCTGAGTTTACAGCCACGGGGAGCAACATATTAGGTCATAGTAATATTTTCTTTAATATAGGTACTTTATTTGTAAAACCTTGCCAAATTAGTAGCTCTATGAATACATATATGCACATGTATATCTATATATAAAGAGGCAGATTGGTTTTATTTTTGTTTCATTCTTGAAAGCTAACTGGTTTACTGCAGGCCTGAGCACTTTCAGCATCCCTGTTGCATAAGGCAGAACCGAAAGGTCCTTTAGTATACAGCATTTCCCTCTTGCCTTTAAAACTGTTTTCTACCTGCTAAGTCTTTGATATTTGGTGTGTGTGTGTGTGTGTGTGTGTGTGTGTGTGTGTGTGTGTATGTTTTAACAGCATTGTTTTGTGAATAAAGCTTCACTTCTGCATTTTAATATCTCACAATGCCTGTGATAGGTCACACATTTTATTTTGTGTCTTTCATTTCTGCATTCAAAGTCAAAGCCATAATCGAGGCATTTGGATTAGTTTTTAACATCTAAGATTTGTAAGTCTGGTCATATTATAAAGAATTAGGAACGTGAACATCTGATTTGGATGAAACCCAATGCAGTTCCACCCTACATTTACTTTAAAACGTTACCTTAATATTGCATTATAGGAACAGTACTGAGTCTTATTCACCAAAATGAGTGTGGGGAGAGCTCTACATAGGAAAATATCTTGGTAGCAACCAATGAAATTTTTCCTGAATGTTTTGGTTATTTTACCAGTTTGTCCATGTATAAAGTCTTTCATTGAATACGGTGTGACAGAAATATCACTAGGCATTGGAAACCCAGTGGGTCAATAGGATAAAATATGATACTAAGCCTGCAGGTATTTAGAAAGGAGCAAGGAAAATATGAGAGGACTTTTCTAACAATGGAACCTTAAAAGTAACAAGAAGAGTTAAATACTGAGTCCTTTAACAGATCTTGATGGAGGTGGAAATTCACACCTAATCTAGCCCATAGAGAATATAAAAAGGCTTATGCAAGGATTAAAGACTCAACTCACCCTCACCGATGACTCTGAAAGAATATTCTAAGCAGAAACAAAGACATGGAATGTTCCACAAGGACAGAGGGAATGAAGTGCCTTTAGAATTTTCTTTCACTTAAATAAGGGCTTGAAAGACATTATCAAAATATGGGACATTATTCTGAGGGTCATTTTGAGCTGATACAGTATTGTTGAGGGGGAATTTGGTGATGTAGAGCATTCTGGGAAATGCATTTGTAGGAGGTGAGAGTAGAGGCAGGAAGCCCATTAGAAAATTGTTCAATGATCTAGGCCCAAGGTGGGAAGACTAGAATGTAGGCAATAGCTGTGACCATAATGGAGGTCTGCACTTGGAGGTAGTTAATGTTCCCATTTCCACATCTCCAGGTTTAAATGGTGAGTGTCTTTTTAAAGGGTTTCTTCATCTACAGTGACAGAATGCCTTTACATACAGAGTCCTGGGATCCTCAACATTAGGAAGGAGAATTTGCTAAAAACTTTGTGTAATTCTTGAGATGATTGCTAACCTCTTTTAAGAGCAGAAATCCTAAGAAAGAGGAATTACTGTTGAACATTTAGTCTAGATAAATGGAAAGAACAATACAATATCAGTAGTAAGGATATGGAGAGCTGGTGTCTTGTATTAAATCACAAGATGCCAGTGAAACTGAAGTCCTGCTGCCAAGACTTTTTATGAGTAGGAAGGACCTTGTTGGAAACAGACTCTTTGCAGTCTATAAACACAATGAGTACTAATTCAGTATGATCCCATCCTTAGAGGAAGAAGAAGAAAAAAAGAGATACCCTCTCTGTAGAATTATGTCACCTCAAACTAAGAAACAAAGGAAACTAGGAGAGAGGCCTGGAACAGACCTGTGTCTGAGCTTTCAAAGTGTGGCTATGCTCACACCAGTGTTTGGATTTCTAGTTTTGACAATTAGAACATAAAACATGTCTGTTCCTAAGTCACTCCAATTGTAGCACTATGTGATTGTGGTGGTCCCAGAAAGCAAATCCAATGCAACACACAGAGGACTGTTAGAAAGAGAACTGGAAGAGAGGCAGCTGCTTCTCAGAAAAGTCACCTTCCTGAACATGAGGTGAGTCTACAGCCTGTTCCTGTTCACTGTTTATACAGCTGGATAATAGGAATAAAGCATATTGGAAACTGAGCTAAATAGATTCTGGTTGCTGAGACATAATATTGAGTTGATGGCTCTCTGGACTTCCTTTCTGAGGACTCTTGCATTGAATAATGCTCCTCCTTGTATTCATTGTCTTTGTTCTTAAGTGTTTTTCATGATGTAATCACCAAGAGGCTATTGTTAAACTATATTGACATCTTTGATAAGTCCTATCACCCTACTGTCCTTACTCCAAAAGCCTCATCTAGTTTTTCTAATTCTGCTAGTGACATGAAGAAGGTGAGGCTGCCCTGAAAGCAATGATCTTCTTGCATCCTTATGGCTTAATTACTTTATTGAACCATGACATGTAGCATGGAAGGAAGTACATGTATCTTAAACACACAATTTAATACCTTTTTTGTGCTCATGTGTTTCATATGAATGTTGACTTCCGTTTAGCCAGAGTGCAGATGGAGGTGACTGTGTCCCATGGAACTCCCCCTAGCCACCTTTATTTAGTGTTTCCTTGCAAGGACAAAAACCAATTTGACTTTTTTTTACCATAGATTTCTCTGTCATAAGTTGAATTTTTATATTAATTATGATATTAAGGTTTTCTATTTTTTGTCCAACTACAATCTTTTTAAAGTATAAGACTCATTCATTTTGTAGTAAAATATTTTTTATTTTTATAATAATATACATTTGAACATTTTTTTTATTTCCAGTACCAGTGGTTGAACCCATGTGCTAGACCAGCAACCTAGTATTGAGCTGTCATCTCTCCTAACTTTTAACTTAAAATTTGATACAGAGGCTCACTAGATTGTACACCCTGGACTGAATTCCCTCTACTATAGGCAAGAATGAACTTGGGGTACTCTTATCTAAGTCTTCAGAGTAGCTAAAGTCAAAAGCTTATACCATCAGGTGTGGGTTCCATTTGAGATCTTCAATGAGATGCAATTCTTTCTATTTTTGTGTGATTTGAATAAAACTGACATGACTTTTACTGTGGACAATTTTGTTAAATATGCTAAGGCAGAATGTGGGTGTAAATAGTTTCTACATACATCTAGATTAAGTATATGTCAATGACATTTGCCAGGACTTAATAAAACAGTTCACACTCCTAGTAGCATTATGAGAGACTTCACATTGTCTTACAAGCAATGTCACAGACATAGTTCATTTGTGCATTTCTGCATCTTCCTGTGATTGAAGAGTCGTTATGTGTCATTATTGTTTTTAGTTTTTACCTGATGACATGTCCATTATTTTGAGATGACTCTCACCAAATATCTAGATTATTTAATCCACAAATGACAAGAGCTTGAAATCCTCCCAGACTTTATTCTGGGTACCTCCTTCCTCCCACATGCCCCTATAATTTGTACAACTTTGCTATCACAAGAGTAGTAAGTACCACACTTCTCTCCAGTGGGTCCTGCCAACCTTCACAGTAAATTATAGAACATGGTCATTGAGGGACACTTAACTTTCTTGCTACCTGAGCCTTCACCTGTAAAGTTTAGCCTTTCTAAGGTAGTATAAAATAACATACACAATATCAAAAGTGTTATTAATAATTAAGAGACTAATAATATAAGTACAAAATATGTTTTCCTGATGCTTTATCATAAATATTATGATTTAGTAAAATTGCTTTAAAATACAAGAAACACTCATACCACTGAAATACAAGAAACATGACTTCCACATTATGGTGCACACTCTCAATGTTTCTTCACCAACTGATTGATCCAGAACAGAAATAAGTAATAATGCTATGGAAGATACAGGCAACTTCATTTACTACTAACGAGTGTGATTTATTTATGTAATTAGCACCTAATAACTGGAAAATGTGCACTTTGAAGCTGGTGTGGACCGTTAAAGTGGCCACTGTGTCCTCCCACAGTGACTGCTGGGCACATATTGCAGGTAAAAGCTCAAGCACAGTTTATAAAAATGGGAGACTGGTTCTTTGTCCTGCAGAAAGCATGCATGCACACACACATACACACACACACACACACACACACACACACACACGCATACACACACATACAAATACACATCTATTTACATTCCTTTTCAGGGTAGAAGCATCTGGCACATGAAAGAAAATTGCTTAAGGCAAGGAACTGTCTTCCTGTGGAGGTGATTTCAGATTCCCAGAACCTGTGGAGGATGGGGAATAGCATTGAATTCTGTCTTATGTGTCATATAAATTGTATTGAAGGATAATTATCAAAGTGGGGTGTGTGTTTACATGTATGTTTGCATAGAAGTACATATGTGGATGTGTGTACATACATGTGTGTACAATGCTATGTGCATGTATGTGCATTCAAATGCACGCACATGTGTGTATGTACATTGATATGAATGCATGTATGTGCACATGCTATGTGCATATACATATGAAGTTGTATGCATTCATGTGTACTCACAAGATTAATGTATGTATATGTATAACTCTTATGCATTCATGTGTGTACAGATATTATCTTTAGTATTGTATAGATGCCTCACCTGTCAATTAAAGAGTCTATGGCCAATGGCTTAGTCTGGAAATAGGGGTGTGGCATCAAAGGGAGAAAGAATTCTGGGAGAGAAGGGGCATTGAGAGGAATCTGAAAGAGGTGAGGAGATGGACTAAGGGTAGCATGTGAAGGTTAAAATAAGTGGGTGACTTTAGTTATGATTCAGTCAGAGTAGAACCTAGCTATATGGGTAAGGTATTTCTAAATATAATTTGAGTCTCAGTCTTATTTCTGGGAATATGAGGCTGGGAGGCACAAACGGGGCATGTGTTCCCACAAGCTATGTGCACACACTGTGTGCATTTGTGTACTTGAAGGCATGTACTAGTGTGTGTGTGTGTGTGTGTGTGTGTGTGCATTCACATGTGCATGAGGCTTGATTTCCCTGCTGACTTCAGTCTCTACTGCATCTCCTCACTGTGCTTTCCTGTCCCAGCCTGTCTCTGCAGGCTCCTGAGAGGCTGATGTTGTAACTGTCACAGTCATTAATCTTTTGGAAAGCCTCATCACTGATGTCAAACAGAAAAATGAATTCCAGTGTGCACAAAAGTATAATATTAACATATAGCTAGAGGGTATTGTTCCTAATTGTCCTTTTTTTTAAAAAAAAAAATGGGCATATAATCTGTTTCATAACTGCTTAAATTTATCTTACAGCGATTTGAAATATTTTAATTGTAGAGTGAAGACCATGTGAGGATTGAAAACTGATAAATAATTCTGGAATCAGGACAATCATGAGAAGTCTCTCTCCTTTGTTTCATTTCTCATGCATATTAGTTTCAGTTTTTAATTCTTCTCATCTGTTTCCTTACACTGTGTTAAGCAGTCCTTAGCGATGGAAATGCTTGCTACTGGGGATCTAGTGAAGACCAGATGCTTTGTCAGCAGACCTGGGAAGAGACCCCTAGGGTGCATCTTTCTCCCCCACTCCCAGAAGACCCTGTGCCTGTTGTGGGCAGACTACATTTTTGAGTTGAAACTCCATTAAACACTAAATTGTACAATTAAGTGTACACTATACAATAGTCAAATTCATACAGATATTCAACCCTGAAACAGTTCATAGTATTTTGTTAACTAGGACAATTTTGTGAAAATAAAAGATGAAAGAATGACATTTGTTGTAGGTCTGTAACTGGAGACCATCCTCCCAACCAATACTGTAGAAGAAAGCTGTAGGTTTTCCGTTGAATTTGTCACACCTACCAGTAGATGGCACTACATATTCAATCTTATGGGAAGGATGGGCCGCATTATAATATACCCTAACAACCAGGGACTCAAAGTGCTCCCCAAATCCCTAGACAAAACCTTAGACCTCTTTTTTGCAAAGCACTTTTGTTTGATAGCACTTCTAAACATTTCCCTTTATTCAACTTGAATGTTACTAAATATTTTCACTTCATTGAATCAGAAAAAAATGGTCAATAGAGCTCAAATAAAAGAAATGAAACCAGGTCTATATTAGATATTTAATTCACATGTGTGGATTATGTGGAGGAGGAGGGTCTCTACTAAAATAGTGAGTATGCTTTGACTTCTCTTCAAATCAGATTATTATTTTTTCTTTTAACTTATAAAATAAAAAAAATATATATGGGCTTTGGTAGAGAACATACAATGGCTTTTTTGGGAAGAAATGGAATGCTGTAATGGTGGGACAGAACCCTTGCATCTAGAGACTCAACAGAAAGGGTCAGCATGGCTACAATGCCAGGGGTAGAGAAGCAAGGCTAAAGGTGAAGGTCTGCTCAGTGAGTCAGCATCTTCCCTGAGATGACTCAGCATCTTCCCTGAGACTAGCCAGCCCTCTGGAATGCTGTTCCAGGCAGCACACTGACTCATAGTAAACATGGGTCAAAGTTCAGGAGCCTAAGAGGAAAAGAAGTAATCAGACGTTTTCTGACGCATTTTGTTCTCAGTGCTCAGAGGAAACAGGTAACATGGCTAGCTGTTCACAGGCAAAGCATGGGGAATGGAAGAGCACCCTGAGTATCAAGCAAGTCACCTCGGGACATTATGCTTTGTTGTACTTTATTGCCAGAGACAAAGGTGAAGGCATGGTCTTTTTGTAGGGCTACAGTTTAACATTGTCTAGGTAACAATGCCAAAAACAGATAATTATGTTTTGTTGTTTTGGCTGCATTTATTCTGTGAATATCAAACTGGAATTAGAGCAAAGTGTATATCTAGTCGACCCTAAACTTTAGGAGAAGATTTTCCTAACGTTTCACTGCTGGCTTGGCCAAAATATGTTTTTCTTTTCTTTTCTTTTCTTTTCTCTTCTCTTCTCTTCTCTTCTCTTCTCTTCTCTTCTTTTCTTTCTTTCTTTCTTTCTTTCTTTCTTTCTACTTACTTTATTTTTCTTTTTGTTTTCTTATTTGTTTAGTTCTTTTTCGTTTTCTTTCTTTCTTTATTCACTTTAAATTCTGATCACTATCCCCCCTTCCAGTCCAGTCCTCCTTTCTAAGAGTCTCTCCCCCACATCCCCTCCCCTTCTCCTCTGAAAGAATGGAGGCCCCCACTGGGTATCCTCTCCCTCATCCTGGCACATCAAGTCTCTATAGGGCTAGGTGCTTCTTCCACTGAAGCAAGACAATGCAATCAAACTGGAAGAACATACCCATCTGACAGGCTTTAGGGATAGCCTTCATTCCAGTTGTTCAGGACCCATATGTAGATGGAGCTGCACATCTGCTACATATGGATGGGAAGGGGGCAGGTAAACCCAGGCTATGTATACGCTTTTGTTCGTGGTTAAATCACTAAGAGCCCTCAAAGGTCCAGGTTAATAGACTCTGTTGGTTTTCCTGTGGAATTCCTATCCCTTCATGGTCCTCAATCCTTGTCTCAACTCTTCCATAAGAGTCCCCAAGTTTCATCCAATACATGGCTATGAGTCTTTGTATCTGTCTAATCTGCTGGGTGGAGACTCTCAGAGGAAGGGCATGTTAATCTCCTGTCTGCAAGCATGACAGAGTATCATTAATAGTGTCAAGGATTGGTACTTGCCCATGGAATGGGTCTTAAGTTGGGTTGGTTATTGCTTGGCCATTCCCCCAGTCTCAGCTCCAACCTCTGTCCCTGCATTTCTTGTAGACAGGATTAATCCTGGCTGAAAAATTTTGTGGGTGGGTTGGTGTCCCTATTGAGCCACTGAAGTTTCTTCCTGGCTACAGGAAGAGGTGGCTTCTTCAGGTTCTATATCCCCATTGCTGTTAGTCTCAGCTAAGGTCACACATATTGATTCTTGAGAGTTTCCCTAAACCAGGCCTCACAAGCCTCTATCTCCCACCCCCTCTAGATGCAGATTTCTATTTATTCTCATGGCCAGCAGGCAGTCTTCCCTGTTTCTCCCCACACCTGATCTTGAACTCCAGCCCATTCTCCTCCCCATCCTCTCTTCCATCCATTTCCCTCCCTATATCTGCTTTCTATTTGATTCCCACTTCTATATTAAATTCAAGCATCCTCCCTTGTCTTCTTTCTTGATTACCTTCTTTCAGTCTAAGGAATGTAGTGTGAGTATCCTATATTTTATGGCTAATATCCACTTAGAAGTGAGTACATACCATGCATGCCCTTTGAGGTCTAGGTTAACTCACTCAGGATGATACTTTCAAGTTCCATCCATTTGCCTCCAAACTTCAGGATAGCTTTGCTTTTAATAGCTGAGTAGTATCCCATTGTATAGATCTACCACATTTTCTTTATCCATTCTTCAGTTGAAGGATATCTAGGTTGCTTCCAGTTCCTGGCTATTATGAATAAAAGTGCTACGAGCTGCTATATTTCAGATGCACAGATGTCTATGAAAGTTTATAAAGGTGAATTGTTCTTTCTTCCTAGAAGCATGATGCTTTACTGGCTAATTTAATATGATGATATAATAAAAACCTCGTGGATTTAAACTGTGGGAAAGGGAAACTGGTAAGACCTGATCTCACAACAAAATATTCTATTCATCTGTTGCCTGTAAAGGGCCTGTGGATTCATGGAGAGGAAGGAAGGGGCTCAGAGAAAGGAAGGGGCAGTCAAGCGGGAGTTGGTATGGGCAGGCACCAGCCATTCTCCCAACATTATATCATCTTTTCCTGCTATGCACTGCAGTGCTTCATTGGTTTCTCCTCTTCACTAACAGTCTGGTTTTAGCATGTACAATCTAAACATGATGCTTCAGCACAATCTAGGCTGTGCAGGCTGAAAACAAGACACATATAACTGTATCACTTTCATCTTGAAAAATTCATTAAATTGTTCAGAAGTCAGGCCTTCAATTTAGAAATTAACAGCTGCTTGGAAACTAAATAATATAATGATTGTAGACAATACTAGACCCAGAGTCCCACATTCTAAAATTTTCTACATGCATTGTCACTAATTTGTAACATTTTCTCCCTCTCTCACTGCATTGTAGTTTGAATACTTACCATAACAAAGTACTGTAAGACAAGGAAGAACACAACATCAGCTCCCACAGTCATTCACAAGTTGCAGAGAGATAGTCAGGCAGAAGTAAACATGTTAAAATGAGATCAGTTATCTGAGATGAGAGTGTAGAGTATACTGTGAAACACAGAGGAGACAACAGAATCAGCCTAGGAGAGCTATCGTAGACAAGAGGGAAAAAACGCTTTAAGTAGAAGGGTGATCTTTTTTATCTCACTAACACTCCTGTGTATGTCCCTTAGGTTTGAAAATTGTAGTGAGGTCAAAAGTGGTTGTTACTAACATTTGGCAGGTTATCTTAATGGCTACTGATCTAATTGGGATATCTAGTGCTGTGACAAAACACCAAGTCCAAAGACACGTGGTGAAGGGGTGTTTATCTCACTTATGTGTCTGTATCACAGTCCATCATCTGAAGAATTCAGACCAGGAATTTAAGGCAGGAATATGGAGGTAGAAACTGAAACAGAGGCCATGGCGAAATACTACTTGGTACTTTGGTCCCCACATATTGTTCAGTCTGCTTTATTATACAACTCAAGACTAACTGTTCTAAGGTGGCATGATCTGCAATGGGCTAAGCCCTCCCACATCAGTTAATTTGTAGAGGGATTCACTAGCTTACCTAAAACTTGTGCTTGATTTACTGGTCTCTATTAAATCAGAACATGGTGTCATTAAGTTGTAGTAGGCGCAAGATTAGAAATTCAATGTTATCTTCAGCTGTAGAGTTAGAGGCAACCCTGAGTTCTGCAAACAAACAAGCAAAAACCTAAAAAACCAAACCAAACCAAACCAAACCAACACACACACACACACACACACACACACACCCCAAAAGCAACAACAATAACAACAACAAAATCCCTATATGGCAAAAAGAGGTACTAAAGAATTTGAACTATATGATATCATAATAAAAGCTGTTTTATACATCAGTCACCAATACATATACTGAATTGAATGCAAGATCAGAGTAAAGAGTAAGTGTGAAATCAAGGCAGACACAAGGGAAATTCATTACTATATTTTATGTCATGTCTGTACAAGTAGTAGTAGTAGTAGTAGTAGTAGTAGTAGTAGTAGTAGTAGTAG
>JADRCH010000011.1:18953477-19011524 GCA_019843965.1 Rhynchomys soricoides
AGTAGTAGTAGTAGTAGTAGTAGTAGTAGTAGTAGTAGTAGTAGTAGTAATGGCAAGTTACACAGGGGTATTGGAGTCAAACTACAAATGCAATGACTAAGTGACTACTCAGTACCTACCAAATGTCTGTGGGCATCTAAACAAAACATGGAGATCATTGACTTAACATGGACTAAATGAAAGGTGTATCATGAAATAACCCAGAATTCTGATGAATTTAATTGAAAATGAAATGTCAAAAAATCAAAGCTCCTAGTTGGAGCTTAATTTGTTATATCTTTTAAATAAAGAAGACATGAGGAAAAATCTCCAATAATTTATGATTTCATGATTCTAAAATTCAACACAACAAAATTAGATGTTATAAAATGGTTGGTAGAAATATTGGCTCTCAGAAAGTTGCTGTTGTGTATGAGAATGGCCAGGAGCGGACTTTCAGCCCCTTCTTGACCTCATCTTTTATAGAACCATCTAACATCTTGACCTTTGTTTCATTTTGGACATCACATGACAGTTTACATTCCTGTTCAGCTCATGATCCATGCAGTACCATCTTTTGTTTTGCATTACATTTTCCCATTTAAAGAAAGACTCTAGCATTCTTTTGCTTTGATCTTGGTTGTATTTCCATCTGCTTTACATTCACTTTGAATTTCTCATTCTTGAGAAGCTAAAAAATCTATTTGTCTCACATCACCTGAAAATATAGTTCTCTTACTCATAATTACACCCTTGCAATCATACATAAAGTCAAATGCCTATAAATTCCACAGAAACAACAGAAAACCATGGAATAGACAATAATGATAATTTAAAAATACCACCACAGTAACTCCCAATGTGAGACATGTCGTGATAGCATTAATAAGGAATGCATGAGCTATTTTACTGAGGGACATAAAAGATGGCTTGAGTAAATGAAGCTGAGAACCATATTTCTGCATGAGAAGGCTGAATATTCTTAAATGTGTCTGTCTAAACTTGTAAGTTTAATGGAATTAAAATAAAGTTCCAATAGAATCTTGTTAGCATGATAAAATAACCTTAAAATCCTTTACGACAGCACTAAGGAATAATCAACAAATACAAAAGGGTTGAATGCATATTATACTGATTGGACAATATTTACAAAAGAATGCAAGGGGTCTTAGGTTGGGTTATATGGAGCTAGAACTTGTGATGAATGTTCATATGCAGATAACATGTCAAGTATCCTCCTAGGAGAGAACAGTAAAGAACAAATGTGCAGAAGAAAGAAAGCATACAAGGCAAAGATGTGGTTTGGGCTGTAAACTTCTGATGGGAAAATGTAACACTCAATGGCCTGAAAACTGTTCATGAGAGAGAAGCATATTACCTTGCTGCTGCTGCTATTGTTGTTGTTAGACATGGTCTTCCTATGTAGCCCAGTTGACATGGATCTTTCTATGTAGACTAGACTGGCCTTGAACTCAAAGATATTCAACTATTTGTGCATTCTGAGTTCTGCAAATCAACCTGTGTGACACCAGACCTAGCTCATACGTTTTAGTCTTCCAAAGGACTGCAGTATGCAAACAGAAAGAGTGTCACATTGGGGGAGAGGACTCAGTTCTCAGATGCTTCCTGTAAGGAGGCTCCAATCACTGTTGAGAAGAATGTGGTCTCATGACCCAACACCAGTTACATACATAGAATCTGAGGGACAGTTCCTTATAAGGGATTTAGTATTTATAATTTATATGAAATGTCATAATTTGTATAAATATCCACAGAATTCAACAAACAATTGAAGATAGATCTCAGTGTAACTGTATACAAAATTAACATCCAGACATAAGGCTTTCCCAATACTGGTGAGATACAAATAGGAAAAAAAAAGAAACAAGATGATTTTTATTGTATAACAAATATTCTAAAGTATTTAAAATTAAATAGAATAAATTACAAACATTAATTGGAACTGTACTTTAAACCTTATTAAAATAATTAAAAGAATTATTCCCAAGTCAAATGATTTAAAAATCAGCCAGAATACTTTAGTTATTGGGGAAAAATAATTAAACAGTAAGATGTTGAATAAAAGGCAGATGTAGTCCCAGCTACCAGAAGGGCTCACGAAAGAAACTAAGTTGATTGATAAAGAGTATCAAAGTCACATAATCAAAGTACTAGTTGTTATCTAGATAAAAATGAAAGAAGGATAAAATGAATGAAGATAGGGAAAAAGAAAGAATAAAGAATAAACAACAGAGAGATCAATTATAGTCAATTTCTCCATTATTAAAGATGCTAAAAAAAACTAGTAAGAGTCCAAGTGCTTATAATTGCTCATCATAAGCTAATAAGTGTACATCAATAAGAACTTAAAAAGGAAGCATAGAGATAAACACATATGAGTGCTGTGGTGAGAGGTCATGTGTGCATAGGAACTACCTCTAAAGTGTTCTAGAGTGAAAGGCTTGGTCCAGCTTGTGGGTCTGATCATGGAGAGGCATTTGGTCTATGAGAGTTCTAAACTAACCAAGGGTGAATCTATTGATTTGAGGAGGTAATTAGTAATGGCCACATTGCTAGGACTGCATCTGGTCCCTTGTTCTTCTTCTAAACCTTAATATCAGATCACTATGGGATGAGCACATTTGTCTCCCGGTTGTAAGGTGAGCTGCATCTCCTGGCCATGCTTTCCCTATCTAGTATGATGCTCTGTGCTACAAGCTTAAACTAGCTTAGAATGGCCATGGGGAAGCTGCAGAATAAACTTATAAACTTTGTGATTTTCATCCTTGTTCTCTCTGTTTCCCTGTTTCTGTCTGTCTCTCTGGGTCTCTGTCTTTGTCTTCGTCTTCATCTTTGTCTTCTTTTTCTTTTTTTTCCCTTCCCATGTCTGGCTAGAGGCCACTCATCCCTTCTTCAGTGTCTGATGGTTGTGTGCTCCAATCTTCTAGACTCTTACAATTTGGATACAATGCTGAGAACTAAATGTTTATGAACTTGGGCAATCCCTATGTCCTAGATTAATAAGTACAATTATTCACATTGGTCAATCCATATGGCCAGCTCAGTAGACCTGGGAAAATACTTTATCAAGGGAACTGTCGTTATATATGGTCTCTGTGTCTCTGAACACAGAATGCTTCTTTGAGTTTTAGTATCTTTGAACCTTCACTTAAGCTGTTTCTGATGTATGAGAAGCCGAGTCAGTGTCCCAGCTACCACACATGAGCTCTAAAATAAAGTCTCTATACTCTACATTATTGCATGATTTGTATTGTGGTTTGTAAAATCCTCCCCTCCACACTACATTGTGGGTTTGTCAAGAGAATCATTGAGAAGAAATGTTTCAAATGGAACATGCTGTACAACATGATGTAAAAGGGAAGAGTGTTCTTGGTCCAGTTAGTATTCTACTCCTCCCATAAACACTTTTTTAAAACACCTGACTTCTAAAGTATCCAAAGAGCAGAACTCACTTATCTTCTCCCCATTTCCAGGAAGTACTGCTCCATTCTGGATTACTACTTTGTTTGATTTACCTCTTGAAATAAATTCGGCTCAAGTCTCTGTGTCTTTTGACTGAAGTCTTTCTTTCAAGTAAATAATAATGAGAGAGAAATCTTTGCTCCATATCTGGGGGACACAGAAATCTGAAAGACCAACCACTACATGGAAAGGAATTAGCTTTGTATGATTTTGAAAAATCTCAGTTTATCCAGGCCATAAAAGAGTCTAAAGTAGGAGCATGACTTACCAGGAAAGGGGACTCTACAGTAGGAGCATGACTTACCAGGAAAGGGGACTCTACAGTAGGAGCATGACTTACCAGGAAAGGGGACTCTACAGTAGGAGCATGACTTACCAAGAAAGGGACAGTTTACTAGTTTCTCAGGAGGAACAGGCATTCAGTTGTGCAGAGGGTTCTATAACATAGGCATGACTTATGGGTTTTCCATAATTATCTTAGGAAAAGACAGTGACAGAATTATATGATCTCAACATGAAGTGTGAAGAGCTCTCAGAAGGATGCCCGCCTGCTTTGATCCACAGGTACAGAGTCTAGTGAAATCATGGGGATGGTATTTTCACATTCTCAAGGCAAGAATCACACTGATATAACCACTTAGCTATAGACATGCTTTATCTTTCAAAAAGGTGAAAGGGGACACTAGGAGGGTGTGTCAATACAGACCAGGTACTAAAGTCACAGAAGGTTGTTCCCAGGTCCCAAAACATATTGGTCCTCACCTTACTGAATGTCAAAATTACTAGAGTAATTATTCTTGTATTCACATTTTTTTTAAAAAAAAATATTGAATGGGTTTTAAAAATATATGTGCCATAAATTGGAAGCTGTTAACTTATTTTCTAAGAATTTGTAAATAATGTGAATAGGAAATTAGACATTAGTGAGTTTCTAACCCTGTGGGACCATGGACTCCTAAAAAAAGGGGGAAGCCTGAGCTGGAGTGCTCAGTGTTGTCATTTATGTCTTGTATAGCCTTGGGATCTGAAGGATGCTTGTACCAGGAAGAGGAGTCTTGCCAGGTAGGTCCGAAGCCATCTTGAATTTCCAAGCCTTCGTAATTGAACTGACTAAAGCTTTATTCTTTATGAGTACTCAGCTTGTGTTGTACACTTAGAATCTAAAGCAGCAATGATGTCTAGTGCTGACGTAGTTTGTATTTAGGCTGACAGTGACTGTGAACAGTTGTGAGTGATCTCCAGCACACAACCAGCAGGAAGTTCTGGTCCCAATTATACAAGTTCAGGAGACTGATTTATCCCAGTAATGTGGAAGAGTCACTGAGTCTAGAGATGAAAATATTGCTCAGTCCAACTCAGTTATATTCTGGACACACCCCAGGGGAAGCCAAGTTCATATATTTTTATATGTAATCCACAGACACTGAGAGACAGCAAACACTTTCTTTTATATCATGATCATGATAGTTATTTGTACAGCAAAAAGTTAATATTCTTCTCTACAAAGAGGGTTACCTGAAAGGAGTTTGGCCAGGATTCTTGTCATCCTTCTACAATTTCAGACAGGTAAGGATGGGACCAAACAAGTATCAGACAATGTCAAACTCTTTGAATGCTTTCTTTCTCTTTCTAGTTGCTATGTGATGGAGTTGGAGAATCTGTGGAGGGGATATGAAGAACCTGTGGGGGCCTGCACAGGTCTAAGAACTATGTGCTTTGCATCTGTCCGTCATGTGTTCCTCAGGAATTGTGGAGGACTATGTACCTCCATCTCAGACAAGGAGACAAGCTCAAGCACATGAAGCAATGTATGGGGCAAAGGAATTTTTCCCAAGGCTTGGGTGACTCTGTGTCCCCTCTTAGGCATCTTCTTATGACTCATTGTCTTTGGAACAAATAAATACCTGTGGCTGTAAACTACCAAAAGGAAGGTTATTTTCTACCTTTTGAAAACAAGAGAAAATCAGCACCTTCATCTTAATATTAGAACAAAGCATACAATTACAAGGTTTAAAAAGACCCAAGAGAAATGTGTTTAGTCAATATATATATATATATATATATATATATATATATATATATATATATTTGCAGAGTAGGGATTATACTTTTAGTCATATGCTCATTGCTTCAAATGTTCTTCCAAATAAGACCATGAGACCCCATATGCAGCTGCCTCCAACAGAGTACAGATGGTGTCTTGGCCATCATTTGTCTCTCAATTGCCTTGGGGCTCTGTTCTATTTAAATCATCTTAGGTAAGACCCTATGAACTTATGATTCCCCAGGGTTCATTTTATAAAGTGATTTTGAAAAATTTAAAAATATCACCTAAGAAAATTGTATCATTTAACATTTCAGAGAGACTCTAAGCTATTAGAATCATCTATAGTGAAGGCAAATGTTACCAGCTGGAGGGTAGAAAGGTGAAGGGCTTCCCGAGATGGCCTGCATGCTCCCTCACAGAGGGCTTCTTCAGAACAATGCCCACACTGTGGCCAAGATTAATACAATTGTGAAGAATGGCGATTTCTATGAAGCAGGTAAAGGGAAGCACAGATTGGTGATGGCAGTGCTATGTCTAGCTTGATTAGACATTGTCAGTGAATTTTGTGTTCCATGACTGTAGGCCTCTACAAGCTCACTTTTTCTATCAGTTCCTCAGCTGCTCTTTTGATTGCCATTATTTGTGAACCAGATAAGGCTGACAGTTTAGTACTCCATTAGAACAGACTGCTGGTTTTCTTAGAGTATATTTTTTTCAATTTTTTATTTTATTAATTTATCATTGAGAACAAAATATACATACACATTATATCTTGTTATATTTATCCTTTCTAACTTCTCCTAGACCTCTCCATGTGCCCCTCCTAGCTTTGTATCCTCTGATCTTTTGCTCTTTTTCTTTCTAACCCACTGAGTACAAATGTGGCCCTCCTATATGTATGTGTGTAGGATCATCTGCAAGAACACAACCCCTGGGAGGATACACCCCCAAGAAAACTGACTCTGCCTCTTCTAGCTGCCTTTAAACTCCAATATCTTTCAGCTAAGATTGGAGTCTCCTAAGATACTACCCAAGCCAAGTGGGGATGTTCACTGCCCTGATCACATACACATCTTGTTCAGGGAGCCACGGCTGCCACAAAGTTCCTTTTGATTTGTACTACAATCACCTACCATTTTCCAAGTTTGAATAAGAAGCTTATTTTTAGTCTTGCACAATGACATAAAACAGTCTCATTTTCTAAGCCAACCCTTCTGCCATCTTTGTTCTCAGACTCACATAGAACGTTCAGAGAACACACACAACAGTGTTTGCTCATTTTCTTTGTAAAAATAATATAATATCCTAATTCACTCCAGCAAATGTTTACTTGATAATTCAAACACATGGAGCTCAAAAGGACTCATAAAATCATTTCTAGCTTTTCTTTCTCTTTTATGTTCAAGTATCTTGATCATCCACAGTTTGATGTTTGTGTTGTTCCAATAATTAGATTTTTACTTTTATCTCCCTTTGAGAAACATTACCTCCTGTGTTCTTGAGCTGAGTGTATCATTTAAGAGCCGTGAAATATCTGAGTCCAGGAAAGTTTAGCATGGAAATATTTTAGTTATAAGAAAAGAGAGAAAGATCTTAAAATAAGTCCCCATGTTGCTGTTAGTGTTAAGTATAGATGGAAAGGGGACAGGGCTGCAGAGATGGCTCAGTAGGCAAAGCACAAATTATTTCTGCAAAGTTCACTTTCCCAAAACCCATTTGTGGTGGTTCAGAACTACTTGTATCTCCAGACCCAGGGGATCTGGCATCTTTTTCTGGCCACAAAAGCACCTACACGTTGTGTATGACATACACACATTCACATAAGTCAAAGGTGCTAATTGCCCATTTCTGGAAAGTTAGAAATGAGATAGTGAAAGTAAATGTGTCCTTATAGAAAGGGAGAAGCTGGATCACAAGGCAAGGCAACTAAGTGGGTAATCTGTCTAGAAAGTAGGACTGATGCAAGCAGAGATGGGAAAGAACTTTCTCTCTTGACCTCTGTCCTCTATTTCCTGCTCCTAACATACACACATACAAGGAACATGAGCCAGTGAAGTGGAAATTCTTGGCTTTCAGGTGATATAGACTCATGTGGTGAGGCTGCCTCATACGGTGTTTTACTGAGGCCAGACCTGTGGGAGGACCCATGATGTTTGGAGAGGCTGTAAATAGGACTTGGTGGACAGTGATGGACCTCTTGCATAGCTAGCTTTTCAATGCTTCATTGGTCTCTCATCTTCATGTTCCCTGATCTTCACTTTCTTGAGAGAGCATGGTAGAGAATGTCTACTGGGGTCTTTGCTGGTTCTGATCACTCCTGCTGACTTGTGCCCATTCAGTGGAAGCCTGGCAATTTCTGCTAGGTCATGCCATTGATGCTGATTCATGTTTGCTATCCTGACACTACTGAACTGGACTGCTGGGCTGCTGGTATACTGACAAATGGAGATTGGGATTGCCCCCAAGGAATTACTTCTAAACAGGTCCACATCCCCTTGCCTTTTCTCCTCTACCTTTGGTTGGGGCTAGAAGGGGGTCAAAACATTCGAGAACTTTTATTTAAAATAGATTTAAAAAAATCTAACCCTGAAAGCAAGAACTTAGGAATATATAGAATGTGTCCTCTTTGTGTGGTGTGAACACCTCTTCTTAGAAAGGAACAAATGTAAGTGATACAAATCCAAATGCTCTCAGGAGATACACTAATGGGTTCTGTGATATATACAAAACTAGAATGAATTAACACACTCTTGAGTTATAAATACCCAAAATAACAACAAAATGCAACAGTTGTCTATTTGCTAATTCATTCATATCACATATTTGTTTTCCTAAATTTATAAAAGCTGATTTGAAAAAGTTTCTAAGAAAAAGTATTAAGCAAGAAAGAACACCTTCCCCCCCCAAATAAACTTTGAAGAAGAATAACCACAAACATAATGGCTTAGAACAGCAAAGGTTCTTATGTCACCATTTCTATATGTAAAGTCTAGCTGTGGGGTAATGTTATCATCTGCTAGAATGTCATATTGAAATCTGCAAGTCAGGTAGGCTGTGTTATCATCTAATGTCTGAGGTCCTCAGCCAACCTTCTTCTGGTTTATGGCAGTTATTTTTTCTTGCAGTTATATTCTGAAATGTCTATTTTCCTGAAGGCTCTGAGCTTCCAGCAATTATAACTCATTCATGTTCCTTGTTATCTTCCAAAATAGTTATGGAAGACCTTCTCCTGCTTGAATGGTTTTTGACAAGTATGGCCAAGTGCCTGTTAAGTGCAGAATCCCTTTGTTCAAGGCAATTGTGCCATATGAAGTAATAGAAGGAGAGGAGTAACATTCCACAAGAGTGAAGTGTTATCCCACACACAGAAGCTAGGGCAAGAGTGAAGTGTTATCCCACACACAGAAGCAGGGCTTTCTGTAAGGGAAAGGACTTGGAGCTCATTTTAGCCTCCAACTACCTCAAAGAACAAAGTTATGATTGTTATTATCAGGCAGTCTGAGGTTATACCTCAGGCCAGACGAAGGCTGAGAAAGTAGGACTAAGATAGCCCCTCGGTCCCAGACTACACAATTATTAATAGCAGCAGCTTACAGTGACAGAGTTATAACCATACAATGGAGTGCTCCATAAATCTGTAGGATATAGGAAGTTTCTCTTTGGCACCTGGTGTAAAATGACACATTTAAAATGATGGAAGAAAGCCAGGATTAGAATAGCATATAAACTATTTATCTTTGTTTAATTTCTGGAGGAAATGAGTTTCGAGATGCTTATTTGTATATGTTTCTATGCAAAAATGCTGACAGATTAGCCAAGAAAGCAGCTAAATGCAAGGCTTTGTGTAGGGCAGGTGTGGAGGCAATGGGTGGAGGGAAAGTTAAGGGCTCTTGATGTGCAAATGTGTTTATTATTCTGTATTTTGAACAATTCACAAGGATTATCTGTTAAAACTGGAACATCAGAAATGCTAAATGGGGTTGATATTTATATACCTGAATATGCATATTTCCTGGCTGATGGGCAGAGAAAGAGTAATTTAGGGGTTCATTCTTGTTCTAAAAGAGCAGGCTGTGCGGTAACAGTTAAAGGTCAAATCCAAAATTGACTTCAGGTCAAATAGGAGATATGTCCCAACAGATAGATAACCTAAGCTTTTTGTGGGGTTGAAAGGAAAAAGTGATTCCACCCAGTACCTGCACAACCTCATTCCTTCTTGGGTGTTTTCTTCTGCTCAGCCAGACTGCCCTCAAGAAGGGGCAGAGTGGATCGTTGTCTATTGATCCATGTAATTCAAACTTTCTCATTTAAAGAACTCAGAGGAGCTTACATCCCTCAAATTTCATGAGACATCATGGGATCATTGATTTTCACATATTGATTAGCAGGCAATATATCGTTTACATGATTTTTAAAAATAACTTCTTGTAAGCCATTAGTCTTTGTGAAAGTCAGAAAATTGAATGATCTTTCATCTGTTTTGTTGTGACCACTACACAAGGAACAGTTGCTGTCAAAATTCAGGAAGACATGCTCATGAGCTGAATGAACTACACATGCCTCTGTTTTCCTAATTACTTTTTGGCTTTATTTATTATAATCCCGATTCCTTCCCACAGGTCTGTGTACAGATCCATGTGTTGAGGAACAGTAAAAATGGAGCCATGGAATTTGTTTGTAGCTTGCTTCCATGGTTTGTTCAAAGCTATAGTCAAACATCAGTTCCAAACGAGTGTGTCTTTAAAGAAACTCCACCCTTTGTTCCAACACCCTTCTGTGCAGTCCAATTGCTTGCTCTTTTTAATTTCTTTTTCTACAGGTGCCTTTGAAAGTAACATATTCTGACGGTCTCCTCCATTGTGACCCATACTCTACCAACATGGCTGGGGATTTGCTCTCTTTATATACTTACAACACTAATGGAACAGTGCTTGGTTTTGTGTTTGTTTTTGTTTGAACCAAGGTCTCAATTTCTAACCAAGGCTTGCCTTGAATTCTTGAAAATTCTCCTGCCTTATCTGCTGGAGTGCTGAGACCCTACTTGGCTAAGTGTTTATTTTTATTGGTTTCTATATTTGCCATTTTCATAGACTAAATAACTAATTGACTGCAGAATAGATTTTCTTCATGGTCACAAACAATTTATGTCAATAGCTCCTCAGTCTCTATAGATATTCCATATTTAATCTATGGGCAAAGCACCCATAACACATCCAATCTCATCTGTTCTTAGAATCAAAACAGTATCTGGCCTGGTTAGTTTTAGGGTACTAGAAGTAACCAATATTTATTACAAAACCAAACTTAAGATGTCTCTCTGTCTAAACATCTAACCCTGCCTAGCAAATAACTAGAGAGAAAGATTTCAGTGTCTTATCCTGTGCTAAGTTACAGTAAAATAAATATTGACTTTTCCCCTCAGGTTCTGGCATACAGTCTCTAAAACTTTTGTAATTTACTGCCCACAAGTGACTTCTTTTGGTGAGCGCTGGTGCTCCAGTAGCTTTATGGGGATTCATCTCTATTTAATCATCATGAGACTGCAGGAATACAATGTTAGGTCTGTCATTTCTGGGGTGAGAGAGAGGTCCAGAGTGAATTAAACTACTCATGTCTTCACTGGTTGTCTTACATAATGTAACCTCCATTTATTATTAACAGTAAGGTGTGATGGCTTCCAGGGTTGGTAAAATGGCAGAGTGGTTTCTAGACAGACCAGAGGAGCTCATCTTCCTTCATTTCCCCTCCTTATCCTTCATCCTCCTTCATCTGCTTCTGAGTTGTATCTTTTATATTAAGTTGACAACCATGGAGAAAGTGTTTTACTGAGTTCTCATAGTTGTTCTAAAGAATCATCCAAATATACAGAATGAACTGGGTAAACCTCCTAATTTGAATTTATGGTTGTAGGACTTTGGATAGCCTAGGTATGATAGAGGGGCACTATTGTGGGACTGACACCTTAATTTGTGGTGTATCTGCTGGCTCTGAGTAGTACAGGCATTGGACTGAGGTGCTGCACATAGTTGGAGCCAGTGAAATGCAGAATTGGTGGGTGATAAACTCATGTAGAGTTGGATTCTGAAGAACCATGGGGGCAGAGATCAGTCTCATGTAGATAGAAACATAAATGCTGAGTTATTTCTGAAAGCGGGCAAGGACTGTCTACAAAGGTCTCTGAGATTTGATCTTCCTTGTTCAAGCAGGGTAGCTGTACAGGGACAGTAGTTGGTGTGAGTCCTCGATACGCTTCTGGTGACTTTCTGTTCAGTTAACTTTGAGACTTATATGCAATACTAAAGCAACATTGAGAAGTACAAGTTTACACTTAGGGTGAAAAACAAGCATTATTTGAATTTGTGTGTGTGTGTGTGTGGTGTGTGTGTGTGTGTGCACTTGGTTTATTAACTCTGTGAAGGCATGTAACGTCTTCAGTCAGAATTATATAACAATCGTCCTTGGAGCAAGTAGAACCTGAGAAAATAGCCTCCAGTATATTTGAGGTTCTTAGGAGCCCTCAGAATCTAACAGAGCTCATCAACTTACAACATACAGACACTGTTCTTACTTGATGAGAATATTCATAGCAGGCTATGCGAGAGCTGGCATTTGCCAAAGTCCATTTCCATTATTCTTTCTTAATTTTTAATAGATTTTAATGTTCAGGAAAGTAGGTGACTCTCTCAAAATTTTTCTTCTTCCTTTTATGATACTAAATATTTGGGTTAATAATATCTCCTGACTAATTACTTTTCTTTAATTGATTTTTTTTGTCTCCGATGTCTTTGAATCTTGTTTATAGCTCTTTATCTTTGAGAAATGTGTTCTCAGAATATTTAATATTCTCCCTCAGATCTCCCAACATATCTCTACCCCTTTCCCTATTCAACTTGCTGTCTATTTTTTCTTATTTAATCGTTCAAGTCCATTTTGTGCAGCTCATACATATGTACCTTCCACAGCAGTTCAGTTGACCTACCAGGGTTTACATTCTTAAAGAAGATTTCTTTCCCAGAAGCTGTCATTACCCAGTAGCTCCCCTGCTAGGGGTAGGACGTCATGACCACCTCCCTGTCCATGCTGAGATTTTTGTCTGGTTTGAGGTTGCATGAGTCTTGTGTTTGCTGTTGCAATTCTTATGAGTTGATATGATTTTGATGCTTCAACCCCTGTAAAGAGAACAACACCCACAGGCTCAGAGATCTGATTACTTGGTAACCAGAGAGTGGCACTATTTGAAAAGTTCTGGAGGTATGACATTGCTGGTGGGAGTATGTCACTGGGGGTGGGCTTTGAGCCAAACCAGGCCCAAAGTCTCTCTTCCTGCTGCCTGTGGATCAGAAGTAGAACTCTCAAGCTACATCTTCAGCACATGTCTGCCTGCATGCTGCCATGCTTCCCACTATAATAATAATGGACTAAATCTCTGAAACTGTAAGCCAACCCCAATTAATTGCTTTCTGTTATATGACAATTGTCATGGTCATAGTGTTTCTTCAGAACAGTAGAACATTGACATGATATATCCATGTAAACTTGAAAGCACATGCTACTCCTCATTCACTTACAAAACCTTCAGGCACACTCAGCCACTCTCAGAATGTAACCTAGATTCTTAGTCTATATGTCCCTGTATGATCCAATCCTCACTGTTTCTGAACTTATGGTCTCATTCCCTTCTCTCCTCAGTTCACTGCCTAATGCCCTAGAATGTCTTATTTTCTCTGTGTAGAGTACTTTTCCTACATTTTTAGTAATGGTATCATCATTAATACTATGTCTTACCTGAGGTTTTTTTTTTTTTTTTCTAGAAAAATGAGTTTAAGTACTCTAGGCCTTAAATACCCTCACCCTCACGGCCAAACTTCCCTGTCCATTTATATTTAGGTCCTGGTGGGTGGAGGTGACTGAGTATAAGCTTCCTGAGGTGATGGGTGATAGCTGCTGCCCTTTGCTCTATTGATTTTTCATGTTACATGTTTTAAAAACAGTAGTGTTTAATAAGTGTTCATTGAATGAACAAATTATTGCCAAATGAAGTACTGTTATTCATGTAGATTTCAGAAAAAAAATACTGAGGATATTTGAAATACTTAGAAAGATAGCTTAAAATAATTACAATTACACCTTTAAAAATAAATTTAATTACTTCCAGGTAACCCAATCTAGGATAACAAAGAATTACATGATAATCCATTAAGGAGCCAGCTTTACATCACTCAGGTTAATGAAACTACAATTATACTATTGATTACTTTTATGTGGAAAAATATTTCTGAGAACTGAAATCATTCTCTTAAATCAGATAAATATTTCTTCTGCAATTCCTTTCATATTCTTCCTTGGGTTTGAAAGGTTGACTTTTTCAATGTTTGATATTCACAAGGTAAATTCCACCCTTATGTGTGACTGGATAATTATACACATTTAATTAGCAGAGCCAGAGATACTGTAGTCCACATTGTAGAAATGAAAAGGCAGAACACTTGCTGTATGAAATTATTTTCTGAGTTTCAGCTCAGTTTCAACATTTTCTATTAAAAATTAAAATGCATTAATGACACAATGACAAAAATAGATTTAGGAAAAGTATCAGTTGATCTTTAAATGATCTAACACATGTGGAAATAAGGTTTGCCTTGGGACCAGCTCAACACACTTGGAGTTCATAGTGTATGCTTAGACCAGAACTCTCCTATCTCTAGAAAGGTCTAGTTGAAGTCTTTCAGAGTGTATATTCCTACCTGAATTATCCCAACAGATATGACTGGTTCTTTGTTCACTGCCACAGGTTGTTTTGTGCATACACTGTGAAGAGTCACACATTCCTGAAGCTAAAACACACACAAGTGAATTGAGGCAGGAGAATAAGTAGAGGCAATGGTTACTACTATATTGATGACTATAACAGAATCTCTTATAGGTCAGTTTGTTTTACGCAAGTGTAATAAGGTACCAGACACTCAAGGTCAGCTCTTGAGACAAGTCCATGAGAATTAATGACATAGATTCCTATTGGAGTATGAACAGTGGAAGCAAACTTTAGGAAAAATGTCAAAAAAAAATGTGGGAAATGGGAAATTGAGGAAAAGCAAGAGACTTTCCACAGGGTGTTGCTTGTGATATTTCTCTGAGCAGTGAAGAATGTCAATCTATAGGGCTCTCATATAAAAAGTATTTAAGAGGATTCTTGTGTAGTGGCATCTGTCTTTGGATGTTTATGGTAAGATTTAGGAGAACTGAGTTCCCTCCTGACTAGTGAAGTTTAGGCAGTTTTTGTTGAGTAACATCTAACACTTGATAAAAGATGATAAATAGTTTTCTTATGTTGTTGTGTCTGGGTCAAGAACAGCTTACCATGCACATTTGAGTGAGGTAGTGTATACACTTCACTAGAGAGTCTTTAAGTCCATAATTTATGAGGGGACCATATTTTTCCTTGAATAGAAACTATGAACCATCCCTATTCCAGGAGCAGATTCTTCCCTCTGGGCTGTGGGATAGATTTCTGCCCTTTCTTTTCCTGGTTGAGTATCTTTGTATGGCAAGCCCATCTCTGCATTCATTGGTTTCAGCCTGGTCATGCAGAACTGAAGAGACCTTGCATAGTGCACCTCAGGCTCCAAGAACTGGCCTTTTGAAGTCAGGGTAATAGACATTCTTCTTCCATCCACCAGAAAATCAAGTGTGCAGACTCTAACTTTTTTGTATCTATCTATTGTATGAATTCTCTGGCCCAATCCCCTGGAAAGGCACATTTGTATGTCTGCCTCAGTGGATAGAGATCATTCATAAACTAAAAGTGTACATCAAACAAGATGACAGAAGAACAGACAAATGTGAACTACATAGCTGTGCCACTTATTTCTCTCACAAGGATAAAGAATCCAGTCACTCAATACTGTGTAGCCTATGGAATGAGTTTATGTTCAGCCAAGGCAGGTCTTGCTTCTGCTTGGAGTGGGAACCCATTCTCTGGTCACTCACAAATGCACAGATTTCATGAGGCATATATTTAATTTCACATAGATTTGAGAATTCAGCCATCCTTCACATTGGGGTCATTGTTGTAATTACATGCAAACATATGAAATATTAAGGAGAATATTTTTGCTCAGAAATAGTATTAATCTGAAGTGATAGATCTTATGTGTTTATGGTTGCGGTTGAATTATTTTGCCTTTAGTACTTACAGAATAAACAAATGTCCTTCAATGGAAGTATGCTTTTGCTGGGAGCTCTTCTGCTGGATACATTTGATTGACAGTGACTATTCACTGGGGTGTGTTCATGAGTAAAATGTATGAATAGGCAAGTGTTTCCTATGCAAAAATTATCAAGGAATTAAAAGTCCTGTAGCATGCTGAGCACGTTCAGCAGTTGGAATATATGTCTTAGCTCATAAAGTGGGTCTGGATTTAGTGCCTTGGACTGTGGACTTGGACTGTTTCCATCAGATTAGGTAGAGTCATAAGAAATAGGAAGGTAACAGGACCTTGTTGATAATTTCAGGGTTGTTAAGACGTCTAAAGATTAAAAACAAAATTGAGTTGTTTTGTGACTGGTATTAACAGAAAATTGTTATTCTGAATTATATATTCTCTATCTATTACTCCAGTCTTCTTTAGTTTGTCTAACATGATTTAAATTAATATATTCTAGTCTGGGAGTAATGCTATACTCCTGAATGTACTCTTATAGTGCTTATACTTTTTGACACAATTAGATTGACATTTATGTTGAAATATGTATTTTGCTTTATCTGCTAAGTACCGAAACACTTGAAGATGTGGATTGTACACCTCAATACCATTGCCTTTGGATAATTTCCCACACAAATTTGAATCATGAGTGAATGAATGGATGTCTGTTATGGAACGTATCAGCTATAAGAGAGATATAGTTTTATTTCCCCCAAAATGCATGCAAACACTAACTCTAAAGGCTGCAACCAGCAATGGACATCAGAAGACAGCCTCTGAATGAACAGATGTCTAACCTTGTGTTTCATCTCTCACAGTGTGAATGAAGGCTTTGCTGCAGTGCTACTAGTTCAGATGTCCCCAGGGTTTTTGTTTGCTGAAGTGCAGTGTGGTGCTTCAAGCACAAGAGGCTGTGACATGACTTAGACAAGTTTAATTCAGTCATTAGTTATAGTTGGCTGTGAGCACAGTGAATCAATTGTGTAATAAATAAGATGTCTTTACAAGGCTGTGTAGTCAATGGGCAATAGTGTTGGGACTGGTGACTCACAGAGGCCTCAGCATTGCCCTTGTAGATGCGGTGGTTCAGGACTGCTCACTCTGATTATACAGGCTACAGAATGCCCAAGCTTTAAAGTACAAGAATCAGCTTTCTAAAATTCAAATTTTCTTTCTCTGTGGTGTGATGACATTACCCTCTCTTTGTTTCAAAAGCCTTCGGGAGATACTTTGGCTTATCTTGTGTGGTAGTATGGAGAACAAAGGCGGACAAAATACAAGAGCCTTAAATTTTACAGAGGTTGATGAAGAAAGCTCAAGAAAGAAAGCAGAAAAGCAATCAAAGTAGAAGCCAGAGAGTCTCAGCTTGGGCCAAACGCACCAGAGTCCAGTTAGATCATGAGCCTTGGGAAAGCACACAGTCTTCCACCAGACTCCAAGTGGGGCTTGAGATGCTTATTATTGCATGTTAAGTGACTTACCTTTCAGCAACAACTTTGCTACATAGCTTTTGATTGGTATTTTTATTTCTCTCTCTCTCTCTCTCTCTCCCTCTCTCTCTTTCTCTCTCTCATTGTGTGTGTATACACATGTGAGTAGGACTGGAGAGTCTACTGGCAGTTGTGAGCTCCCCAAAATGTGCGTTAGAAACTAAGCATGGGTCCTTCCCAGGCACAGAACAGACCTTTGACTACTGAACCATTTCTCTGGCCCTCTTATTTGGGCTCTTAAATGTGAATCTCAAGTTTTAAGATTCACCTTAATGACAGTCCAAGCATTGAACATTCCCTCAGTTTTATGTGTACACTGTTTTGAGTTTGCTCACTCTCCTTCTACTATCCAACTCGTACTAACGTATTTCCTCTATAGTACCTGCAGCTCATTTAAAATGTAAATAATTTGTGATAGCAGCCAATAAGAAGCTTACACTTATGCAATCTCCAGCTTTTCTTTGTTTCTCTGCGATGAATTCAAGTGATCCCTTGAAAGCACATTCTCTCCTCTAAAGGAATTAATACAGCAGTTAGGATCTTAAGCTCTTGTGTATAGAAGACCTGGGTACAGCCCCATTGCACACCCAGATTAGTCAAATGTCTGAATCCAGGTTTTTGCTCATTAAGTGTGGACATTTATCATCTTAAAAAGTTGTGAATTAAATGAACACAGAACATTCTCATGACACGGTATCCCGCATGCAGCATGAGGTTGCACATAGATGGTGATGCAGTATTTACACAAATATCTGAGTCAGGTGAGAGTTGGGTTTGGGATGAATTCTGGCATCTGCAAAGTAAAGGAGGGGCTGACACCATTAGAACAGAACACCGAAGAGAATATAAAAATATCTTTTGGGTTCTGGGTACCCTCTGTAGCTGCTTCAGTAAACACCACTTTTCCATTGCAAACAGGCATTTCACTGTTACCAAGATACCCATGAGCAACACAGGCCAAGGGTTTCCATGAAATATTCAACATTCCTTAGCTTCATCACTCCAACACAAGGGGTAGACATCAGAGGGACCAACACATAGTATTTTACTGCATCACAGTGAGTTTAGTTTTCCTAATGTTTCAAAATTTGACCAAAATATGTTTCAGTATAAATATATCGCTCATTTCTTCACATTCAAATCTGTTTACAAATACTTATTTTGTTTCAAATACTATTTTAGACAAAGGCACTTATCAGTGAATAAATTGACAGGTTACTATGCTTGTGAACTTGCCTTCTCATTGGGCAGTTTTGTGATAAACGCCCAAAGGTAACAGAAGGATTAAAGTGAGAATGCATTGAGAGTGGTGATGCCCAAAGTGAAGCTCTCACATTGTGAATTTGACCTGGAAACTAAAGACCAGAAGGGAATCATATGGAATCCCATATATTGTAGTAATTTATGTAGTGGAATTCAAGCAGGTAGCTGTTTGGAAGAAAACAAACTTGGTGTATTCCAACAATAAAGTGAAGGGTAGCATAGCTGTAGACAAGTGAGAGAGAGCAGGAGCTGAACTAAATGTGGTAAGTAGAATGACAGCCCAAGGCATCCAGGCTGTGGTAGTGTGCTGGTGAGTCTAGAGTCATGTGTAAAGAAGAGGTGACTAAGCAAGTGTCTACATCAGATAAGCTCATGGACACATGTCTTGGGGATGTTTTATTCATTTTATTATGTTAGTTGATGCAGAGCACCCAGCTTAAAACTGCAGCACCACATACTGGTTTGGGTCCTGGGGTATGAAAAGGAGGAAGTGAGCAAAGTGAAGATCAGCAGCATGCGTTAATTCATTCTCTCTGCCCTGGACTGTGGAGGTGATATGTAGCTGCTCATATTCTGCACCATGACGTCCTTGCAGTGATTGGCTGTAACTGGAATCATGAGCTGAAAAATAATCCTCACAGTGCTTTTGTCAGGGTGTTTATTACAGAAACTTAAAGGGAAAACAGACAGAGAGTGAGTCTTACTTTAACCATAACAGGGAGCTAATGAAGTAAGACATGAAGAAAAACTTCAGTTCAATTCCGTTTTACAGGGAGTAGACTGTGAAGAGAAGATGGATAAGAAAACACAGAATAAAATAAAACCATAGGAAGTTATTGAACAAGAGAGAGACAGAGAGACACAGAGAGACAGAGAGACAGATAGAGAGAGAAAGAAAGAGAGACAGAGACAAAGACAGAGAGAGAGAGAGAGAGAGAGAGAGAGAGAGATGATGATTACATATTATGTTGGTGACTTGGCTTAGGGATATAGAAATGAAAGTTGTACAAGGCAATGATGATGTTCTCCATAAACTGTAGTTCAAAGACAAAACTGGAAGAAACTCCAGATGGATTGAGTCAATAATTGACTGAAATTATGGGTTTAGTAAAGGGTGTGGTCTAATGGTCATTTCTCCTGACTCCCATGAGGTCATCCCAAAGTGCTTAGGCTTAAGATCCTAGTATTGGTCAGGAAAAAATACTTATTTAAATCATATAAGGCATTGTTGTCCAAAATTATCTGCTTTTACCAGATTACAGCATAGAACTGTGCCAATGAGCAGGATTCTGTTTGTCTCTATGGATTTGGAATAGTCATGTAAGTTATGGTGTTATGTGGGACATCTCTTTCTTTAGGTAACTTACTGGTGGACCCTCGTGGTGTGACTATAACAAACATCTCTTTGTCCCTGGGTCCCATTTGTGAACTGTCGTTTTACTGCACGATTATCACTCCAAGGCCATACGTGTTCTTTAGCTTGAACGGTGGTCTATAACCTCACAGCGCAAATGGACTTACAGGCTTGCTATCTCTCATGGGAAAAAGGCACATAACAGTGCTTAGATTTTTTTTTTTTTTAATGTTCCAGGTTTGTGGTCATTGCAGTGATACACTTGTTCGTAAGTTCAAGATAAAAAATGTTTCTTCAAGGGCTTCGAGGATTGTCTTCTCAGGTTTATTTTTCTATTCTCCTACTCTCCCTCCCTCCCTCTTCCTTTTGTTTTAGTTTTTCAAGCTACTCTGACACTGTGCTAGATAGGTTCCCATTGTGTCTGACAACTGTGGGATACAGCACTGAAATAATTGCGCCAGACATTTGGGCATTTTATGGAAACATTCCCATTGAACAAACACTACAGTTCTTTCTCACAGTACAGCTTCTGAAATATAAACATTCTTCATCTCTCAGACTCTGAGATAGGCTACTGAGACTACATAACTTTACCCCATGGCTCATCAGCCTGGTTGTATGTTTCTTGGAGCTGTGATGTGCGATCAGGTCTGCTCGAGTAGGTGTGGTGCTGCTGTGAAAATAATCACGTTAAATGCAGTGGATATAAAATGCTCATTAGTTATTTGATCAATAATGGCTTCCTGTGGTAACACGTTCTACATTCCCAGTTCTCAGTGGCAGAAGTTACTAGATGTGGTTTCTTCATTGTTAACTGATTTATAAGAAAGGGTTCTAGGATATTGGCTTTGGGAAATGCTGGCTTACCTGAAATTCTTTATAAAAGTGCAAGTGGACTAACACACTTCTTTCAAGGTTCTAAAGTTATGATCACATCAAGAAAAATCACTATAAACCTCTTTTACGGTCTCTGTCATGGGGCCTAGAGTCTATTCTGTGATGTTCTATAAATAGTCGTTTTCAACTGTCTTCTAGAAGTAACTTTGAGGGCAGTCAAAAGCAATTTCCAAGTCAAGAGAAGTGTTTACCATCTCTGTGGATTAGCCCAGTGCATTCAATATGAAAGTTTATACCCAGAATTACTCTGCATTACTTATTTCGATTTTTAAAAGAAGTTTGACAACAAGGCTTACCCCAAATGGAAAACATTGACCTTGAGTTAGGACAGTTTTCCTGGCAGTTGATAATTGGCCAACCTTTGAACTTCTAGTATGGATCTCTTTGATTTCAGTCTTCCTGAGTCACACTGCAGGTAAATTGGCTAACTCCCTTTAAGTTCTTTATACTTTACATACATTTATCTTAAACAGTAAATTGTTTTTCTTTATTAGCTATTGAGAGTTGGGATGTAGTATCATGATAGTATTCATGGAAATAAAAACTGGGTACTGAACAGTTGCTCATTTTGTTCTTGTTGTGTGCTCTATGCCCTGAGTGACTGCAATGTTTTGTGTTGTGCTTCAAAAGTTCTTGTGTCTGAGCACCGGCTGCTTCTAAGTGAAGGGAGAGAGCAAACTATATACTATAGCCACATGCATAGATTCAAAACAGCTCATAATCTTACTGTATTTTCAGTAAAAATGCTTTGTAGTTGAATAATGCAGTAGGCAAAGGGAGTAAAATGATAAAGAATGATGTTAATATGCAATATGCAGTTGTTCTTCCAGTGAGCACTTGCTCTACACATCAGGACCTCAGCTTCCTGTTTGGACAAGCTGCTGGGTCATAGACAATGCACAGCCTCTGTTGTACTCAACATGAGTTTTCTTCCAAGAACACTCAGATCCCTGTTTTGACAGTGCCTTCTTTATCCTGCTCTATTCTTGTGAAGTTGTCTCTAACCCTTTACTGTTTACCTTCTTACAATGTCTAGTAAGAGGAAACTCCTGTATTCTAGAAATAGCTGATTATTTTGAGTTACAAGACAAAGCATGTGTTTGTTTTCAAAATTGCCAAAAACTTGTTAAGGTCTCTGTGTGAGTGCTTTTTCATGCAATGGAAACCTAGAGATTATAGGCATCTATCAATGTTGCTGCCCTTCCTCATAATGCAATAGAAAATAGCAGAAAGTTTTCCAGGGACTGCCTTTATTAGTCCTTAACTGACACCTTCCCTGAAAACAGACAAAGTGAGGAGAGAAAGCAGCTAGTTAACTCATTTATTCAATGTTCAGGACAATGACACAGTGTTACCCTGTTTTGATTCATTTTGAGCCTAGATATGGCTGCCTCTTATAAAATCAATGCTGCTTTCATATTTATGTTTTATCACTGTTTCTCAAAATGTAAACATCCCTTTCTTTGAGTACTTTGCTTGTTTTATTCTACTTGATTGCATAAATTCTGTTTACTACCCACAGTTTATTGATGGAAAAGAAGACCCTTGGCCCACAGAGTTGTGTGGAGATATGTTACTCTAGAATAATGGCCCATAAGTCCTTACCATGATGGTCACCAGGATGTGTCCTTTTCATAACCCTGGGTCAGTAATTTAGCACTTGCTTTGATGTCATAGCTTTTAAAGCATTCTTTGAACAAGCTCTCTTTTTTTTGCTTTGCTTTGTATATGAGTTACTGCTCTTAAGTATATTTATATAAAAATAGTTTTAGAAATTATTTAGCCAAATACCTATTTTCAGAACATAAGGTATACTGCTTAAAAGTAAGCACAGTGTGATTGGGATGTCATCCCTGGAGGACTGCTGAGATATGGCTCATTGCTTCTGGCATCATACCCTTGCAGTTTGTCTTAGTATTTGGTCTTGAATCTGAGGCTTCCCTTTGGACCTGATGACAGATCCTGCTTTCCTAGATTAGTCATATTGTTTTAATTTAGCTTCAAATCTGTGACTCATGATTCCTGACTCTCTTCCTTTGGATTAGTCATACCAATTTTGGTTAGCTTTGGTTGGAGTCATGGAAGGATTCATACTGGTTCTGTACAGGTGTAACCAATCAAAGAGTTCAGAGAATCCTACATTGTCAGTAAATACTATGGTTTTAGACTTAGAATCTTGAATTTACATTTTCAGTGTCTGCAAATATATCAGAACACTTTAGCATATAAATAAATGTGTTCAAGTTAATGTGGGCAACATAGCACCTGAACTCTGATCTCAAGGATAAGAAAGATATAAGAACACACAGAGAGGTATGGTGGAGTTGTCATTATATGAGCAGAATTTAAGCAACTATACAGTGACCGACTGTCCATACCACTTCTGTTGCAGATGGAGCTTTCACAGGTTGGATATCTGCTCATGTTTCAGTCTTCTTGCTCAGGCACTCTGTGAACCATGTTCTGACTTCTCATGCAGAGGTCATTGTCTCTCTGGTCTCACAAAGCCCAGAGTTCACTTCTTCCTCAGTGCCTCTGACACATGATCAAGTATATGCACCAACATGCTCACACATGATCAAGTACATGCACCGACATGCTCATTCTATGGAATATGTTCCTTAAACAGCACTTGTAGATTTTCCTATTTCAGGATTTTAATACAAAAGAAAATAACAAATTTTTAATTGGAGTAAGTTAGAATCAGAAGGTATTTTCATATTAAGTTAAATTTACTTGTTATAAATAATTTTCTGCTTGGCCAGTTTAGCATCTTAGAATTTCCTTATTTTCCTTTCCCATTTTTTTCTGTCCTCTAACAGTGCTCCTTGTGGTCTTATAAAGTCTAGAATCTACATTAAATTTCTTAATTATTTTCACCTAATTTCTGAAAAAAGTTCAAGTCACCAGTTGTACAATGAACATTTTTAGAATGCGCTGGCATCAGGAGAATAATCGTGAGAAGGTGACGATGGAGCTTACAACTGAGATTAAAGTGATTGAAGTGTTGGCTTTAAAGCTTGGAAGAAGCTTTGAACAGACTTGGCTCAGGAGAAGAATTTATTTTCTAGCAAGATTTAAGAAATGTACTCCCTGTATATCAATTCATACAATTAAGAGCTTGACTCAATGGTGAAAATGTAAGCTACATGACCAGTGACATGATTCATAGGCTGAAACCACTCTTACGAAAAAATAAATAAAAGAAAAACGACCTTTAAAGAAGAAACATAATGCTGTTGTTTTTACAGATACATAGACAATAGGAAGTTATTTCATGTGTCTGTTAAAATCTACAAAAAAATTAGTAAGATTGGTGAGGAGATTACTAAACTTCTGATGTGAACCCACTCAACTTATTCTAACCAGGAAACATAGATTAAATTCAATCCTAGGCAATTGGTTGTCAGGAGAGAAACTCTATTCATCTTTTCTGTCTCCTATAGTAATAACTTATCTCCCTAACAGTGGCTCCTCTATCAGCCAGGGTTACAGAGTCAGAACCATGTGGCCACGTGACAGAGTCCTAGTGCAGAGTTGCTTTAGTCATTGAAACATGGGGTTGTTTGTTGTTGCAGCAGATCTCATCCTGACTGACTTCAGCGTCATGTACCCATTCTATAACCCAGACTACATCCTAACAATTCATGCACTCCCTAGAAAAATTTTCCCAGAAATCCTTCAATGGCTTTCAGATAAGAGGCTATCAGGAAATGCTTTCCTCTCTTGTCTTCAATATTCCTTTTAAAAATAACATTTTTGCTATTCTTTATTGTTTTGCTCATAGGCAGAGCATAGGGCTACCTTTGATGGAGCTCAGTGGAAGTTTAAACAAAGTAATATTTAATTTGGATGTTTGGGATTTGAGCATTTTCTAGGAAGTAGAGGGATGTTATACATTCTGAGACATAATCAATTGGAAAGTCCTATCAACAAAGTTTAGTGAAAAACACTGGACCCTAAAATTCATATATTAGAGCAAAGTCCTGGGATTTGCTGTTCTGGTTAGGGACCACATCCAACAGCTTGTCTGCGTGTTTGGAATTACTCACAGTCACGTTACATGAGAGTTGGCAATTTCTTTTCTCTCTTACTCTTCTGCACACATTGCTGTCTCTGTTCATGCTCTGCTTCTCTAGCTCTCACCCTACTGATCATGCAGAGCTTCTTCCTGCATGACCACATCTCAGGGAGTTTACTTCATTGCTCCCAGTTACACAGTTTCTCTTATTTAGACTTTAAGTCTCCCAATGTCACCTTTACACATAGCTCTTTCACAAATGTTTATGAAATTTAAACAGCGTTTAAAACAAGATCTCAGATACTGATTCCCGTCCTATGTCTCAGTATTACTCACTTGTTCATGTGACCTGGTGGAAGCTGAGAACTCTGATTTCCATTTTCCAATAGCATTTTATACTTTTAATATAGTCTTATCTGTATGATTTCCTTTGGATTACCAGCCCAGGTTTTTGAGATGGAAGGAACAGACGTTGCTACTGTTAGATAAGACATGAAGAAGCCAAGAATAGTGAGCCCACACAGTTTGACTAATAGACAAAAGAAACATCGGTACTACTCAAGTGCAAGATGTCTTGATGAGTAAAGTCTTAGCTTTTGCATTTTTCTACATAAACACTGGGCTTTCCTACAATATCTTATTATGACATCATATCTCCAAGCCAGAAATGACCTGGAACACATGTAGTTTACTGGTCAGAGTGAACTGTGAATCACGGAGCATTCCCTACAGGGGGAATTTCTTCTAACTCTTCTGCTTGGTCATCACATCACAATCCCACTTATATAAGATGCAGATCTGTTGCTGACTTTTATAGGCCAGTGCACAGACACCATCAGGTAAATGGTTCAGTTTGATCCAATCATTCCCCTCAGCAAAAATACTTATTTCTAAATTCACTTGACTTCTTGCAAGGAAATGACCATTTTCCTTACTGAGTCACCTGGCCCAAATGAATGGAAGATTTTATGATAGGACGTGATAACTTTGGAACAATTGGAGATCTGTTATGAAGTAAACAGCAGCATAACTAAATAAATTACAAAGTAAAAAAGAACTACTTTATTTTTCAAGGAAGAAATTGGTTCAAATAGACTTCTGTGGGACCAATACCTAGAACAGAGTAGGATCAGCAATTATAAAGTTGCATAACGTTCTCTGTGGCCTAATTCTTGAGTAAAGGCTAGGAATAGAAAATTGGTCATCTAACCAGCGTCAAAGAGCTAAAGAGGCCATCCTACATCAAGTCTCTGGGTTGCCTAAGACTCTACATTCAGCGGAGTCATAGAAACATAGGTTTTCTTCCATCTCCATAGATGGGTAGGCCATATTAGCCATCTCCAAGCATGCCAAAGAGCATGTTTTGTGTCTGGATAACAAGGCCACACACATTTTTATTCTTTCACGAGTGCTGACACACAAACAGGATTGAACTCTAAATAAATGCTTCATTTAACTCAAGTATGTCATAGTTTGGACACTTCTTGATCAGCCTATATAAGCACCAATAATTGTGACAGGGAAGGTAAGTTGTTTCTCATTTGTGGCAAAAAGGATGTCTAAGAGTACCTGAGTTTGTTGTGATGGATTTCTTTCACCTCTGGATTTGTCACTAGTCGAAGGTGTTGCTTGCAAAATTGTATGTCATATGTATTGGATTGATTGGTTCAAATGTTTTTAAATCATGCTAGTGTTATAGGCCTGGTCAGTGGCTAAGTGGGATTTAAGCACTTAAGGATCCTAAGTGTGTTCTGAGGACTAAGGTTCATTGTGTATGAGATGGCCTTCTTGATATGATTCCCCCAAAAGGAACATGGCCTCATATAAAGCCAAGAGGCAAATTGGTTATCTTTTCTATGGATGTGGTGAAGCTTGAAGTATGCCACCCAGTTCAGCTAGTTAAAGGAGAATATCTCAGATCTCATCAATACCAAAGAGGGTTGCAACTCATTCCACAATTCATTCAGGTCACAAGGCAGAGTGCAAAGTTTGATGCTTCCCAGGAACCTGTTGTTTTAACAGTTAAGTTTGGATCCCAGTCCCGGGTCATGGCAATGAGTAATTGGATTATGTCAAATAATAAGACTTAGAATTCCCAGAGCCCAAGGCCAATTGCCTTTCCTATCTAGCACAAGAATATTAAATCTGTCATTTTTCCATCTTTGCTTAAATACTAATATGCAATAGAATTTCACTTACATTTTTGACATCAACTTTCCCATCTGAAACATGGTGCTGTACCCTCCACAGCTCTGCCATCTTCACAGAAACCCCACCTTCTCAAGGTCACCTGAAATGTTCCTCTCATCCAAGGATGCTGCTTCCAGAAATGGTGCCAATGGTAGAAGATTTTTTTCCCATAATGTTTGTATCAGTTGGACTAGAGGACAGCAGAATACAATCATAACCTTTTATCTTCTAGGCAGTTTCAAATTTTCTTCCTTCTCATAACAAAAGCCCATAAATCTCATGCCATGGAGCCCAGTCAGTCACAGTCCCTCCTTGATGATGATGTTATTTCCTAACCTACCTGGAACACAGTATACATAGGCTCCTTGTCACTCTCTTCCATATTATACCTGACATTATGGTACCATTCAGGATTCATGGGGGTTATCTCTTAGGTACTTTGGACTCTATTTCCTTAACTTCAACTCTCTAATTATCCCAATATCCACCTTCTCAGATGCTTATTTTTATGAGCAGATACTATCTATTACCAGAACACAACCTTAATTTCAAGCACCCTGCTCTCTGTTCATCACCTTTTAACTTTCTACAAAAACTCACCAATATTCGCATTCCAATACTCACTCAAAATCTCTACAACCTGCAGGTCATTAAACTCATTGTCTTTCTCTGTCCATTGTCCCCTTTGGCTTGGGTGTCTTCTTTCCTGAAACATCAAAATAATCTTTTTTGATTTTATGTTCTCCTTAATGCATTCCTCTTTCTTACTTAGTAACATTCGTTTACCAAAATTATAACCATTCTTCATGGCAAACTATTATTCTATAACTGAATTATTCTGAGAAAATTCAATCAATGAATAAATTAGTTCTAAATTCTGGATCACTAACCTAAAGTGAGTCTATATTGAGACCTGACAACTAATCTAGAATTTTCTACTCCTCTCAACTTTTCATTCTCTTAGTAATTATGCATAACATTTTCTATCTTCTCAAATTTTAAAAGGCAACTTAAGATCTTCTATCCATCTCCACTGTGAAAACTTAAATGGCCAGATGGCCAGACAAGAACACCGATGTGATTTCACCGCTTTCTAACTTCCTGTCACTTCTACCTCTTCCTGTTACTGTGCCAATAGCTCTGATCTGAGGAAAGATGTCCCTTTTACCCTTAGGTGTCTTTCTTCTTGCTCCCTCTACTTTTTGCTCCCATAGTCTACCTTACTTTTTAGTATTGATTACTTCTCATTTTGCCTGTAACCTTTTATGGGTCATTTTTATATTTGCAAAGACTTTGTTATCTGTTCTATATTAAAGTCTTTTTTGCCTCCAACTATTTCCCCATTTTCTCTTTTGCTTTGTGAATTGTTTGTGTTTGCTTATGCTGACACTCTCAAGTTTTTCTTGACACACATTCAGTAAGTCTTTTAATTCTGTGAGTCTACTGAAAAGGCTCCTGTCTAGGTCACCAGATCTTTCCACATTTTAATAACCAAGGTGAGTTCCTGGTCTAATCTTACTTGACTTTTCCAAGCTGGTCAGTTGCTTCTTTATTAACTACAAATCATCTAGGTCAGACACACTAACGTTCATTCTATATCATTGCTTATTTCTTCTCTATATGTTATTTCCCTCCTTTCTTCTTCATGATGCACCATTGTGTCGATGAGTCCTTTTATTTTTACTTTGAGTCACTGGTGATGCCATGGCTCTGTGTTGTTACATTGAAGAGACTCAGAGTTGCAGAACATGATGAGCTCACACTTCACCTGGTCCTTTTCCGGGCAGACTGAGCAGCTCTGTTAAGTGCGAGACTTTTTTTCCTTTGAACTCTAAACACTCCGACAATCTCTGTTTAATTCTTTTTGGTTCAACAACAGTAATGTATCAAAAAATTGGTGTTTTATACTAAAAACAAGTGTTTGACTCTCAGGAGGTTAGAAAGCCCCAAATCAAGATGCCTCGTTTGGCAAAGACCTTAAAGTGTCATCATAAGATGTTACAGACATCAAATACAAAGAGAACAAAGAAAGGAATAAAAGTTAAATAATTCCTAAATTGAGAAGTCCTCATTCCATGAGGAAGCAAGATGCATATAGGGGGATTCTCACTTCTCTTCCAGTGGCTTCAGTCTAGTGAAGGCATACCCATTCAAACTACCATAGCGCCCCCTCTAGCCCAGAGAGAATGCACCTTTGGAGGCCTTTGCACAGTCTTTACTCATTTAATGACCGTCTCCTCTTTTGATACTCTCATGCCTCTTCATTCATTTCTCTGGATTAAGTGGATTACGTGTTTCTCACACATACTTCCCAGTCACCCCCTTCAGCTTCCCATTAGTCTCTCATCATCTCCGTAATGAAGTGAATCTCTCAATGTTTCTTACTCTGTTCTTCTCTAGTAATTACATATTTGCTGTCTTACAATAAATCTAGAATTACAATAAATAAAATATCCTCACAGACAACTCTTCAACACTTCTGGAAATTCTTGATGAGAGAATGGACCTATGAGGAAGATATGAAGAGATTGATGGCAAAATGAAGTTACCTGCTGTATTACTTTCATTTGTGATTGTTTTTATTCAATGTAAATTGGAGAAATACATGTGGCTATTTGTATTTCTATAACTGTTTTAAAGATGAAATAGCTTGAGATTCTGCACAGTGATAGAGGTGTCTTAATTGTGATGAGGTTGATGTCATATACCATTTATCATAATTCCTGGGGAGTCCAGATTAGAAGGATTTGAAAAGAAGTCAATTTTTTGTGTAAATTATTAAGATTATAAAAGGTGTAAAGACTCTACAACTGGAACCGGGTGACTACAAGACAGTCAGGGAAAGTACAGGCAATTTCTTACTTACAATACTTCTAAGTATATTTTGGGAAACTTTCGTCTGCAATGTAAAGTCAGTGTGTGATTATTTGATTTGTGGTTATCTGGTCAATTACAGTATCAGTAGACATGCTCATGTGAAAGGAGAGTAATCTAATGGAGTGCCACCCTATACAAAGGACCACAGGCAGCTCAATACTCGTGAGCAATGCCACCTTACACAAAGGACTACAGGCAGCTAATAATTTGTGAAAGAGGGAGAATTAGTCTCTTTTAGGGATGAGCTACCTGATTGGTGATTTAATACAAAGTGGTCAGTCCTGAAACAATGCATACATAACAGCAGCAGCAGCAGCAGCAGCAGCAGCAGCAGCAGCAGCAGCAACAACAACAGGAAAAGACTCAACAGGTTGTATTTATATACTTATGCCTCTATCTATCTAAAATAATAATCAAAGAAAAATAGGCCATCAACTTGAGGGGGAGACAGGTGGACATGAGACAGGTTGGAAGGAGGGGACACAGGAGAGATTGAAGGGAGGAAATGGAAGGGAGCAGTGATGTAATTATATTTTAATTCAAAAAATATTAAAATGTAAAAATCAAAGTTTGCATATATTTATAGTTATATTTGATTATTACTAGAATAAAATTTAATCTTAATTGTTTTATTCTAGTGTATATGTAAGCATGGGTGAGTATGGGAAGCCCAAGGTGTAGGACATAATTTTGTTTTCAATTGCATGCAAAACTGACAATTGAAGGTGAAGCTTCTAAGACCTATAAATGAGAAAGGATGTTGCACAGATTGGATTGGAATGGCAATCAAAAAATGGTAGTTCATAAAACAGCAGATGCATCCTTTCATGCTGCCCTACCTACCATAAACCATGAAGGAAAAATAAACAGCTATTAACGACGTATTTGCCTCTGGTGGGCAGAAGAGAGATAGCACAGTTATAGAAAGGATACAAACACATCCCAAGATTGCCCAGAGGCTGAAAGATCTTATAAGGTCTAAGGGCCTGTGAAGCATATTGAATATAAAGTCTTTAGCAAACAGTTGTAGCCAAGTAACTCATGTGATGAGATATGTTTGGGAACCGTGGGTGTTCAGTGATGATTGAACCTTGAAATGAATAATTTTGTAGGTGAATTTGTTAAAATTTACCCAAGGATAATTTATTATTAATGTTATGATTGACAATGATATCATTACTGCAGTATGAAAATTAACTAAAGTTATCACCTTTTCCTCTAACGGTCCCTAAGGGATCTTTGTACTTGGTTCACGAGAAAGGTCAGTATCTGTCTTCTGTTCTTAAAAGGAGATTAGAGAAGGCTGGCTACAAATATTCAGACAAACCTGACAGAAGTTTGTGAATAATTAGGGATTTGGGGGCTCAATATTTCCTATTGTATTTCTTCTGGGCAGTATAAGGACATGCATAATCACTCCAGATGAGATATCCACAGAATTAACAGAAAACTTCATTCAAGTTTATTTTGGTAAATTAATTTATACATTGGGGTCATTTTCTGGACAATAGTTGAGTTGTTACCTACAAAAAGGTGAGTGACTCAACAGAGCTATGTCCCTCGAGTCTCCTCCTGCTTGCATAAGAACTCACAAAAGCTCCTTTGTCCCCATTCAGCCTTCCACTCCCTCTGTGTGCTAGCTTCATGAAGAAATACACATGGCTTCAGTAGTAGCGGGGGAGTTGGGAGTGGTGGCTCGAATCTCAGTTGAGGTTTGGATGAGTGGTTTTCTTTCTATGATAGACTATTGCCAGGTCCAGTCTTCTGAGGGTGGAAGTAAACCCTAAAGACAATGCTATAATTCTTCTATTTATTTTAACACCCTCTTTCATTTGTATAGAACAAACAAGTCATCTCAGATGCCATTGGGATGACCCGTGACCTTTTCCTTTTCTGAACAGAAGTCTGCTCCTTTCTATGCTCCCAAAGCAGCCTGCTTTTCACCTATCACCTCCTACTCTCTGATCTCCCAAAACTATAAAGTGTTTGAAGCAGTGTTTCATTTTTTATCAAGTTCCTAAATAAAGGTACAGTTTTCCATTCTCTCTATAGCAAATATTTTCCTGGTTTTACTGTGAGTCTGCCTTGGGCTAGTACCTTCATGTATTATTTCATTACATTCCTTCTCAGAATATTTATTATAGCACTGTCATTAAAAAAAAGAAAGAAAGAAAGAAAACAGAGCCTTAAAGGTGTTTGACCTGTGCAGTATCACATACACACAGGGTAACAAATTCAGCACTGAGCTTCAAGTATTCAGACTTTTTTTTTTGGTTGTTCACAACACTTTGCTTTTTGAACAAAAGATTCAATTCAGAATGCTTGAGAGAAATGACCAGGACCTGTAGGTCTGTGGGTCCAGGTGTTTCTCAATCAAGATTACGATGTCTTCTTGTTTTATTAAAGTCGTACACTAGATGCAGACATTTGTAAGTTCCTTACCATGGACAGGGTCATTTATCAACTGCTCTTCTCTGCAACAGAGATTGTGGAATGGGAAAGTTACTTACTCCAAAATGCTCACACAAACATATTTTCTTTTTTTGGATTGAGGGAGTGAGATCTAAAGCAAGAAGGAACAGGAAATTACATCTGTAAGAATTTTAACTTCAGCTTCCAAACTCTACTTTCTTGGTGGATGAAAAAGAATGGAAGATGAAGCTCTGCCTCATGTTTTCAAGTCCATGTTTAATAAAATCAAATGGAATCCTGCCAATGGGTGAGTGGGAGTCAGAGGTATAATTAAGCTTCCTTCTGGAGTAAGTGCCTCAGAGATCAAATGGGGAGCATCAAATTGGTCCTCCCCAAGTCCGATCTTGTGCCTCATGGACAGCTAGCAATAATTGTTTTCTTCACCATGGAAATTTATAGAAATATAGTTTTTAAAGTACTTCTTTAACCCATTAAAACATGTGGGCACACATTTAGAGAAGGCAAAAATGAATAAAGTATTTTAAAGTATGCATTGTACAAGCCATTCCTTTCTGTGTGTGAAATGCAGACCAGTTCTTTTTGATTTAATAGGATATATAAGATACCCCAGGCTTTCCTGCAAAGATCCTATCCAGTAATGGTTTATAATAAGTGCATGGATGTAGCTGGTGATGAATGACATTTTGCACGAAAACACTGGATATTTGAGTTTGCCCTTTTATGACATCTAAGGAAGGAGAGGTTCAGCATTAAATGCACAGCCTGAATGAGAGCAGCTGGCATCTGGCATTGCCTTTAAATACCACTTTATACAGGCAGCTTGCCCTGTTAGGAAGAGGTAAATAACATTTCAATTAGAGGAAAACAAGACAAAAAAATTGCACAAACATTCTTTTTCTATTCTAAATTCTTAAAGAGATACTATTTTAAGCAACATCATATTTATGGCGATTATTACAACTCATTAGATATCATTAAATTGTTACTCTCAAGATCAATGTGCTAAAACTACAGTATTTTTAAGGCTGTGTATGTCTGTGGCATTTTCTGGTTTTTTTTTTTTTTTTTTAAAGTAAATCAGTTTCTCGCATGCAATGAAGAGTCTCTTCTTGCATCAAAGCGACAGGTTGCAATTGATCTTTCCAGTGCAGTTAATGAGCAAAAGCAAACCCCATGGGCACGATCAGGAGCAAAGGTCACTCAATTGTTGAAAATTCCATGTGAATGTAAAGGTTTGTCTACTTCTCTTCATACAACACAGCACACAGATACTACTGTATTCAACATCTGATTTTATTAGTTACTTTTTTCACTGCCATGGCAATACACTCAAGATCGGATTAAGGATGTAAGTGTTTATTTTGGCACAGCTTAGGGCACAGCCCATTAGGACAGGGGAAGCAGAGAGAAATAAGCATTGGTGCTCACCTCCTATTTTTCTTTTTAATTAATCTGGGCATACAGTTCTTGGAATGATTGTTGAGGGGTCAGTATCCCACCTCAACTGACTCAGTAGAGAAGCTCTCTCATTGACATGTCTGTATGTTTATCTCCTTAGTGACTCTACTTCATTTATCATCATTAGCTCTTTTGATAAAGTAGAACCTAATGGCAACCAGTTGCCCCAGATCAAAGTAAACAGCAGTGACCTAAGGAAATGACCATGAAAGCCTTGTCCTTTACCCATCTCTCATCAGGAGTATTGTTGCTTGGGGAGAGGACTCATTTTATTCTTATGATCCTGGAGCCATTCAATGAGACTTTTGTCTACACCAGGACTCTTTTTACTCCAGTGCGCTAAGACTTGGCCTTTCTTGAATTTGCAATGGGGAGAAGTACCTGTCTCCTGCTTCACAGCCCATGCAGGATTGCTGCAGGCTGAACACATTTGGTATAGTCCTTTCTCTTGTAGTCCTAAGGTGTTGTCAGGTGCTTATGAAAGAATTCGAGAGTCATTTTGGAAAAAAAGGACTTTGGTGATGAGTTTTATACAAGCAAAGGCCTTGCTTGGAGTAAGCTATGTTCGTAAGTCAGGCACATACATGTATGCTTGTGCATGCATATGTATTTGTGTGTGTGTATGTGTGCCTGTCTGTGTCTGTGACTCTGTGTGTGTGTGTGTGTGTGTGTGTGTGTGTGTGTGTGTGTGTCTGAGAGGCTCTATATAGCTCAGTCTCTTACCACTGGGTAAAACAAAGATGCAGAGTGTATTCAGGTCGTGAGAATAAAAGCCATGATCCACACAGTACTTCATTCTGCCATAAACTGGATGAGGCCAGCCCCAGAGTCTGGTCTAATTAAGCAGTACATATGTAGATTATCTTATAAAGAAAGATTGACAATGTTTAAAATTTTTATTCATGGTTATGTATTTATAAATATGAACATTTTGATTTCTTCAGTAACATAAATATTCATGTAAGGGTAGGTGAAGTATGAACAAAGTCCTTATTGTGACACTGGCTTTTTACTGAGCTGAAAGAGAAATTTATTTTCCTTTTTTTTTTTTGGTTCTTGAGACAGAGTTTTGCTTTGTGGCCCTGTCTGGCAAGGAAATCACTATGTAGGCAAAGATGGCCTTGAACTTGCTGGAATTCTCCTGTCTCAGCCTCCAGAGCACTAGGGTACCAGGTTTGTGATTCTATGCCATACATGCTTAGAGCACTTTTAAATGAATGAATTCTATGTTTGTTTGTTTATAGTCAAAAGACACATATTTGGTACAGCTTTAAATAACTATTTAAGATTGTAATTTTATTTATTTAAAAAATACTTCATTATTGTGTCTGTATAGAGGAGGTGTGTGTATATGAAAGTAAGTGCTCAGAAGAACTAGAAGAGAGTCCAAGTCCTCAGGACCTTGAGTTACAGGAGATTGTGAGATATAGATGGAACCAAATTAAGTCCACTGCAAGAGAAGACATGCTCCTAACTGTGGTGTCTCTCTAGCTCCTGCTCTACCTTTAAGAATACTGATCATGGTAAGAGAGGCAAAATTATAATGATCTCAGTGAGATGACTGACAACTCCTGGACCATTCTGCTGAGTCAGGTCTGGAAGGCTCGCATGTTTGTCACTTGTCTGAAGCTGTGACATGCGTGGTTAATTCCTTCAACTTCTGCCAGCTAGTATTAAACTCAAAAGGCATGAAGTCATCTAATTCCTGATAATAGGCTTTCTTTAGAGCTCCTGGTGAAAAATATTTATGGTTGAAACATATGTGCCCAAGTCTCACAAGGCACAGACATAGTTATTCACAAGGAGTCTGGCAGTCTGCTCTTCTTATTGTGCAGAAACAAAATAATTTTGAGGAAAGACAGGAAAATGGGCCATAAATTTGCCCATGTCTTTGGTGAAGGCCTAACAAATCAACCGGGCTCAAGTCTGGATTACACTGCTTTGCATATTGATGCATCCAAACTTTTGACAACTTATACTTTTCCCTGTTCTATGTTTTATTTCAGTTCATTTCCCTACACTCCTCACTAGAAAGGTAGAACTTATTTTTGTCATTAAATAGAAAATACAGAATGCCTCATAAGATCAAAACAAGATGAAATGTTATTCCATTTCTTAGTTTGAGAGGATCAATTTTTGATGTGTTTGTGTGTCAACTCATCAAGCCCATTTCATGGGAGGCTGATGAGATGAACATGTGTGTTGGACGCTGAACTGCCATTAAATATTCTCAACTCCATCTCCCAAGGCACTTCAGGTAAAATCAGGACTTTATGAGAAAAGTCTAGGTTGGCTTCATTCAGCACCACAGAAAAGGATATTGTCATCTTTCAGCCTAGGCCAGGATCTATGAGAACATGCTGACCTTACAGAACAGGATCAGCCTGAGTTTCTTCCATTTTCCCTCCCCACTTCCATCTTTAAAGCAGACATCCCCACTTCCGTCTCTTTCCAGAACATCTGCTTTTGTTTAAGTCTCTCTGTAGGAAAGCTTTTTGTCTCAGATTTCAGAAACATTATATTTCACTTTCTTACACTTCAGAAAGTACAAAAAGTTACAAAGAGTAAATGAAAAATCCAACATTTAAAAATCACACCATTAAGAAATAGCCACTATGTATGAATCCAAGTCCCAAGTTCATGTCTCTATAGATTTGCATATTTACACATGTTTACATGTGTGCAAATTGGAACTGTGTTCTGATCAACACCTGGCCTGTGTTTAAATGTTCCTACAAAGTGGACAATGCATGTGTCTACACAACTTTCTCTGTATATCTGACTCATCCAAAGGAATGCAGAAATTGTCTAAAATGAAATGTGTACTTAAGGCCCAGAGATTTATATTTAATCAGTCTGGTGCTCTGCACAGATATTTCCTAAAGCACTCCAGGTATTTCTACTATTTATAAAAATGAAGTCTATACTATAGAAAATTCTTATTTCTATAAGTATTTTATTTGGGAAAAAAAAGTGCTCACTGTCATATATACTCTGATCCATCTATGCAGCTATGTCCTAATTTTTGACACTATTACTTGACATTGTCACTTACAAAATGTTCATTCTTAAGAGACGTGCACCTTTCAAAAAATTCTAATAAATAGCATATGCTTCAACAAATAATGTTTAAGCAACAACAATGCAAGCAATTCTATCACACATACCCCAAACACATGAACACACACAGAGGCACATACACACATGCACACATGCACACACACACACACACACACACACACACATACACACACACAGGTAGACATACACACATGCACACATGCACACACATACAGGTAGACATGTACACATGCACACATGCACACACACAAACACACACACACACACACACACACAGACACACATACTCCTGGTCCATTCCTTCTGGTTTCAGCCATATTTGTCTAACATAGCAATTTATACTTTTTTGGAGTCCTGCTGTCTTGTTGCTCCTCAGGAAATGCTTAAGGTCTCTGATAAATTCCAATTTTCTGTTTTTATGTCACTCTCTTTGGTTTTTATGCCACTCTTATGCTTTTATATACCACCTTTTTGAGCCCTTAAAACTTATACCTTCAGCAGATCCTTTAGACCTTCCCAGAAAATGACAACTTGTCAGGACTTTTCTCTGTGCCACAAGAAAAATCTTCCAAGTTAGAGGTTACTTGAAAGAGTTAGGAGATACCTGTAAGGTAACTGGAGTCTGCTTGCATCTGCAGATAAACCTACCTTGCCCAATTGATGGGGCACAGTTGCTTTATGGTGATCCATGAATAAATACAAACAAAAGTAAATATTTTATTATAATCATTTCTCTTTTGTGGATTTTGTGATATGCTGTCAATATAGAAAATGTATTATGATCCATGTTTTTTAGTTCTACAGTTGGATAATCTGATGCTCTGCTTGCCTTTATATTCCTAACCATTCCAAGTCAAGATGTTTTGCTAGCAACTTTCTTCTCATTAGTGAAAGATAAAGGCTTCAGAATTCCATCCTAAGCCTTGTCGATTCATAAAGAGCAACTATTCCCTGGCCAGCCTTTTTGAATCTCATTATTCAATTGCAATCTCACAATTTCAATTGTGTTATGGTGTGTGGGCCAATAGTTACACATTAGTTAGTTGCCTTTGTGTTCAAAAACACCATCAAGACTCCAGTTCAGCCCTGTTGAAATTTAACTCACTGATATTTTATCTTCAAACAGCTAATTTTCTTGAGTTGCCTGTACTAAACAAGGATCTTAGCTTAAATGTAAATTCTAGCCAAAATGCATTAAAAAGCCAAATGTGGTGCCTCAGGTTTATCATTAAAGCCTTAAGACTTAGGGGCAGGAGGTTCAGGAGTTCTAAACCAGCCTGTCCTCCAAGAGATTATATTTTCAATAAACAAGAAAATAAGCAAATAAGTAAGGAAAGATGAGAAAATTAATTTAAGTCTTGAATTCTTGAATTTCAAGAGACAATAGTACATGGAATAATTTTGGAAATACACTTGCATACTGTACCAGATGCTCCTCTTCTTGGGCTGATCTTGAATGTTTAAATTTGGTGTTATGATTTTCCCACTTCTGTTTCAAAGCTGTGTTCTCTCTGTGTGTGACAAAGGCGGTTGCACTGCTCACAGTAGAAGGTTTCCAGTGAGTGTTTGCTGTGTGAACTTCTGCATAAGGAATCAGAGAGAAGCCCCAATAATACAACCCTACTAGAAATTGGCAGGATGACCAAAAATAAAGGACTTGGCATTATTTCTAGTTTCTCTGCTTATCAGTTGGAAAGGAGCCTTATTATCCATCTTTACCAAGGAGCTGTTCAAGGTTTAACAAAGAGAGTAATTTAGAACAAAACTGGAATTTGAGAGAAATGGTAATCAATTTTATTAGATTACAGAGTGAGGTTCATTGTGTGACTAGTCTTTTTCCTGTTTATTGAAGTTGCATTGCCAAATGATGACCCAATTATATCTCATTTGCCAGATGGCTAATTGTAGGAAGAACAAAGAGATTTGCAGTTCTTACAAATATTGCCTTTTGATAGTAAAACATTTTCCAGAATTACTAATTTATCTTTTAGAATAACAATTTTCACCTCATAACTTTAAGAACTTTTGAGTATTTCTGATATTAAGAAAATAAGTTATCCTAAAAGTATGACAGAATTATAATGACGTAAAAAGCATAATACTGATGAAATAATCATCACTTTATAATAGTGTATTTTTACGTCTACTGTTTAACCTCATTTTGTTTCAAGAATCTGTCATATAATGTGATTTCCAGATACTTTCCAAACTGTGTCTTCTCTTCATTATTTTCTTTCTTTGCCTTTGACAGTTTCATGCTTGTGTATAATGAATTTGGGGCATTTTAATACATAGTATTGTCTCTTAGTCCTTTTGATTCTGATGAAATCCACCGCCTTTCCAACAAGATTCTGCCCCCTTTGATGTCCTTTTAAAATTCTTTGAGCATACTTTGTATTATTGTGGTTATTTGCATGAGCATTGTTGTAGAGTCATTTACTGGAACATGGGGAAACTTATCAATAAAAAAAATGACTCCCACTTTCCTAGCATCCATTAACTGCTAATAGTTCCTTGGTATGTCTCAGGATGCCTTCCTGAACATGGTGAAATGATAATGTGTCCAGTCTTGTACAGGTCTTATGGAGGTATGCACAGATGTAGTGAGCTGGTGGGTGCAAAATTCATCAGAAGGCATGCTTTTACAACACTGATTCCTCTTAATGAATCTCCAAGCACCAAGATAGAGGTACCATATCTTCAAATACACAGTAAACAGTTGAGCAGTCATATGAGGAAAGACTATTAAGATACTTCATCAACCTCAGTAGAGTCAATTTGTTCTTCCAGATTCGAGGCTACTTTTATCTTACTGAGATCTTTAAAAGTCTCACCAACTTAGGTTGCTTCCCAGTTCTGATCAGATTGGTAATATTTGAAGAAGCACAATACAAAGATAGAACAATATTTTTTTACATAGGATGTTTTAATTAGTTTTGTTCTTTCACAATTACATGTATAAAATGCATCCTGCCTATTCTCATTTGTCACCCTTTCTTACTTCTCCCCACCTTGTCCACTCCATTCGTTCTTCTATCTGAATATAATTCTCACATTCCGGTGTCTTCATTTTGGTTTTTGAACAGCTGTTTTTAAAAAGTGTTGTTAGTTCAACCATTAAGTTTGGACCTAACCACTGGGCCTTGTGCACTCAGTATTAGATACACACCTGAAGACAATGATTTCTCTACTCCCAGAATCCATTACAATATAGTCTTTATATGTCTTGACAAAACTGATGTTATAGTTTTTATAAAATATGCCACATTTCCAAGAATGAACTAGTGACTGTACTGAGCTCATTCATGTAGTAGATAAACACCTGGATGAACTCTGGAAGTATCTGGATATAGTCCCAAGTTTCTCTTATTTATCACTATGCAGATGCCCCATTCCTAGACATTCTATTGAGAGTCATTTGTTATTCTTCAATCAAATGACAACATACAATTCCAGTAGAATTTCACTTGGAAAATATCTTATAAAAATTTCTGAAGATTGTATTTATAAATCACATTACCCATTGCAACAAGAAATTAAGGAAAGAGAAAAATAAAGAGAACATCTATAGCCATTGAATACATACTTTTTGTAATGGACCAGGCTTTGTGCATTTTCACTTTCTAAAAATGACATGGAGCACATGTCATTACATGCGTGTTGATCACAGGCAAAAGCATTAATGATCAAGTCACAATTTGCAGGTACTAATTGATGATCCATGTGTTCACTTTTCACACTTCACAATACTGAAAAAGAAACTGTTTTCAGCTTGTTCCACTCATTAGGGTTCAACATTGATCTCATCTGGAATCTGATGCAGTGTTTGATACCATCACCACAATTGTGAAATGAATTGCTTAGTCACACATTTGATAATGAGTAGAATTGGCCTTTATAACCACTACTCTGCTGTTATCAATCAGCTATTTACATAATCACAGGGGAAACCATATCCTCATTCAGTGTGCGACAGAGTAACAAACATAAATTTAATTGCCCTACTAGGCACTGGCGTCATAATCTTTACACAACACTTAATGTTTTCATTACTTACCAATTCACTTATAATTATGCTGCACTCACAGAAGTTAAGCAGCTAGCAAACAGTCCATCTTTCATTTTGGCTTATGCAGAGATAAACAAATAGATGCTAAATATACTGGAGTGAATACATTAGCTCATGTTATTGTATACAACTGGTATTCAGAGAGGACTGGGAAGGTGAGGAAGAACATAGCAATAGCGATTCTGAAGAATGTTAAATAAAAAAAAAATGTATTTACTAAGCATTTGATGTTGTGGAACTCTGTGATGACTAAAATGATAGCCCAAACTTCTGATCCAAAGAGGTTCATAAGGCATCCGTGGGACAATAGAAGATGTGAAGCATCTTCTCATAAAGGTACAAGATGGGCAGGAGTTCCCAGAAGCCACATACGGACTGCTCTAGGTAGTGCATAGTGGGTACACCAGGCATCTTGGGGAGCAATCTTTGAGCCATCCATCTTCATTCAATTTTCCTCTCAGCATTTGCATCATTTCACCAGGAAGCATAGGTATCTTCTAAGTAAACTTTAAAATACACTCTGAGATGAATGATTTGGGAGAAAGTGACACCTTTCTGTCATGAAATTAAAGAACTAGAGAAAGTAAGATCTGAAGTGATCCTGGTGGGAGAATAGGGAGTCAGCAAGCCAGTGGAGGGTGAGAGCAGTAGACAGACACTTCTAGACTGGATGGAGATATGCAAAAGCTTAGTAGTGAGAGATAGTAGGGGCATTCAAGGAAGTGAAGGTCACCCAGTGTGTGAAGAGGCAGCAAAGTGATGAGCTTCCATAACAAGCTGAGTTTGTTTCATTTTTTTTGGGGGGGGGGGAAGGGTATAACACAACTAGATTTGAATTGAAAAGTTAATGTCTACAATAACTGTAAAGACCGTAGATGATACTCTACCCACCAACTGGATAAGCTAGTGAAGAAGTCCAGGTGCACACTGGTGATTATTACTTGTACTAGAGCTGGGGAAATGATAACACATAGAGTGATATTTGAGATTCCTCAACTTCGAAATACATTGAAGGCTATTGAAACTTCATGGTTGTATTCAAAAATAATGCTAAGCATATTTCCAACTAGTTAGGAGTCTTTGTGAGCATCTTAGTCTCAGTGAGAAAACAACATTGATTTCACATTATGAAATGTCTGTCATGGAAAATACAAAGGTAGGGATATTGGTCAGTGCTAGAGGGTCTGTGGAGCATGTGCAGGACTCTGGGTTAGCTTACACACACACACACACACACACACTCACAAACACAGTGTGCACACAGTGGAGGGGGAAGAGAGAGAAACAGTGAGACAGAGACAGAAACAAAGACAGAGAGACAAAGAGAAACAGACAAAGAGAGAGGAAGAGAAGAAGGGACAAAATATGAATGAAAAGCAGGAGGAAGAGTTTGAGGAGGGAGAGGAGGACACTCATACATACATTGGCCCTTGTTTCTCCTGGTTTCTAATCAGAACAAAACGCCTGTACTTTTCTGCTGCAGGGAGTGAAGTGTTTGCTTGTCAGAAGTCATTATGCCACCCACATATTTGCATAAGGAGAGTTTTCTGTGACTTTCACAGTTTAAAATGCATGCATCCTGTATTTTGTACTTGTCTGGCCTCTACCTCCTTTCTTGTTCATTAACAGACAACCTCCATCTGTTTAGACCCATCGTCTTCTACAAGGAGCAATCCTGACTTCTCATTGGCTAATGAAGCTTCATTTGAAAAGTGTTATCTTTGCATCAGAGTAGGCAAAGATAATGGCCTTGGAATCACCCACTATGTGTCCTTGCTATTGACGAGGGAATTCTCAGTGGAATTGCAACAGTCTAATGTTTTCCTCCTTCATTCAGGTTTTATCTTTTTTCTTCCATTCTACTACCTAGCAATCTGTATCTCAGACAGGATTAATAAGGAATTAGCTGTTTCATTCAGTATAAATATTTCATAATCACCCAGTATGGTAACTGTATGTTCCAGCTATCTAAGGTGGCATGCTGAAATTGCAACCATAATAATTTTTAAAATTTATTTATATATTTATTTTTACAGATGCTGTGCCATGGTGCAAGTGTGGATGTCAGATTAGATTTTAGGAGCTGATTTTCTCCTTCCACCGTGTGTGTGTGTGTGTGTGTGTGTGTGTGTGTGTGTGTGTGTGTATATGTATGTATGTATTTATGTGTGTATGAGTTTGTGTGTGAGTGTGTGTGTGTGAGTATGCATGTGTGATTATGTGACCTAAATATAAAATGTACATTTTTATCAAGTGCAGAAGTCCCTTACTTCTATCTTTGTTCTTGGTTAATGAGAGATGTGCAATGCGCAGAGGAAGCTTGCCTAATAGAGTCCTGAATTTTTCCTAACTGACATTTCTTTAAAATTTGGCCTAACTTACAGGGATAACACCCCCCAGCCCCCTTTAGTCTTCTACCTACAGGTTGAGAGAGAAAGATTGTGAGTTTGAGAATAAATTGGATTGTTTGAGTCAGTTGGCTTACATAATGCCACCTTGCCTCTGAAAAGAAAACAGAATCAGGTTGAATTTAGACAGTACTTGGGGCTACATTTGTTACAGAGAGAGAAAGTATAAGGACAACACATTTTATCATCACTGTTATAAAAACTTGTAGTTTCAGATTAGAGTAACAGTCTCCAGTGCCTCAAGACTCAACTAAAAGTCGAATTTCTGCATACATGGCAGGCGTGATGGGGATAAACAGACAGAGGGCTAGGGCTAAGGTTCAGCCAGTAGTGTCCTTGTTTACCAAAGATGAGGCCCTTGGTTTAGTTCCTATGCCCTTATAAAGCAGGTTTGGTAGGTCATGCTCATGATCTCAGCACTGGGAGGCAAAGACAATAGGACCAGGCATTTAAGGTCATACTGAACTCTTGACTACACATCAAGTTCTAGGCCAGCCATGGGATATATGATACCCTATCTCAGCACAATACCACAGCAATGAAAGAGTTGGCAGCCATGCTCAACTAAATGCATAATCATCTGTATGCTTACTGTGCTCTAAATATAGAGAGCTTGTCAGTATTTACAACTACACAATTTCTATGTGGTGATTATTATAAAAATTGTTAAATTTCCCTCAGCTTCTGTGCCACTGGTACAAACACATCCTTGATCTCCCCATTGTTCATTTATCTTAAACTTCATTATTTAAGACTTGAGTGAAAAGTGGGAAACAAATGGTGCCCTTTCACTGGCTTCAGAAGGGAAGAATAAGGAGAGGGTTAGTGGGAGTCCAGGTCACATGCTTTCCCAGGAAGGCATCTCAGCCAGAATGTGCAAGTTTGCAAATATGATCAAGCTCCTGTTCGTAACTAGACTCAGGGTCTTCTGAACTCTTTCTTAACTTAAATGTAAGGGGCATGAGAAAAGCAAAACAAAACAAACAAAACAAAATAAAACAAAAAAAACCCAAAAAACAAAAACAACCCTTCCCATAAAACAAAACAAAACAATCCACAGATGTTTTATTGTGACCTGGAAAAGGACACTGTGGGAGTAATTCCTGATACTTGCTATTCAGGTAGCATCCAGGCTCTACCTATGCAGAGAGTCCTTGCAGAAAAAATGTTTCTTGATGTCTGAAAATTTGCATAGAAATATTTCTGTGGAAGAATCTTGGTTTGAGTCTCACTGTTGTGTTCCTGCTCTGGTTGTTGAGTTTGCCCCTTTCTTTTGCCTCTCCCCATTCCTTGAATTTGAATTTTTAATAAGCAGTTATGGTCTCCAGGCTGTGCTGGTACTCTGCCCCTCTCACCATGTCACACTGCCTGAGAAGCCTGAATACTACACAGAGTGCTCCCTATAAGACTTCTTCCCGCTATCCTTACAGGAAATGCATAAACAGATGTTTATGTCTGTTGCTGTCTTGTTTTTGAAAGATCAACACTTACATGCATAGTTTGCATAAACAGTACAGCTTTCTGCTGACTCGCAAACATTGCTGCAGTTGGATCAACTGTACCTTATCAATGTCTCTTAATATTAACTATTGGTTTATCCCCCTCTTACTAAAGATAGTAACTAACCTTGAAATTAAGTTTATCAAGATACTTATTATGGCAGTGTGTGGTATATGTATGTGTATTCTTGCAAGCTCACCCATGCATTCATGTCTGGAGATCAGAAGTCAATACTGAGTATCTACCCACTTTAGTGTTTGAGTTCTCAATCTCAGATTCCAGACCCCACCAGGAAAACACTTTATGTTTTGTGCCAGAGTTTCTTCACAGAACCTAGATGTTGCCATATTGTTACACTGGCTGGCTGTGACCTCCAGACCTGCCTGTCTCTACCTCCCAGTTCTTGGAGCTTATTTGAAATATTACTTTGACTAAATAGTGTCTTCATGCACATTACTCATACAGAACGCTAGCAGTTTCTTTGTGGGGAAGCTCCTTATAAAAAACAAGTGCCATGTGGCAACAACAACCTGTACTTCCCGTGACCTTGCCCTGCAAAGCATCTATGTAGGGGTCTGAAAATAGTGGGATGAGATGATGATCTTGCAGTGGCATTGCTAGGGTCACAATTATTGTTCAGGGTTAAATTTGCAGATAGTCCATAGTTAAAGGCACATTAAAGCTGTTATATCAGGCTTTTGTTGAAATGGTGTCCTTCTTGAAAAACCTTGATCCCAGAACAAGGTATGTAAGATCATCGATCATTTATATTAGACTTTTCCAATGATTCCGTTTTTTTTTATTTCTGGCCACAAATCACCAGCACCGATGGTGTCAGTTCAGGGCTTGCATAAGGCTGACCTGATCAGAGAAGAGCGGCCAGTGCGCTCTGGATAATATGTCTCAAACTTGGTTGACTGGAGAAACACTGAACATATTTCCTCATATCTCAAATAACAATTTCTGGCTACTGGGCTTTAAAGTACTGAGGAAGGAAGCTCTTTATCCAGACCTAAGCTGCAGAGAAGCTGCTCTCCTGCCCCTGCATTCAGGCAGAAATGGAATCTCTGCCATCCTAAGTCAGGCTCCCTCCCTGCCAAGCCAGTCTACACTCTTACCTGACAGCTTCCTTCTGAGCTCAGAGAGGCACCCATGTGGAAAAGGCAAAATACTACCTTCATCCAGGGAATATAGGACAGAACAATTCTCCACTTTCATCCGGATAAAATAAACAAGGAGTGTGCACATTATTGTGCCAGGCATTACTTGCAGAATATTACTGCTATGGGCTTTATTGTACTAGGCATTACTGTGCTGGGTATTATTGTGCATGGTCCGTAGTGTACAGTGCAGGCCATCTTCTCATGATGTGGAGCCAGGACTCCACTTGATGTACATGATTTCTGAAGGTTAATTCTTTGGAGGAGGGCTCAATCCATGGTGTGTTTTGAGTGAAGTCCCAGCACAACCTCATCCATTGAATTCTATGTGTGTGTTAATTGCAGCAATTTGAATTATTTTATTTAAATTGCCATTCAAATTGTAGCAATTATAGCAGTAGGAACTGTTTCTGTTTGCTTTTCCTCTGCTACATGTGCCATTTTGGACTCTTCCAGGTTAACTTTATTAGCTCTATGATTTACTCAGTTTTATATCTGCAGCTTTTGCAGGGTGTTGGTGTCAGCAATGTGACATTGCCTTTCTGCATATAACTCAGGCAGTGCTATGTAAAGCCACAGTTATCTCCAAAATGATACTGGGTACTAAGTTCATTCAATGGTAACATGTCACGATTCCTGTATTATATATAATAAATGTTAATGTCCAAAAAGTTACCTGAGTGGCTAACCCAGATTCCAAATCTGAATGTTCATTCTAGACAGCAATCTCTGACTATGTTTGTGCACAAAGATGGATCAATAGGGCTGAGTCAACAGTACTTGACCCGTAGACAGTGTTGACATACTCATGTCTTCCTAACAGCATTTTTTTTGGAAATAGAAGATAAAACAATAATGTTATCATTCCTGTGTTCATTAAACCCAAGACCCTAGTCAAAGATTTGAAATAAACCCCCTTGTAACAAACTGTGAAGGACGAGGGAGACTTAGGAGCAATCCTCCATGCTTGCCTTCTTAGCCACTTGAAAATCTTCTGTCTCAGATACAAAAGTTCTCTCCTGGATTTGATGAACAAGGTTTAAGACTAAGCCAAGAAAGTTCTTCATTGATGGCTTAGTGCTCTTCCTAGTGGAGTAAAACTTAAATGCTTCCCACTGAATGTCAAGTCTACCATCCTGTGAGATCACAAGACACCTACAGTCCATCAGAGATAGAGGGGTTTCTAATGGCAGTGCCTTTGCCTCCTCATCTCCTTCCTGACATCTTGCATCTCTTGGATTATTCTTCATAGTCTATGCAGAACAATTTTTGGTCGCATTTTTTCTTTTTAGTAAAAGTTGTTTGGAAGATTAAGGACATCTCAATAGTATTCAGAATATTTGATATTTAAGTTGAATAGAAGAAGGGACTCTCTTTGCATTCTGATCTTTTCAATGTTACCTAAAACCACAACATCGATTTGCTGACCAACATGAAAAGACAGTGTTCACCCTAAACAGGGTTCTCTCAATTCCTCTATTCTAATACATTTAATCACACAAACCACTTAGAACAAGTCAGCATTCTCTCAATGTGAAATCTTGGTTGACTCTTTCTTAGTGAGGAAATCTGTAGTTAAATTTATGCCGGTTCTTCTAATGTCAAGATTATAGTCATCAAGATTCCCACCAAACTCTCTATAGCAACAGGGTAGGCACAGCTTTGAGGACCAAGCTGTAAAATGTGTCAGTGTTGCTAATCACAGTCTGACACTCTTAAGATTAGTTTGCTCTGAAAATGAATCTCAGAAGACTGGATCCTACAGAGGATGATTCATGGTTGCAAATGAAATGTCAAATTGTTTCAGGGGTGTAATTAACTTTCCCAGGGTACCTTCAAGGAGCTACAGCATTTGTGGTCACATGGTATGCTGATGTCTCCTTGGTCTGTGATTGACATGTAGAGACACTCCCTAGATTCCTAATAGCCCACACAAACATCTACAATACATCTCATCTCATCTAATACAATGCATTAGTATTTCTAAACAAAAACAGCCTGGCCACCCACATATACACGATTGTGGCGCAGAAGTCAAGTGGGCTTCCACAGTAGTCCTTTGCTTCTACAGGACTCTGAATCATTAAAAGAAGAACGTAAGCAGACTGTGGTCATTTTTGTAAGGCACACTTGCAGGTTTGGTCCCTGCAAGCACAGAACAGTAATAGAGGCAATGTGGTTTTGCTTCTTTGTCTTATATTCTGATCCAGGAAATCTGAGGTTTCGTCGATACCTTAGTTTGTGACCTCCCATTTATTTCATATGTTCTATGTTAACAATAGACCCCTCTGATTCCCTTCTAGAGATTACTTTCCTTACAGTGAGAAATTCTAGTGTAGTCTAAGCAAGCAAGCAAGCAAACATACAAACAAACACAACAAAATAAAACCTCCCCATAACATGTATATTTAGGCAACTGAGAGAGACATTCAATGCTTTACCTTGGATACTCAGAAATTATCACATGATTCTCCCTTGAATTTCTAGTGGTTTTGTGGTTTCTAGCACGAACGTCATCCTTGATAATAGACCCTTTGTGTGCTAACCTTAAAACATGAACTGGTTCTGAAGATTCTCTATCCTCAATTCCCAAAGCACCCATATTTCTTCTCCAGACCATGAGGTGCTCTTGAAGAATACTTGAAGATTTCTGATCCAAACTGTGGGCACTTTTTGTATTCTTATGCTGAATCAGAGTCTCAGATTGAGGCAGTGATTTATATGGGAGTACAGAAAATCTCTATCTACATTACCTCAGTATCATTAAACATAGGCCTTTTAAAGGGGGCCATGGTAGAAGAATGCCATATGATATTTTACAGTTAATTCTGATAGCAGATCTGACTTTTGCCACATGTGGAAGTATTTTTTGTCATTACTTACTTGCAAAAACTCTTGAGTTTGTGCATCTCCATGGAAGTTCCTTCTCAGTTGCTTTCCATGTTTGTGCCTTTGAGAATGTTGTGTGTTCTCTGTTGGGGCTATTGCATAATGAGAAAACACTCTACCTCTTTAGTTTGCTGAGAAGGTGGAACATGGGGAATTCTCTTACAGCTCACAGCATTTTAACAGACGACCTGAATCTTCCTCACTCATTGAAAAAGTCATGACACACAACAAGGATAACGTCTAGGAAAGTCCATTACTGTATTTGGAGATTTTATAATTTCAACATTACTAGATTTTAATCACTAGTTTTTATGTTCCTTTAACCCATGAGCAGAAAGTCAAGACTGCCTACGGAAGCTTGCACCCAAGAATCTCTGTGATAATTTCCACCTAAACAAAAGGTAACAATTTAAAATTGTGCCCTTTCTGAAGAAAGAAAGAAAGAAGGAAAGAAAGAAAGAAAGAACCCAACTTCCTCCTACTAATTTGACTGTAAATTTATTCATTTGAGTTTGAAGTTTTAAAGGCTCGGTGCTTAATTACTTTACAGATTGCATATAGCCCTGGCATTTCAATGACTATTATTTAAAGCCCCCATGTAAGAGGTCACTCTCCAGAATCAGTGTGATCCTTTGCCATAAAAAACATACTTTCTCATGAAATAAATTAGAAAATTATTTCCCACAAGAACCTTCTAGACCTGATTGTTATCCTAATATATACTTATGCCCCCCCCCTTCTCTGTCTGTCTCTCCAGGAAGAGTCAGTGGAGAGAGACCTCAGGAATATCCATCGCCGACTGTGTTGTCGGAGAGGAAACATAAGTGGTGGAAAAAGGACTTCATCTTTTTGAGGGATGTAGCTCCCAACGGGCCTCTGATGAGCCAGCAAATAGTCCTATACCCACGTGAAGTTGGTAGGAAAAGTGGAGGCGAATTGAAGGGTTTGAACTGGAGGAAAGTGGGCATGGTTGGCATAATACACACGCCTGTGTGGCATTTTAAACAATAAAAATTGAAGGAGGAGCAAAATGGTAGAATTATGGTTTAATTACACAAGTCCCTGCACTAAACCGATCTTGTTTGCACTTCCCCCTTCTCCTGTTTCTTTTTCCGTAAATATCCAGTACTATAGTCTGAGAAACAATGTAGCCATGGATTGAGAGCTTCAATGAAGTTCTGCATTGTAATAAAATAAATAACATTTCATTTTTTCCCCATAGTCAAGAATGCAAAAGAGACAGGGGAAGAGGGAAATGAAGGAAGAAAAGTGAAAGAGGCTAGAGAGAGGGGGAGAAGAGAATAGACGAAAGGAGAGAAAGAGATAAAAGAGCAGAGAAAGGGAAGGAAGGGAGGAAAGGGAGGGACCAGGGGGGAGGAGAGAGTGGGGGAAATGTCAGGACAGAATGTGGACAAGAAATGTAGCTCAGTGATAGAGCATTTGCCTACCATGTGCAAGGCCCTAGCTTTAATCACCAGTAACACACACATGCACACACATATACACATGCACACACACACACACACACACACACACACACACAAAAGTGTGTGAGCGAGTGAATATTCTAAAATCCAGGGGCTAAAAGATGCCAGGAGTGCTCTTCAGGGAAAAGCAGGTACCACCCACCATGTAGGGGATCCTAAACAGCAGCAAGGCAGACAGCGTTCACATATTGAAACATCTCAAGTACAATGTGGGTGATGACTTCTGTTTTTATAACTAGCAAGTGACCTGGAATCTAACTCTTTTAGAAAGTGCTATGTCTTAGGTTCAGATATGTTTGTGTGCTTCTGGGTATGTGTGTATTTATGCACATGTGTATGTGTGTATATGTGCATGTGAACATAGACATATATATGGTAGTGATTATATGTAAATACATGTCTATATGTGGATAGATGTGAATAGGTGTGAGTATGTATACATAGGTTGTATATAAGTATAATATATATGTGTGCATATTTATGTGCATATATATATATATATATATATATATATATGAATCTGTATATTTGTATGACTGGACATAGACATGTGCATATGTATATATGTGTGTATGTGAGCATATATGTTTTTAGGTGTATAGAGTTACCTGGATGTGTATGTACGCATGTGTGTATTGGAGTGTAGGTCTGTGCATGTGTATATAGGTGAATGGATGTGAATGCATATCTATGTATGTGTATTCTATTTTTTCTATGCATTGTCCTTATGCTGATGTTCACTTGCTGAACAAATTGATGTCAAAATCACAGGTTAAACCAGCCCAGATCTGCCTTGCTGTCTGCAGCCCAACCAATCTTCTATAGACAATCAATAAAACAGCCATGCACACGCACGTACAGATGCCAAGAGAGAAGTGAGATCATAGCCTTGCCTCCCCTGTCCTCTCCTGACTGGCTGCCTCCTGTTCATCTCTACAAATACATTTCAAATGGCTTCTGATTCCTACTTCCATGTGTAAACAGATGAGTTATATTCTCAGAGAGGAAGAGATGGGGTTGGACAGAGATAGAAGAGAAAAGGGGGAGGGAAGAGAGCAGTGAGACAGAGACAGCACAGGTGGGAGAGTTGTGTGCATCCAGCCAGTCACCTGGCACAGCCTCAGTAGTCCCAGCTGTTCATTCTATTCTGTTGTCACAGATAGGAGAGTCACATGATAGAGTGGTCACATATGTGCATAAGTCATACAATTACATAATTGCTTACTGTAGAGTGTTTCTATAAACTTGATTTATATAAAACAGAGATGCCAGGAACTTATGTCATCTGTCACATCATCATAGACTTTCCTTCCGCTGATGTTAACACTGTCTTATTTTTAATCCCTTTAATCACTAAATCATTTTAATTGATGCTGCAGTGGGAAATTTGCATTTACCTGCTGTAAGATTTATTGCCCTCTTTCTGGATTATACGAAGTGCTCTTCACAAAGGATCTTTGGTGTTCTCCAGACCTGTCCTGAAGTGTGCTCACTCCTCTGCCCATGGACTTTGTGACTTGCGTGGGTGTTAGCTACTGTCTGTTTCTTTGCTGTCTGGCTATCAGTTGCTCTTTTCCTCTGCCTTGCACCTCTGCTGTATAACCTGGTGTTACATTCACGGCATAGAGTAAGTACTGAGTAAATGCTACATTTGTGAGTGCTGTGGGAAAACCGAACTCTCCTTCCTTAGTTCAACTTGCTTCTAAGCTATAGAAGACTTTAAAGTTTTAAACTAGGTCATTGTTTGTAATTACTTATTAATTAAAATTACAAGTTTTTCACAGACTTACAACACTTTGAGCATGAGTGCTTTGTCAAGGGTAAGATCCCAGACTACTTATGTTTCCACATATGTGTGTCACCAATTTCAGGGATTTTAAAATTAATAATCAATATACTATGATATGGAAGTGAGATGTTCAGGAAAATGATATATCATGACAGCAACAACCTTTATTCATGAGGCTAGAGCTCTTGTAAAGAGAGTCCTCAAACTACATTGGTCTACCAGATGAGATCCCAGTTGGCAGTTACCCTCTGTGAGCCAGATTGCAGGCAATATCGCTCTGAATGACTTGTGTTTGGATTTCCTGATCACTAAGGAAATAAAATAAAATAAATAAATAAAAATCAAGCAATTGCTGTTAAGAGCTGGCCAATCCATTGTGTTTTGCTGTAGTAATCAGAACAGATCCGAATGGTAGGCTGCTTGCCTGCTTTTGGCACTTGGTCAAAATGTCTGTTCAAATTTGTTATATTTTGCTTGTTTGTTTATGACAGGGTCTGACATAGCTCAGCCTGATCTTGAACCTCTGACTACCTGTCTCTATCTCTGAGCTTTGGTATTAAATGCATGTGCCTCTTGTTCTATTTTGACATGAAGAAATTGGTGAGGTTCCCAGAATGGGACTGTCATTTCCATGGCACTGGAGAAAAACCTGGAGTTTCATTAAATCAAATACCTTAGGCCATCAGATAGTGTGCATCCAGCATGGTCAGTGTTCTGAAGTGCTGGTTACCACATGTTTGAATTCTAGATAAGCTACTTATTGTTAAAATATAGAAAGATCACAGGAAAGTCCACAAGCCATCTGGAAAGAGTTTTGCTCAGCATTCTTGTGCTCTTTTTCTCTCTCTTTCTACAACTGCTTGTAGAATTCTCTCTTTGAGACAAAATCCAAATCATCATGTGATTAATGCCACTTGTTCTTTCTTTCACTGAAAAGCATAAGCTTTTCCTGTGACAATACAAAAAAGACCCTGGTGCAGTCATTTCCCAGTGGAAGGTCAATTTGCAATTCAAAGCAAGGCTTCAGTCTGTGGGGTATGCTCCTCCTTCCTCTTGCAACTTGTTATAAAATATAACAGATTTTCAATTTGGAAAAGAAGAACACAGAAGCCAGCTATTTTTATATTGTATAGGTGCCATATTGAAATTAATGCAATTCTCTTCACAATTTTTAATAAAACACTCAGTGTGGATGATGCCCCATGCCACATTTAGTCATACCTGAGGCTTGTTATGAAACATGCAACATAATACAAGTGCTTTTCTTGCCCAGATGATATGTTCTGTGGTACACAAGAGGGCTCAAGTGGGGTCTGAACACAATTTCATAGAGCAAGGACTAGTGACTGCATGGAATAATGAGCTAGTTAATCAAGGAGCAGAAATGAAACTGATGGCTAACTAGTCTCACCTTCTAGTCAGTGCCAAAGTAAAGAACATCTGGTTTCCATTTAGTTTTCCCAGATTTGGAATGAAGGAGAAGGACTCAGGAATTTATCAAAACTTGAGCCTCAAGAAGGTGATTAGCCATCATGAAAGTCCAAGCAGGTCATCCAAAGAAGTACTTGCTGCGTTCTTCAAAGTTCATAACAAGACATTTCCTTTCCTGATGAATGATTCAAGTTCCTCAGTGTTAGGGTCTTTCCAGTGGTAAGAATAGCTTTTCTCTTATTTCTCTGTAAATAAAATAACCAATAACCACAACAAACACAGTGTTAAATGTGAAGCTGCAGCCCAGGAAGGTTCCTTTGTCACATGTGTCAGCCCTAGAGATCTTCACAAAGGCCTTGATGGCTTGGGCCCCCTGCATACTATGCTTCACGCCATCAATGTCTTGTAAAAATTAAACAATAATGCTGAATTGGCCTCTGCAGCGAAGGCACACAGCAGAGCCATTTGGCCGCTGCTGAAGGACCATTGCGGGGTGGGGTAGGGGGGGATTTGCCTCCTTTCATCTTACTGGGAGCAGTGTGCTTGGAGAACCCTGGGAAGCTCCTTTATCCTTGGCAGAGGCAATCTGTGAGTCCTGATTCTAATGCCCTTTTATGAGGCTTCTGTAAGAGGGAATGCCAAGCAATGAGTGGGTATGTGAAGGAAACCACTGCCATGACAGCCTCACTGAGCACTCATCAAAAATATTAGGAACAATTTAGAAGGCCATCAAGTACATGAATAGACTGGGCCTTTTGCCATGTGTCATCCACTGGAGTGGGAAATATCACTGTGGGATAAAAGGGAAGAGGCCAGAAGCCCAGGGAATGGTACATTTCCTGATGCTGGAAGAGTCTTCTTAAATAGTAACCATCCCCAGGCCTGGCATGAAGTCATTTTTCTTTACTCAAAACCTTTCTATGATCTCTTCCCCGAACCAGAAGATATGATTTGTCTGGGTCTTCTTGAAAATTTCACATATTGTGCTTAAGCAATTTCAGAGAGATGCATCACCAAATCTTGAAAATATATGCTTAACCCCTTTCCCATTCTGACCTCTTGGTTAACATGAAACTGTCTGTTGATAATGAAGCTCATTTTAATGCTGCCCTGTTCCCTCGAGAATGTTTTCTGACTTCAGTATCTAACCCATAGACAGAAACCTTCATTTCAGTCACTTATCTGACAAGATGCCCCTTCCTGTTCTGTCTCACAACATTAGGTTTTGAAAACACAGACATCACATCAGACTCTTGTGTGTCTGTCTGTGTGTATCTATACTGAAATTCCCCCTTCATTCAACTACTGTTGCTATGTAATACTTGAAAATGTACATGACACACCATGTGGTGGTTAGTCTTGATAATGTGCACACTAAAGAATCACCCAACAAAAGGTATATGACACACCATGTGGTGGTTAGTTTTTATAATTAATGTACATAGTGTAGAATCAGCCAACAAGCTTCAGTGGAGGAATTGTCCAGATAAGGCTGTCCTGTGTGTAAATGTGTGAGGGATTGTCTTGATTGTTAGCTTTGGGTATAGACACTGATGAGAAGACCCACCCTACATGTGGATGTCCTCATTTAATTCTCTGGGCCACAACTTGTATATAAGCAAAACCAGTATCCAACCAGCAGCAGCTAGTAATAGGCTGTGGGTTCCTCCTTGTCCCCATGTCTTGACTCTGTGTGTGAGCAGCCATACAGACTTTCTACCTTGATGTCTTGGAACTGATGGACAAGTCACCTGGAATTGTATGCCAAATAAACATTTTCTTCTATTACATTGCTTTTTGCCAGGGTGTACATCACAATAACAACAGTGAACATCGGACATCTGGCCAGAACATGATTGCTTTACAAGAGTGGGAAGTCCTCTCTTGCTTCTGTACATAGCACCTGACAAACTTAATATAGTGTTGAGTAAATAATTAGTGAAAAATATGAGTGTGTGTGCTATAGTCCCTCTTTATTGAAACCACTTACTCAGTCTCTAGATTGTTATGTATTATTTTTCCTTTTAACACTTTCTTTTACCTGTGCATTTTACCGTTGTGATTATTCCTATCTTTACTTAAAATATTCAATATAGATGTGTCTGAGGAAGACATAATGTTTGGCCATACATCTGTGGGTGCTGACATTATATCCATTTTCTCTCTGTCTCTGTCACTCTCTCTCTCTGTCTCTCTGTCTCTGTCTCTCTCTCTCTCTCTCTTTGTGTGTGTGTGTGTGTGTGTATTTGTAATCTCATGTGTCATAATTAAGACATCAAACCTTGGTCAGTAATACTCTAGTTGGTGGATTATTTGGTAGTGAATCTGGATGTCCCTCCATGTCTTTCCTAGAGACAAGTCATGCATCTTGGTACTTTACGCATTTCAACTGAAGACTGAATCCTGACCCTAAAAGTGTGGAAGCATGTACAAGTCATGTATGTGTTGCAGAGCCTCCTTGCATATGTACAGGTCATGTGTGTGTTGCAGAGCCTTCTTTCGAATGTACAGATCAGGTATCTGTAGCAGAGTCTTCTTGCACATGTATAGGTCATGTGTGTGTTGCAGAGTCTTCCTTCAAATGTACATGTACAGGTCATATATGTGTGGCAGAGCCTCCTTGCACATGTACAGGTCATGCATGTGTGGCAGAGCCTCCTTGCACATGTACAGGTCATGTGAGTGTTGCAGAGCCTCCTTGCACATGTACAGGTCGTGCGTGTGTTGCAGAGCCTCCTTGCACAGCCCCTTGTTCCAGCTCTGCCTGAGATCACCTTTCTTTTTACATAGTTAACCTATAGTGGTTTTTGTTAGATGGGAAGATGGCTGGAAAGGACCCTCCCTTACCCCTATTATTTCCTGGTTAAGTTTCTATGCCTGCCATTTCTTGTTCTCTGAATAAACTGAGACTGCCACATACACACTTCTTTGTTGTCCAGTGATTTTGGTTTACTTAGTTTATCTGTTCTACAGCTGTAAACTGGTTATGATTAGTGTCATTCAATCATGACAGACTTTGCCACCCATTTAGTATGTTTATTTTCCACTGAAGTCCTCTGGGCATGCTGAGTTCTGATAATGCACGTGATATGAAGCCAGCTTTGTGATATGAAGTCTTCAGTGCCCTACCTGGCTCAGTTTTGGCACAATGACTTCCATACCACCAAACCCACTCATTCATGTGAGTGCAGATCAAGTATTATCACCTGCAGTTATTTTATATTTAAGTTTATTTTTTGGACTACTTCCCTCTCTCTAGATTTCTAGCCTGCTGGTATACCTTCTCTGTATTAGTTTTTAGCTACACTGGACTTAACATTGCCATCTCCTTCATGATTCATCGATGTTTACAATTCTGTTAAGCTGCTTCACTCAGTTTGGAAACATCTTCATCTAATTTTCCTACCTTAACATTTGAAAATTCAGAGAAACTTTGGTTTGGGACAGTTTGGCTCTGCTGTATATTCACACAAATACACAAAACATATATATTGAGGTTTGATCTAGTGCTATGCATTGCAATGCTAAATTCTGTACAGGAAGGGAAAATTTATGCCTATGAGTGAATTCTCACATTTACAAACTTTTGTTATGGAAACTTTGTTCTTCGATTTAAAACTATTAATTAAATACAATTGGCTACGGCCAGTTACTGGAATGACTTGAGGTAGGTGGGTTTTTAGTTACCTGGTTGGGGATGGAGAAGAAAGAGGAGAAAGGAGAGAAGAGAGACCAATGAGGGGAGGATGAATGAGAGGAGAGGAAGAAGCTACCAGGAGAGCAGATGGACCATGAGCACATGGCCAGGAGGAACAAAGTGTTTGGGCTACACTGCCTGGGACATAGCCAGGCCAGGAGTTAGAAGAGTAGATTAGGGGTTACCCCTCGGTAATTGTCAAAGCCGGATGAAATAACCATAGTTGGAGTCTCATATTTGTAAGCTAGCCAGCGATAAGCCTAAGTGGTTCTATTAGACACACCTACAAACTCTCACACACTTTTCTCCTTCTCCACATCATCTCTTGTCTCTGCACGACATGACTTCCTCCACTGAAAAAGTTCCCAGCGTAGGCTTCTGAAACTTTTCTGAAACCTTATCAGTAATTCTTCCTAGCACTTTGCCTGCAGCACTGTTAACAAAGTTGTCTTTGCTGAAAGATTCCATACAATTTATCCTGTCAACTTCCTTTTCAAAAGCATTTATTTTTTTCCCATTTGACACCATCTTTAGGCTGGGTTGCTATTGTGTCTCTTGTTTCTCAATTTCATGCCCTTTTCTGTATCTAGTCTTTAAATTGAACCTTTATGGTTATATCCTATCTTGTTTCATCTTTCTTCTTCAAAGACTTTATTGGAGAGCACAAACATTTCTGTAAGTTAATTATCTCTGAAATGAAACCTCTCAAAGGTGTATCCAAACTGCCTGACAATCAATATTATTTAGCATATCTTATCGTCTGTCTATCACCTATCCATCTATTTTCTGCCTATCTCTATCTATCTATCTATCTATCTATCTATCTATCTATCTATCTATCT
>JADRCH010000011.1:19011534-19075371 GCA_019843965.1 Rhynchomys soricoides
TCTATCTATCTATCTATCTATCTATCTATCTATCTATCTATCTATCTATCTATCCATCCACCATTCTGTCCAATGACCATCTTTATCTCTATTTATATTTAACTGTATATTTATATCATCTCTATGTTGGAGACAAGAGTTTTGCTATGTATCTCACACTGGACTCGAACTGCAGGAATTCTCCTGCATCACTATTGCCCACTTATTGGTAATAAAAGCATATGCCACTACACCCATTTCTAAACTTTATTTTGCACATTTATTCCTACTTTTATCAGCTCTTTGTGTTAACCAACTCCACATAGGAATCCTTTAGACACTTGAATATATGCATGCCCCAAATTAAATTCATTGCCTCATTTATTCTTGTTATTTTCCTCCTCTTCTCTCTTCTTTCAGTGGGTGGCACTGTTTCTTGTCCAGTTTCCCAGTATGAAAATGTGCACACCTTATGTTCATTTTCACAATGTAAACTATCAATCCTGCCAATTCTACTGCCAAACAACTGCCCATTAAACCCATTCAAGGTTACATGGAAAGCTCATAGAAAAGGCAATAGTCAGTAGGATATAGAATGGGGAAACATAGTTTACATTCTAGAGTTTTGAAGGCATGCATAATTTCCTAAGGATTGTCTAAGTGTAGAAAGCCGAGGCAGTGATGAGAGGAAGTGTCCTCTAGGAGGCGCCACATTCCCTTTACAAAGAACAATAATCCAGGGTAACAAAGACACAGCAGGGAACTGGAAAGAAAATGTAAAGTATCAAAATAAGAGAGACTAGTGAGAAATAAGGCTGGTAGAGAAAACCAAGGCTAGCTCTTATAGGACTTGATATATTTTATGAAGTGTTTCTCTTTTACTAAATTAATTCTTCAAGGTTTTATGTCTATACTGAATATATATTGGTTTTAACAAGAGGGTGATATGACCAGGTAGTATGTCATATGATGTCAATATGACTGGGGAAGCCTCATTTAATTGTGTTATTTTCATATATGCAGACCCCTGTACCCATGCACTTCACACAGAAACATGACTCAAAATCCTTAATTTTCTCAGCTTATTCCCTATTATCTCTCCATCTTCTATTACTCCCTTTTGAATAAATTGCCCATTTCACCAGACAGCAGGACTTTGGTAACACAAATGCCCTTATAATGTATTTTTTCCCTTAGAATGATCATTCTGGTTCTTTGTAGAAGACATTATTCTGAATGTTGCCATTCTATACATATTCACATAGATTTGGTAGATCTTTTTCCAAAGATTACTTTTGTTTTGTTCAATTCACAATATATGGTAGAAGTAGGTGGCTATTTCAAGGTCTGATCACCTCTAATTAAAAGGCTATAAGAAAAATTCTATTAGCAATTTGGGGCTTCATTCTGGTTTCACAAATGATGAATGGTTCTCTTTGATAGCATCTTTTAAAAGATGTAGCTGTGTGAAAAATCACCCAAGAGGTGAACTTGTTCAATTTATCATTAACTTGATTCCACAGATGCTTCCTGGGAATCACTGTAACCTGCTTAATTTCTCTCTGTGTAATGGGAAGCAAATAGCCTCAATTAACGTACTGATTAGAAACTTCTTTAATGAGTTCCAGTAGTTCTCCTCATTATTGCTGATACAGTACACTGGATTCTGGGAACCTGGATTTGAACTTTATTAGAACATAAAACCTAAACCATTGCAAAACTGCTTTCCAACAGTATTTGCTGCTTATTGGTTACTTCTGTCTTGTATGTGTGTGTAAATAGGGAATGACAAAGGGATGAATTCACATGTGTGGACTTCGTCAACTGGGTGTTAGCTGGTGTAAGTCATATGAAATGGAGCATGGCTGGGCTATGTCTCAGGAGCTTGAAGATTACAACCTGTTCTAATGACATTGTTAATACAATGGATTGAGATTGGTGGCAGTTTCATTGAGGCATTTTGGTGAGTAATTAACAATATTATGCAAGGAATTTTATTGGAGCACCTCATAGGGCCTTCCAAATGTGGGGACTGAGTAGCTTAAGAAAAGGAAAAAAGTCACATGGAAAGTTATATTTACTCTAAAGCGATAGCTTAGTACCTACTTTTCCAGCAACACCAGAAGAACACATTGTTCCTCTTTGTTCTAACTTGTCTTAGTATTCTAAGCAAAAGGGCTTCAGAACCCTGAGACCTCCTCAGTAGAACTTGGGCAGTAGCAATGGTGTTTATTGCTGCAGAAACTGTTGAACAGGAATGTAGAAATTGTGGTCAAAGCATCGTGCTTTTTCCTATGGAACATACGGCCCTATTTTCTACTTTTTCTGTTAGAGGCCTTTACTGTTATTGCTAGAATGCAGGAGATCAAGTGAAACCTATTCTCTTACAAACACCTCTTAGAGAACTTCTATTTTGCAGGAATGTTCTCCTTTCTGCAACATTTCATGGTAACATAAAGTTTCATGGCATTTATGGAAACACATGTCATGAAGCAGATGGCTTGTTAGCCTGTTTTAGTAAGCCCATTCATATCCATACAATATTAAAACTTTTCCAAGTTCATGAATTATAAAAGAACATTAGATACAGGGTAGTCCAAAGAGCCCTTTAATTATTAAAATTAGATGTGCCAAAGGATTCAAACCTGAGTGGAAATTAAAAGTGGGCCTTGAATCAAGATAAGGACGCTGAATTGGATTCTTGCAAAATTACTTCTCTTCGGGAGGTGCCGGATTTCAGCAAGTATCATAAGTACTAATTCAGTTTTATCTCTTATTACTTCCTGACACAAAACCTTTGTGAGAGCTAACCTTGTATTGTAGAGACCGCTGACTTCCTAGAAGCATGGAACAAACTCCTTTAAGACAGTGCAGTTACCCTACTATGTATCTGGGCAAGTGTTCTTTGATGCTCAGGAACCTACCTAGATGTCCATACCTGCCTCAAACAAAACTTCCTTTAAGAGCACTGTCATGATGTGTGAGCACATCACTTTGTTGATCCAACACATTGCTAGCACTCAAAATCACCTGGGTTAGATTTCTAGTACCACAAGACCTGACAGTGGTGATACATACCTCTAATCCCAGCACCTCATATACCTATGATCCCCCTTCCAGGAGGAACAGAAGTTGAACTACACTGTGAGCTCAGTGACAACTGAAGTACATGAGACCCTGTGCTTATTGTTTAGGAAACAAAAACATCACTCTTTACCCTTGAAGCCTTATGTGATTGTCTCCACTTCTGTCTTAGGCATTTAAGTTTATATGCCACCATCTGCAGGTTCCGTGATGCTGCTTCATTCTCTGTGAGCCCCTATGAGCCCTGCTTAGTTCTATATGTTGGCTGTGTTCCCCTGGTGTCCTTAACCACCTCTCTGGCTCCTACATTTCTTCTCCTTGCTCTTCTGAAGTGTATCCTGAACTATGAGGGGTGGGACCCAACAGGGATCTAAAATTGGGATGGTCTCTCTACCTCATGTTTGGCTGTGGGTCTCTACATCTGCTCTCATTCACTGCCAGAGGAAGTCTCACTGATGATGATTTGGTTAGGCATTGATCTATGAGTATAGCAAAATATCATTAGGAATCATTTCACCAACATTTTTCTACCCTAGGTCTCTGGGTTGTCTTTCTCTGGTTCCTGGATCTTCAGAAACCAACCATGGACTCCCTCATATATAAGACTATATATTGACTGGCCACTCCCACAAGTTCCATGACACCATTGTCCCAGAACATCTTGGAGTTAGAACAAACAACAGTTCAAAGGTTTTGTGGGTAGGTTTGGGTTCAAGTTCCAACACTGGAAGCCTTTGCCTAGTACCAAAGATGATGACTCCATTCTCCATTGCTAGAGTCATTGCTAGAGTCACCCTCACAGATTTCAGGGAGTTTTGATTTTACTAGGTTTCCACCTTGTGCCCCAAATGGTCTCCAATTCCAGTCTTCTCTCCCTTTATCCCTCACCATCTGATCCCTCCTGCTTCTATTCTCACCCATCCCCAGAAGACCTGCAAAGTCTATTTCCCCTCCCCAGGGACGTCCATCCACTCAGGTGGGGCCATTCTTGTTACATAGCCTCTCTGGATCTGTGAACTGTAGCATAATTATTACTTACTTAACAACTAATATCAGTGAGTATATACCATGTTTGACTTGTGCAGAAGGTGTCATTCTGTAAACCTAGGTGACAATATACTCTTCGTAGAGTTCATGTCTGCTTCCAGCTCTTGTGTTGTATTTTGCCACAACCTTGAAACTGTGGCAACAGGCACAGCCTCCATATCTGGCTTTGAATTATCATTTTTTTTTTTAAAGTAAACTGTGGAACTTTAAACGGTTGCATTCACAGGCATTGTTCCCTTCTATCTTTATGGCAAAACCTACTCCATCTATTGAGCTTCTCTTTTTATGTTAGGTGTCAGGAAGAGCAGAGTTGATTTCTGCTTAGCTGCAAGGCCCTTTTAAGCTTTTACTTCTGATGCAGTCTTTTTTCTTTTCATCTCCTTTAGCACCTGGTTCTAATTTTTATTATTTACATGAGTGAGGACTTTATTGTGTCTGGCAAAGCTTCAGAGATGTAGTCATTTACTGTCATATACTTATTGTCACTTATACTGTAGACATTAAGCTAGATCCTAAAGATATAAAGACTAGTAAGAGATAGCCTGCCCTCTCAAGGAGCTCATGGCCTCATGATTTAGGTTCTAAACAGTTAGAACAGTGAAAATAAAAACAAAACCAGAGCCTTCAGCAAGGAGAGGAAATCCCAGCAAACAGTGGGCACCCAGGACTGTGTGTGGTTTCGTCCTGATTTCTATGAAGATTGTTAGTTTCTCTCTTTGATTTCCTCCCTCCCTCGTCTGCTTATTTTTAAGATTGCTATTTATGACTCTTACTGATTTGCACGTGAGGTGAAGGCATGATGCAATGGGCACATGGAAGAATGGAGGTTAGCAGATATCCTGTGAGACTCAGTTTTCTCCTTTTACTGTGGGACTGAAATCAAACAGTCAGGCTTTGACATCAAATGTCTTTACTTCATCATTCATCTCGACAGCTCCTCCTATTTGTGGTGCAGATTTTAGTAATAGTTTGCCTTTCTTTCTTCAGACAGGAAGCTATGGATAATCCTGGATAATGGAAAACAGTTCACATTTTCAATATTGGCAATTGTTTACTTTATCTAATAGAAAGATTAATCTTTTATTTTATGTTTTTGGGCAACTTTGAATTATATTCTAGAAAAGTATTAGCTGCATGAGGTTTAGCTGTGAGTGTCATGATGTTTGCCTTCTTTGAAAGTTATCTATAGATGATCCCAGAGTGTGGATGGATGACAGGAGAGTTAGAAAAGAAAATGAGAATGTTTTGCCACCATATGGTACTGTAGGTTCTTGTTTTTCGTATGGGAGTATGCTAAGACATGTTTCTGAAATAGTTTAATAAATATATTTGTTTCCCTGGTTAGTATGTTAAGAAGAACTTTTATTACCTTCACAGATGGATCTCTTAAATTGCAATAATAAAAAGACACATGTATACAGCTTAAAACATCAACTATCAGAGATGGCTGGTATGATGAAGGAAATGGAGAGGAAGAGACTAAAAGAGTTCAAAGTGCAGGTATGAAGGGAGAATAATCTTAGATGGTCGTCATATAAAACCAGGAGTGTGACCACAATACCACATTATACATTAAGACATTTTGCCAGAGTCTGTGCTGCATATTCACTACAAGAGGGAAAACCATATCTGAGGATAGGTTTGGTGTGCATATCTGACTGTCAGTCATTTCACCCTGTGCAACAACATATGTGGCTAAAACTATCACTCAGTTTCTTGCCTAGTATGTGCCAGGGAAGGGTTCCATCCCCAGTTCAGTAGAATGAGAAAGTAAATACAGAGATACTGAGCCCACCACACTTTACAAGTTAAATTACACAACGTAATTAAAGGATGTTGATTCTGAAACTTAGCTCCACATTAACCAGAGCTTTGCAGGTGTCATTATGCCTCTGCTCCTGCCTTGGCTGTGGCTTCTACCAAACAAAATGATTGGGATCCTATGGCCATGGAAGTCTTTTTCAGCCTCCCCATTCTGTGTTGCTTGAGTTTTAATTCATAGAGCACCATAAAATAAACCTAAATAAATGATTTATACATATTTACACACATGCCTACATACAGTCAGACATACATGAATAAGATTTTATGTATTTAGATTACTCTTTTGTGTACTTTCATTAATGTGTATTATATTGAAATGAGAAATTAATATCATGATGTATAAAATATCAACAAAATTATTTTGAGGATAAAGTTCTCTTCCAACAAACATTAGCAATGCAGTAAAGAGAAAATGAAATTTGTTCTCTAAATCTTGGCAGACAGTAGTTGGAGTTGATTAGTTTGAAAGTTCATTCTTGGCCAATTAGCTATAGCTAGTATGTTCAGAATAGACATTCTTAGTCACAGATTTTACTTAAAATGATGTACAAAATGTCATATCATTTAAATCAAATCATCATTTGTTTATTAAAATGTGACTTTTACCTATTAAAAGTAAGTAGATCGAAGCATACTTTTCTACCTTAACTTGCTAGTTTTCAAAACCACGATTCGATTCCATATGAACAATGCAGCTCAGTGCTGTTCATGCAGGTCCAGTACTCCTCCCCTGTTACCAGTCTTCAGCTCTACACATCTAAATTATAGCCTACTCCTAGGTGATCTCTCGTAATTAACAATCATGAAGATTATCATGGCACATTTATGAATTTTAAAAAGTGTCCTTCTAAAAATTGACCGAGAAAATGACATTGTTCTTTACCATAAAATCAAAGGTTGTCCAGTCCCCTTCACATGCTGACCTCCCAGAGTCAAACCAATTACTAGCCAATTTTTGATAATGAGCAATCATATAATCATAAGATTGGAAGGGACCTTGGGAGGACATATGACTCACCCTTCTATACCAGTGTGTGATGTAGTAAAGTAGTCTTGGAAAGCAATTCTGTACTTCTTTCCTTAGCATTTTTAAAGCAAATACCTACCGTGTCCTGACCTGCGATCCGCAGTGGTAACTAGTGGGATGGTGAGTCTTCATCAGCTCCATCTTCTTCTTAGTCTTACTCTCTCCTTCTCCTGGTATCTCTCGAATAAGCTAGCAAATGAACTTTGCACTGGAATCCTTATCTCCAGGTTCATTCCAATTAAATGATTTAGGAGGATCTGTTTATACTCTAACAAAAGCAGAAGTGATCACCTGAATGAAGAACATGTCCAATCAGTCAAGTTAATATATAACACAGTGCAAGCTAGATATTCTAATTGGTATACTGTCAGTATGAGATAGAACATCCCAAAAGCATGCACCAATCCCTGACACTATTACCAATGCTACGTTGTGCTTTAGACAGGACCCTAGCATAGCTGTCCTCTGAGAAGCTCTACACAGCAGCTAACTGAGACAGATATAGATACCCACAGCCAAATATTGGATGGAGGTTAGGGAACCCTAAAGAAGAGTTATAGGAAGGAGTAATGGCCCTGAAGGGGATGCCAACCCCACAGGAGGATCAATAGTCTCAACTAACCTGGATCTCTGTGAACTCACAGAGACTGAGCCACCATTCAAACAGAATACACAAGTTGGTCCAAGCCCCACTCACATATGTAGCCAAGGGCTGCTTCGTCTGGCCTTAGTGGGCCTAATCCTGGATTAGTACCTAATCCTACTGAAGCTTCATGCACCAGTGTTAGGGGGTGCTCCAGGTGGGTGCTACCCTCTCTGAGGGGAGAGGGTGAACTCTGTGAGGGGTATCAGGAAGGGGGCAACACTTGGAATGTAAATAAACAAATTAATTAATTAGTAAAAAAGATTAAAACCAGCATACCATTCATGTGAATGCTTCTATCTTCTGAAGTAGCTCTACTGTATTTGAATTGTAATCATTGTTTAATTTTCATAATAATGATAGAGATACCTAAATTGATAACTATGCTTATTGCTCTCATCTAGAATGCAGCTGTTTTATACAGGAGCAGAAGAAATCTTATCTTAATAACATTTCTCATATTTTCAAACTATTTAATGGGAAAGTTTTAGTGTACTTGTCCAAGAATTGGAATTTTATCCCTATTCTTTATTTTCATTGATGTAGATAAATATAAGCGGGGGAAAAAGATCAGGGTTAAACCTATTTTCTTAGGGTTTCGATTGCTTTGAAGAGACACCCATGGCCAAGGCAACTCTTATAAAGGGCAGCATTTAATTGGAGATAGCTTACACTTTCAGAGGTTCAGTCCATTATGATTATGGCAGGAAGCATCACAGCATGCAGGCAGACACAATGCTGGAGTTCCCAAAAGTTCTACATATTCATCAAAAGGAAGCCAGGATCAGACTGTGATCCAGGTAGCTAGGAGAAGGGTCTCATTGCCACCCCCACAATGACACACTTTCTCCAACAAGGCCACACTTCCCAATAGTGCAAACCCCTGGGCCAAGCATATTCAAACCACCACATCTATGGTTGATGCAGTTTGTTTAAGTAATAGTATACCAAGGTATAAAAACAAGAATTACTTTGTGCACTTAATTATAGTTAACATGTATCTAGTGCTAAGTTGAGATTCCATTTAGATACAGATTACATTGGATGAGCAGTCATGTTAGGGGCTGTGCACACATCTTCTCCACCTCACTCACCATTCTATACTCCAAAATTTACATCTGGAAATGTCAAAGCATAAGTGACCAGTGATATATTTTGTCACCTACCTATTGCAGTTTTAATCCCTATAGTCTTTCCCTTTATCTCTCCCTCCTGCATCAATCCTGCCTGTTCCTATCCAGGTGATAGGAAAACCTAGTGTAGAGGAAACTTCCTGGAACCTATAAGGTCGACCCTGGCATGGAGCCCTAGTGTGAGAGGAATGGAGCCTGGACCAGCCATCTTCTGTAAACAGGTTAGAGACCTAGTGGTAGGACTGGGGCATCAATCCAGCCACAAAAATCTGTGATGCAAAACTTGCCCTGCCCGCAAGATGCTCTGGACCAATGGTGGCTCAGAGCTTGTGAGAATGGTCAACCAATGATTGATCTAAATTAAGGCCCATGACAAAAGAGGTAGCTCATACTCAACACTGCCTAGATGGCCAATATTCACAAGCTGGAGGGCTCAGAGACCTAGCTAGGGTAGAACCAAACACAACTGACAAAAAAATAAAAGTCAGAGAAATGATTCTTATTTTCTGCTATTCTCATAGATTGGTGCCTAGAACAATTATCATCAGAGAGGCTTCCTCCAGCTGCCAATAGGGGAAGGTACAGAGACCCACAGAAAAACATTGTGCAGAGCTTGGGGAACTCGTAAGAGGAGGAGGAGGTAGGATGTTGGAGCCACAGGGGTCAAGGAATCAAGAAAACCCAGCCTACAGAGTCAATTAAGCAAGGCTCATAGGGACTCACAGAGACTGAAGCTATAACCAGTGAGCCTGCATGGCTCTGCTAAGCCCTCTGCATACACACTGTGGTTATTTTGCTTGGGGTTTTTGTTGGGCTTCTAACTGTGGAAATGGGGATTTCTTTGACTCTTTTGATTGCTCTTGGAACCTTTATTCTCCTACTAGGTTATCTGGTCCATTTTTGATAGGAGGGTTTATGTCCAGTCTTGTGGCATCTTGTTATGTTGTGTTTGGTTGATATTACTAGGAGGGCTGCTCTTTTTTGAAGGGAAACAGGAGCAGTGGATCTGGGGAAAAGGGGATATAGAGGAGGAGAGGGAACGGAGACCCTCGTCAGTATGTATTGTATGAGAGAATAATAGATTTGAGAAAAAGAAATCTATTTTCAACATAAAGAATGTTGATGAATATACACACATATATTAAACAATACTTAATAACAGATATGTTTTGTTGGAATTCCCCTAAGGAGTATAAAACTTTGGCAATATAAATATAAAATTACTATTTCTTTTCTAAATTATCTTCTTTCCTTTCATTATTTTATGAGAACAGTGAATAAGTAATGGAATCCAACATCTTCACCCATTTTTAGTGTTAAGATTTTACAATGGCATGAAAGATGCCTTCTGACTGTGAGAATCCAGTTTTGATTGCGTTAATTTCAAAGAGACTAGCTACTGCTACTGGAGCTATTCCAGTAGGACATCAAAAGGAGAGAGGTTTATGGGGCACAAGCACCAGTTAGGAATTTCTCAATTATACTTCTTAATGTCTGAGGTTCTAAATAAGCTTATCTTTGTTATTTAGAAAGGGTTCAGGCCTACCTATTTTTCACTAACCCTGGGAACTGATGTTTTTCTGGTTGTTTTAGCATCGAAAATTAGGGATATACTTGACTTCACCAGAACTTTTGTAACCCTGCAGATTTCTTGGGTTTTTCTCAAAGCTTGTTGAGTGTCCAGGTTTAACTTTTAAGTTTATTTTTTAATGTTTCTATATTGAAGTCTCACCATACATGATTGGCTTTGGGATTACATATGCCAGAGGTATCAGTGATCTATAAGAATGGATTAGAATCAGAGTATTCTCCCTAATCTTCCTTCATCTTTGCATTACAGTGAAAATAATATTGATGAGAGATACCAATAATCACTCACAGGCAATAGCAGCTTTGCTGGATTCCTCATAATCATTTAAAAGATTGATTCTCACAGTCCTGACTTCAGAAATAGTGAAGGGTGTGTTCCAAGTGTCCAGGCACCTCCTCCATGACAGGTAACCACAAGGTCAGAGTTTAAGTACAAGGAAGTTCTATACCTATGATAACACTTAAAATAACTAACCACATGATCACATATTATGACCATGGATTAAACCCTTAAGAATTTTTAAGTGAAGATGTGAATCATGAGAAGTTTGGCAATCTTGACTCTTCTAGAACTCATTGCATCAGACCTGAAAAGTGCCCATTATCCTACTCCTTGGTTGCCCTGCAGCATCAGCTCGACTGTGCCAGCCATCGTCTTACCACATAACAACTTTGACACAAGGTAGATGGCAGACATATCATGGTGTGGCATGGAGGCATTTTATCTGAGAGCACAATCTATGTAGGACCACAGGAACTAGATATCACACTAACCCATTATAAGTGTATGGTGTGGGAGCAGACACCACAGGCTGGATGTAGAAGTGTATCAGCCTACAGTGGGAGGACATTTTGCCAATCTTTATGAACAGTAACAATGATGTATATAGCTATGTGAGCATCTCCCTTCTTCCTTACTTTTGTAGAAAGTACAATTGAATAAAGAAAATTTTGATACTTCTTATAACTATGATATATTCTTGTTATTGTTCTTCAGCCTCAAAGGAAGGAAAAAGACAGACTGGTTTTCTGAAGGATTTTTGGTTTTGGCGTCACCTTCTGGGAGGGATGTGAACCTCATAGAAAGCACAGTTACGGAAATTTTCTATGCCGGGGTTGATTGAGCTTGCCTATCTGGCCAGCGCCAACTTATTCTATGGGCAATGTGTGTGAATCCCAAGACATTTGGGTTTGTTGATCTGATAAGTACCAGTCCACTTTTGGCTGTCCTGAACACCTGCTGACTCCCTGGTGTTAGCTTCCTGCTGCTCTGTCCATCTGTTAAGAATTTATTTACAAAATACACTAAAATGCAAACCACACTGGTATGGGATTTAGCTAGTTTCCCACTGCCTAGGAAGTGGCATCCTGCCAGAACACAATTTCCAATTGTTGCAGAACTTGAGTACAAGGAAATGAAAGGTTCCAGGGACTCTTATTCCTATTAGAATTCACTCAGGCAAAATGGAAAGAAATAGTCTGTATTTCCAGACAGTGTAGGTAATGCTTACATTACACAAAGGTACAGAGTTTATTTCCAGGTCTGACTGAGGAGGGAGAACAAAACTGGTAATGAAGAGCACACAGTTCTCACACATGGATCTCCCATTGCAAGTTCATAAGATTTTATTCAGAGCCTTGATTTTTGCATCAGTTAATGTCTGAGTGCCTCTGAAAAAAAAGAAGTTTTTTAATTTGAAAGTACTTATTCACATACATGCATGTCAATATGAAACATGTGGAAGTAGACAGGAACCAAAGAGTATTTATTTTCTAAGATAAATGTTGCCATGGAGCCAGAGCACAGAATAGAAACTACTAACAGAACATACAACATCATTCAGAGTATTAAAGTGACTGTAAATAATGACAATTATAACTAGCCAAGCTATTTCAGGAACTCCTAAGAAAAAAGTCAGGATTTTTATGGAGGTAAATAGAAGCAGAAAAGTAAGTCTATGGTGTTTCGTTTATGCTTATATCACCTTAAGGTCATCTGCATGTGGAGAAGCAGTTGGGTGTTTACAATACTTAGAAACACAAAGCCAAAGGAAGTTTTCAGAGACTTGGTCTTGAGGTCAGTGCCATTCTAGCTGACCCTGAAAAGGGTCTTAGCTGAGCCCAGTAGAGGAACTGGATTCTTGGGCTTCCCACCTCTTTAGCTACCAAAAATTAATAAAATTTGAGCTTGGTATTTCATAAAATGTTTAGCACCCACTTGCTTTTGACTAATATTCTCATTGCAAATAAACTTTTGTTAAATATACTTATTGACTAATGAGGTAACTCAGTATTTGGGAAGGGTTACACTGTCTTATGTGTCATATATTCTCTGGTAGGCTTAAAAATTTTGAAGTTGAGCGTTCAAGCATCTACATTAACTCAGGTTGCCTCAGACAAGATAAATACAAGCAACAGAGAATTATTGTTGACAGTTCTGAACTCTGGGAAGTTGAAGTCTACTGCCAGAAGTTTATTATCTCTAGGAGAAACCACCCCCATTCTTCAAGTATGCTCAACTCCTTTCTAAGGCTTTGAATACATTTCATGGTATCAAAACACTTATGACTGAACCATATCCCAAGTGGTCCACATCTGGATACTAATGCAAGGGGTATTAACTGTCAGAATGTGAGCTCTGCAGGGACACAGGCACTCAGAGCAGCATAAGTGGGAATATTTGTGAACTCTCACTTGGAGTCTCATGCATATAAGCATGATGATCTTATATTTCTCATTTTATGTAATTTAAAATCTGATAATTATTTACAAATTATTGCTACTCTGACTTTTGTCAACATTATCTCTAGAAGTGAATAAAACATTGAAAGATCAACTTTTAAAATATGAACTTGATTCTAACTTATTATTTTCACTCATGCTTAGAGAATAGCATATATGTATGCAATGTATTTTGACCATATCACCCTCTCCACTCTGTCTCCAATTCCTCCCAGATGGCTGTCATCTCTCCATTGAAGATGGCTGTCATCTTTCCTTCAAGACCTCATATCCTCCTATCATAGTCTCTGAGTCCAATCAATGTTGTCCATATCTGTATCGACATACGTTAATCTACTTTGATTTGGACAATCTACCAGAGTTCACTTTTCTGAAAAAGATTTGACTCTTCCTATCTTGGTGTACTTCAAAGCCAGTCTTCATAGATATACATCTGACAGTGGGCCAATGGATAGAAAATACAAATAACTAAAACAATTAAATGTGAAAATAGACAATCCTGTTTAAAAATGGGCTATGATACTGAAGAGCAAGTTTGCAATATAAGAAATACAAATGAAAAAAAAAGATATTTGTAAAAGGGTTCAACACCCTTAGCAATCAGAAAAAATGAGAAATTTAAATTATTTTGAGATCCCATCTGACCCTAGTCATAATGGTAAGGATAAATAAATCAAATGACAGTTGTTGGAAAGGATGGGTGGAAAGGGGAAAACTCACTCTTGGTGGGTGTATAAACTATCCATTGATTATGTAAATCAGTATGGATATTCTTCAAACAGGGAGAAATAGACCTACTTCATGCCCAGGAATGTTAATTCTTGGGCATATATCTGAAGGACACTCTATCCTGCTTAAAGATTCATGCTTACCCATGGTCATCACTGCATCTACTCACAGTAGCTAGGAAATAGATGCAGCCTGGATGCCCATCAATTGAGAAATGGATAATGAAAACGTGACATCTATACACAATGATTTTTTTCCCCCGTTGGAAATAAAAAGAAAATCATGAGATCTGCAGGGGAATGGATATGGATGGAACAAATTACACGGAGTGAGGTCACACAAACCCAGAAAGACAGTGACAAATGCTAGGGACTTAGGATTTGAAACAGTGGGGGGGGGACTTCATCTTTTTCCACTGTGTTAGAGGAGTCTAGTTCATGTGGTTTGCTTGTTTGCTTGTTTTAAGAACTAGAACGTTGTAGGCTGTCCTTTAGTAGCTGATGCTTATGCAAATCATAGCTGTGCTGTGAGACCTGGAGAAAGTCACAGAAACTTAATGTGAGTGGATTTCCACAAGGAAAATAAGGAGTAAATGATCAGAGTAAGATTTAAGTGTGTGTGTGTGTGTGTGTGTGTGTGTGTGTGTGTGTGTGTGAGAGAGAGAGAGAGAGAGAGAGAGAGAGAGAGAACAAAGCAGGTATACTAATGATTCATTATACTCCTCTCTCTCTCTCTCTCTCTCTCTCTCTCACACACACACACACACACACACACACACACAGGGTAGTTTAGATTACTGTCTTTGTAGCATCAGGTACAGTGACAGCGAAGCCTACACTTCAGAGATCAGTCTTAACTTGAACAAATGGAATAGAAGTTACTGCTAGTCCTCCTATGATGGCTGCACTTCCTGTCAACTTCCTGTCAACTTCCTGTAACTTCTGTCATTCTGCAGCCATTCCTTGTTGGTTTCCTTGTTGTCTTCCACCTGGATATTGGGCCTCACTCAGTTCTGACCATTACAGGCCATGGTAAGTAACCAATTAAGAACATTGGCACTTCTATCTGTGGGGATGGCAAGTCATTTTGCTGCTTTTGACCTGATTCTGTCCCAGGCACCTGCAGACTCTTCAAATTGCAGGTTGCCCTCTGTCTCTTTCTACACCTGGGAAAATCCACTTTGCCAAAGTCATTTAATGTCATACCTGTTTGATTACTGAGCAATTTTCTTAAGGAGAAGTTTGTTTAAAATGTCACCACATTACCAACCCCTTCCTCTTCCCCTTCCGGCCTTACTCATCAGCTCATCATGTGTCAACATTGTCTTTTCACCAGATTCTAAAAGGCAGTGCCCAAGTTCCCCCTGATTCTGTGTTCCTGCCTTCCCATGGGATACTGGCTGTGATTGGACACTCTCCAGCACTGTGACTAGCTGGATTCCACCATCTGTGCTTACTCTGAGTTTTGACCACTCTCCTGATCTGAATGGAGTGAGGAATCTGACCAAGGCTGCCCATGTGACTTGAGTCTTCCTGACATAGCTCAGTGTCCACTTCCATGCACCTTCTGAGTTCATTCTCCAAACTCAGCAGAACTATCCAGCTCTTACAACCAAATGCAGCAACTCAGCCTTCTGGGTGTTCTCTGGGACTATCTTTGTGGAAGATCCTTTTATCAGATTAGACTTTTTGCCTTCCATGTTTCTAGAGTTCCATTATAAGTCAGGCTTTAGGTTCGATTTTATGTATTTGATGTGTGTGTGCGCGTGTATGTATTTGTGAAAACATGGATGCCAAAGAAAATTTGTGAGTTCATTCTTTTCTGCCAGGCCATGGGTACTGGGAATTGAACTTAGGACAAAAAGCTTGGCAGGAAGCATTTGTCCCTGCTGAGGCATCTCATCAGCCCATAACTCAGCTTAGACTTTAATCAGTGATGCTATGTCTATGTGACCAAAGTACACTTTCCCTGAGAGCTATTTTTCTTTGTTTCTCATGACTTGAATTCTGCCCTTGACTTTTTAATTTGTGTGTGTGTGTGTGTTTAAAATGGAAACAGGGCTTGTAGAGACTTAAAAGTCAGGTTTGAGTGTTGAGTTGATAACCTATGACTTCTGGGGTCCAGCTGGCCTCTTCCATCAGACAGTGAAATAACACCAGACCATGTTGAGCTGAGAATCTCTAACTTCTAAAGGCCAGCTTGCATTTCTCATCATAGGCAGTGGAATAATGCCAAGTAGTCAGGCATTTCTGCCAAAGATCAACAGAATCATTTGTTTTTTAGGAGTCTCTGTCAATAAACAGATAAGCAAGCATGTAAACATGAATGAGCTCACATCAAAGCAGCACAGTACATGGAGAAAGTGAGAATTCAACCATGGCCCCCTTAACTCTTCAATCTATGCATCTGTCTACAGACACAAAAGCCTCCAGGAATTTCTTAGAGAGTTTTATTACATGTGATTTTGGGAATCAGCTCTGATAGAATTATACTTTAGTATTTGTTCATGGTGACCTATGATGTGTTACTAGTGTCCTGTTCCAGAATAAGATGCTCTTCTGTAGATGGGACAAAGAATGGAAACATCCCAAATCAAAAGTGGAGAGGAAATCCCTCTCTAAGTGGCAGATGCCTGATGGTTGTATCTGCCCATAACCCTGGGATTTCATCAGATGTGTTGATCTGAGTTTCAGGAGCATATTTCAGAGACAGGTACAGAAGAAAAAAATCTGTGGTAATTGTGTTTTTCCCTTGCTTACCTTAGCAAGGTGACTCGGTTGTACATAAATAAACTGCTGCTGATATGACACAAGTTTCTGTACAGGAAAGGATCTGCTAAATGCACACATCAAGGACTGCAGAGCACTATGGGTAAGGGAACTAATCTAATTTATTAATCTGGTGTAACCTAGCTGCACACTGGGTTCCCTCATTTTCACCCAACATCATGTTACTTGGGAACTCTTGGATTGATAATGGAAATGATGGAGGGTATATCAATAGAGAGCAATAAAATATAAAAGGAAGAGGAGTAAAGGTAGAAGAGACTCTGATGTGTCTATTCATGTGCTAGTGCTTAGTGCTGTCAGGGGCAGTGATGTCTGTAATCCAGACTCCTTAGGCACACAGTACATCTTTTTCTGCTTCATGTAGCCTTGCTATTATGAGAACTTCTTGAGTACTGAGACACTCTGTATCAAAAAAAAAAAAAAATCAAAGTACAAGACATTCAGGTGCTCAGGGAACCTTGGCCTCCAAAATGGCCACACTTCAGTTCTTCATCTCTACTCCTCAGGTCCCTCTGTGGATGTGGGCCCTGATCTTCAGACCAATCTCTGTTCTTTGTTTTCATGTGCTCTGCCAGCTCATTCTTGTTTACATCCAGTCCTCACTACAGTGAGGATAACAGTAAAGGAAATTTAGAACACTTTTGATTTCTGCAGCTTATAGGCTGGGTTAATTTACTCTTTATTCACCTAAGATGGCTCTTGAAGCTTGATCACTGTGTCAGAAACATGTTGAAACACACTGAAAGATACCTTACGTTGCTCCTGGCTTGAAAAGTGCTAATTGTCTCCCCCCCCCCCCAGGCCTTCTTATAAACTTAGAGGAAAGACAGGAAACAATAAAATTGGACCAAAAACTGTTATTCCTGAAACAATTTTTCTTGCTTCATTATTTACTTTTTGATTGGCATTTTCATGAGTGTATATAATGTTTTCTGGTTACTCTCAATCCCTAATTTTTCCTGTCTCCTCCATACTCTTTCAAACTCTATTCCATACAAAGTCCCCATTCTGTATTCATATGTTTCCATTTGCCGTGGAGACCCAGGGAACTTAACCAAAGCCATAGATCTAGAACTCTCTATTGGACCCAGATAAGCTCGTCAGAGGTTACACAACTAATGGCAAGGACCCTCCAATTCCCATACTAATCTAGTTCAATAGAGGAGGTGGACAAGGTGAGCTCCTCCCCTTCACATGATTGGCTGCTGACAGCCCCATTCCTCACCTGCAGGTTGAGTGTAGGTGTTTGCAGTTGCACAGAGTTAATAATTGGTATGGCAGTATCATGCACAATGTGTTTGTAGCCCTCCTTCCTGTCATCAGATTTTCCATTTGTTTACCCACCTTCTTTCTGCTCCTATGCCTCAGAGGGGGTGGTCTAAATGTTTTCTTTATCATTGAGCCTCTTTGGCAGAAAGCTCTTAGACCTTTTGTGTCTGTTTGTGAAAAGCATGCTCAAGGCCACTTCCTGTCTTCTCTACTAGAAGGAAGGTAGAGCACCAGGAGGCAACTTCAAGCTCTTATAATTCTGGAGACGATACCAGAAGAATTTTCAGGAGGGCATAGTCAGTTCGTCATCAACATTGGTCTCCCACACAGTTGCCTCCTAGAGTTTGCTGCCCAACGTGGAAAGGCCCTGTCAACATCTCATTTCTTTGTAAATGTATTATTCCTTATTAGTAATTCTATGTATGGCAGACTTGTAAGCTACTCTCTGAGTCATCTCCTGTGTATGCCAGAAATATATATGTTAATAGAGTTTGGTTTGCTTTTCTTTTGTTAATGTGGCTTCTGTTGCAAAGTTTCCAGCTGTGAATTTAGAAAGGGAGAGGGACAATTCTGCTTGTTTCCCTTCAGGATACACATATTAGGAAAATGTAACTTGAAATTGTCATTATTTTATGGTAAATTTTATGTTCTTATAAAGATAGATTTACCATGGGCGAATACAACTTCCTTAATAAAAAGAGACTGACACAAAATCTCTAAAATCGAAAGAAAACTATTCCCAGAAACAACAGAGAACTCAACAGAATATATCTTTAATATTAAAATGTCAGAGTAGAGGGAAATCAGATTAAATGTATAATAAGAATTACTTATAAAATTATTGGAAACATCTGCAACCAGTGCTTGTTATTCATGTGACAGAAAATGTTTGGTTTTAAATGTTCAAAGGGGTGGCTTGGCATTGGGCACACTTCTTTGTGAAGGCTGAACAATGCAGCTTTGCTGTTCTGTGTTTACAATGGAGAGTGAAGGACAGATCTCATTCAGTGTAAGGCAGGGCTTCCTCTACAAGAACCCCTGTAGATGCCTCAGACCTAGAATAGCTCCAGACCCAAAGTACAAACACACAGTAAAGTTTTATTTATAAATTTAACATGGTAATGGATTAACATTGGCTAATAGTAAGTTAAAAAGTTAATAGGAGACTGTAATCAAGGTCATGTGATCATAATTTCTCAAAACAACTTATTGCTCTGTCCAGCGCTTAAGGATGTGAGGTGGTGCCCTATGTGGCTAATGACTGGAGATAACTCAGACACTGGTAAGTAATGATGCAACATGTCATTCCATGACATGTCAGATCTGATGGCTAGGATATTGCCCAGTGCTCAAATGGGTTATGCTACATGGAGACGTTGAGTGAAGGACTGACTCAACTCCTGACATGACATGGTGGGCTGACAGGAGACTCAAATGCCTACTGCATTTAAACTTATAGAATGCTTATTTATAGAGGTTTCTACCCTACGGTTTTAGACATTAGTTGGCTGCAGGTGATAGGGACCACAGAAAGTGTAACCTCTTAGGACAATGACTAGTATACTCTTACCTTGAGGCTCACAATAAAAAATGTAAAACAAAGCAAAACAGTAAAAAAGCAGAATGAAAAACCATTGTCCTACTAGGGGCAAAACTGTGCAGCTCATAATAGCTGAGAAGCAGAGGCTGAGAGAGAGAGGGGGGCAGTGCAAGGTACACTCTTTAAAGATACACATTCAACCAGGATCCACTCCTACAAACCCATTTAGTAAGAGCCAATAGTATCCAATCTCTAATGAGTGACTGGAGCCACCAGCTGGGACCAATTCCTTCTACCACATGAGCCTTAGGAGCCACTTCACACACACCGCCTAACAGAGGGCAAGCCCAATGCCACTGAGCTGACCCAGGGAGCCTCCTGGGACTCCTTTCTACCCTCCTGCTTCTTGCCTGTCTTTGTTGTTAATCCTGTGGTCTATCGCAGGATATTTTTGACCGTGCTAGACAGTAGTTTTGACTTAGATCATTAGTTGGCACATTGAAACTCTTAGGCACACCCACTGTAGCGTACTGCAGATTTCAAGAGCAACAGAGTCATTGAGGACCTCATTCCAGATAAGCTCTTCAAGGATGGCATGCATCTGCAAAGTGGTTTGATTTCCCAGTCTCTTGTTTCAGCACAAACTCCATTCTTGACCAACTCGCAGGCTTTCACAGGTGTTTCTAACATTTTAAAAGTGCAACCCTGGCTCTCATTGTTTCATTTCTAGAATTATTCTAATGCTTCCCCTAGGTAATGTGGGTGGGGATTTGTGGCTAAAAGAAGGATCACAATTAGGAAAGGGTGGAAAGGTTAAAGACTGACATTTCTGTGAACTATCTTGGTGGTACGTTGGCTGTCTGTCCTTTGCACAGTAGATATTGGATGAGTTATATGCACGCCTTCAAAGAGGAGCATTGAGACCGGAGACTTCTTTTTTTCTTTTAATATTTTTTCATACTTTATTTACATTTCAAATGTTTCCCCCTTTCCAGATCTCCCCTTTGCAACCTCCCTATTCCCTCCCACTCCCTCTGCCACTATGGGAGTATTCCCCCACCAACCCACCTACTCTCCTCTTCCCTCTTTGTCATTCTCCTCTACTGGGAGATCTAAAACCCTCCTGCCCAAGGGCCTCTCCTCCCCCTGATGGCTAACAAGACCCTCCTCTGCCACATATGTTGCCAGCACCATGGGTCCCTCCATGTGTATTCTTTGGTTGGTGATCCAGTCTCTGGGAGCATCGAGGGATCAGGCCAGTTGCCACTGTTGCTCTCTCCCTGGGGATGCAAACTCCCTCAGCTCCTTCAGTCCCCTCTCCAACTCCTCCATCGGGGACCTCACACTCAGCCCTACTGTTGCTGAGAAGTGACTCTTGGGTATGAAGATTGTACTAGTATTGGCTGAACTGTGGATTTCAGCAGGGAACTCTGACCAGAGAGCTGTGAAGGAGGAAGAAGGAAGAAAAATGATGACCAAACCATCCAAACCAAAAATTTCTCCTTTGGCTTATAAATAAATAAATAAATAAATGTGTGTGTGTGTGTGTGTGTGTGTGTGTGTGTGTATTTATAACAATTTTGGCGTATCAAGCCTTCTCTCCATTTGTGTTATGATCCCCAGCTCCCAACCCCAGCTCCCAATTTTTTTTTTTTCAGTTAAAGCCATGTGAAAAAAGAGATAGCAAAGTGGCTCAGGGGGTAAGGGAGCCTCTAAACCTGATGGTGTAAGTTTCTTCTCACGATGGTGGAAAGATTGGACTCAAACAAGTTGATCAAAATGATCTTACCATCATTTAGGGACCATGGCAAGGCTCACATGTACGCATGCAAACATATGCACACAAACATACAAACATACTGCAAAAAATATTGAAAAATATATTTAAGACCAATAATCCCTCATGTTTCTGTTTAGAAAACATGATCTTTGATAATATCAATGAAACCACTAAGATAAGTTGAAATTCTTGTTATTGTTACAAACATTCAATATTTCTACACCTGTCAAATATTTATGTAGCATTTTGAATTTTTTAATTTAAATTATTTCATTTATTTACATTCCTTCTCCCTCAGTCCCTCCTCAACAGTTCCTCACTCCATTCCTCCTTCTCTTTGCCTGTGAGAGGATGCTCTCTCCCTCATCAGGCCTTCTCTTTCTCTGGGGTCTTAAGGCTGTCTAGGATTAAGTTAATCCTCTCCCACTGAGGCCAGACCAAGTAGACCCGATTTTTGCCTTCCTCATCCCTGTTACCTCATCTACACATCTCTTTTTCCTGCAGAAATGCCTTCTCCTTTCATTTTTGGAAGAGGAACTGAAACTTTAAGTGTTGAAATTAAAAGTGGCAGAGAGTCTTTGATTATACTTTAGTGAGATACTAGGCTATTTCTCAGAGTAGACACCAGGAGATGACAAAAGTAAATGTTTAGTAACTGCCTGTTGCTGCTGTAACAACAAAGCCAAAGGTAGATGGTTTTTAATGTTACAGTCACAGAATCTGAATGTGTCTCACGCATAGATGAAGGGAGGTTTGTATTTCATATAATAGATAATATACTTAGGACACATGTACAATAGATAATAAATGTGTGAAACTTATCACAGGGGCACTCAAGCCTGCTAAGTCCTACTAAATATAACTTTAAAGTACTGTTAATTCAGAAGTATAGGGACATACACATCATCTGTCCATAATTTGATAGCCTGTGATATGTGTAACCAATTGTTCTTATTTACATTAATTTGCATTGTGAAAAGCAATTTTACAGTTTCCGTCAGACTTAATAGGCAATTTGCTGCTGAGTGCCTAATGGCATAGTTACTTAAGCCTGCCCCAGGGGGGCTTTCCAGAACTGATATGAGACTAAACCTTTTAAATGTTCAATTGAATGTCTTAAAAAGTCAGAAAGTCTTCAGCTATTAAACCTGTTTTACATTCGCCGTGGCGTGTTGACTGCTGTGATGGCAGACCGCCTCGCATTCAGACATGGCTTCTCTCTGTAGGCAAAAGCTTCCGTTCTACACAATACTCTAACCCTAGATGAGGCATTTCTGTAAAATATCACTTAAAGTGATACCAGCTTCAGGTAGCTCATAAGTGTGAGCCTCATGAAATAAGGCTTAAAACATTTTTATTTAAATAAGACATCAGTTAATACGTCTACAATTAAATTTCCCTCCAAGTTTCCAAAAATAAAAGCTCACAAAGCCTTGCAAGTGTTTAGTTATCTTTACATCTTCTTTGCCACTTGTTAACTCTTTGTTCTCCTGGAGCCTAGTATATTTCTTGACATTCAGTGGTCATTTAGTAGATATTAATGAAGTTTTGAATTCCAGAGATTTACAACAGGTAGGATATACCAAGGACCATTGTGAAGAGTGAAACCTGCTAAGTATCCACTGTTCTTGACTCCATAACAACAAGCCAGTAACACCAGTGGTTTGTGCTCAGTGGAGGCTCCTCTTCACTTGAGGAGAGAGGCTCACCTCTACTTTCTCAGCTGGCCTTGCCAGGATCTTGAGAACTATGGGAAGCTATAGCTTCAGGGGATGGCAGGTCTTTCTGTAAAGATAAAGAAGGTACACCAAAAAGCACTGCTGGTACTACATGTTTTATAGCACTAAAGGAATTTGCTAGAAACATGCTGTATAGTTTCCACAACAAAACTCATATGAGGTCTGGATGGCTCAATTGCTTTTACATGCAGCAGTAAAACAATTCCCACTGGATAGTCTCAGTACTCTTTGCAAGAGAGGATGTCAACAGCTCCACAGGACAGAAACCACATTGTCTAGACTGTGCTCCTCTGTGCTTTGTTCAGGAACCGGGGAAGGTGTTATCCTTGGGCTTGGTTCTGATGGTACAGATTCCTGGGAAAGTGGATTATTTCAGACTGTTAGTGAGAAAGCTGCTTTAGTTGTTAGGCATTTTTTTGGTGTCCCTCTCAAAGCAACGCATGAACGTATGGTGGACAACGCTGTCCTAGATTCCATAACTCCACACATGCAGAGCTGAATGTATAGAGTGCAAAGGTCTGGGCTGAGAGGTACAGCAGTGTGACGAGACTGACACTCTGGTATTGAAGCATATGATCTTAAATATCACCTTCCTTATGAGAGAGGGGAGGGGAGGAGAGGAAGGAGATCAGAGAAAATGGGCGACAAAAGAGGGTGATGTAGCTGAATATGATTGAATACATTCTGTGAAGGAAAAATGCCAAAATGGAGCCCATTGTTTTGTATAATAACTATATGCAATATATACAATATGGAAAACCTTAAAGGATCCATTTCGGTGGAAAGTCTAGACCTGGTCTGTGACATGCGCATAAGTGCATTTGTTTTATTGTTCTGTGGAAGAAAGACATCAATCAGTCATTCCCCACAGACATGGGGAACACTGAAAGTGCCATACCTTTTTATTACTTAGCACTTTGTTCTTTGCCTGTTAAATGACTTAAAGAGAGGAGATTAAAGGGTGGATTTTCTCCCATTTCTAACACAAGGGCACACATGCTCTGTGTCCTCAGATATCCAGGAACCTTAGGTTAGCAGGTAGAGTTGACAATGTTAGGATAAATATATGGTTTGCAATAGTTCATCAAGCTACCTCATGAGTAATTCTGGGATAGGATGGGACTTTAATGTAGATGATAGACTTGTAGTCACTACATTCAAAATAGAACTCTCAGAAGTGAGTTCTTATTTACACACAAAAGTAGATGAGAAGTAACTAATGCCTCACAATGCACATAACACAGAAACTTGGCTTTGAGTCTGCTAAGCAATCAGCTAGAGAATGTGAATAGCAGTCTAGAGGATCTGAGATGAGCATCCATTACCCATTATCACTGCAGCTCCAGAGGTGTCAGGGGCCATCACTTCTGCCCCATTCTCCTTGGCAAATATTTGGAAAGCCCCCACTCTTCTATTTTGTCTTTCCTTTTGTCGATTTTCCCTTGCTTTCTTTTTTTCCATTTTATTGGATATTTTTCTCTACTTACATTTCAAACATTATCTCCTTTTCAGGTCTCTCTTCCGGAAACCCCCTATCCTACTCTTCCCCCATCTCTATGAGGTGCTCTTCCCACCCACTCATGCCTACCTGTCCTGGCATTCCCCTACACTGGGACACTGAACCCCCACAGGACCAAGGGCCACTCCTCCCATTGATGTCCAACAAGGTCATCCTTTGTTTTCTTTTCTTTTACATTTTATTTCCATTTCTTTTTTCTCTCCCCCTTCCTTTCATTTCTATTCTTGACCTTTACTATTTTTTGTAAGACAGGGTTTTATTTCTTATCATGCAGTCCAGGTTAACCTCAAACTCTCAATCCTCCTGCCACAGATTCTAAAGTGCTAAGATTATATAGGTATAAGCCGCTACACTTGGTGAAAACTGTGCTTGGTAAAATCTTGTTTCCAGACCAGCAGTGACACCCAGAGGTTTGGATGGAAGTTCCCTACTTCGTGCATTTCTGTTGGATGTCCTGAATGGCTTCCCTATGAGGGATCTGAGTTCCTGAGCTTGTTCTTATCTTCTGGAGAGTATTCCTAGAGAAACACATAACACAGAATATTAAACACATGTCAATTTTAATCTTTCACTCAAGACAAAGGAGTATTGTAAGGAAAGAAGAAGAATTTAAGTCCAAACTCAAGAAAGATGACAAATAATAGAATTTTTCCAGTAACAAAAATGGAAGTCACCAATTTATTTACACAAATCATTTTCAAATTAGTTGTCTTAATGAAACAAAGCTTTTCGGAACCTTCTCTCTTGGTTTCCACTTACACTTTCTAGTCATCATCAGCAGCAATTCAAGACATCCTTAGAAATAGATTTTCTTAGAACTTCATCCTCAGTTTTCAGAATATGAATTTCTTTTCAACAAGATTTATATAGAGGCTGCACGCCCAGCAAAGTTGCCTGACTCTTGCTGTACACCTGCCTCATTTTAACAGGCAAAAACCCACCTGATTGTTATTACTCAAACCATGGCCTGGTCATGGTCAGCAGCACAAGCAGCTGGAGCCCAGATGTTCTTGGCTTTATATCCAATAATGACATCTGCAGAACTCCTTCATGTTCCATCAGCTGAGTCTGTGGCTCCTAAAGGGACTAGACAGACAAGTTAATTCACAGAAACATAAGCCAGGGCTCTGTTCCTCTAGCCAGCCAAGACACTGCTCCAGAGGCCAGGCAATGTGCAACTGGTAGATTTCAAGCAAGCAGGGCCACCTGCCAGGAGAACCTCCATGGTGACTGAACCACATGCCACAGGGTCTCTCTAGCAGAGGTTTGCTGCACAAGGTAGTGCTTGTCTAACCCGGTATGTCTATTTCAGGGTTTCAGGAAGAGAACAGGTGGATCTCAGTGTGTTGTACAGCTAAACCATCTTCTCCACTGACTGACTGGGAGCAGAGTGGAATTGCTTGCCTCAAATGCCTTAGTAGAATGAAATGGAACAGAATGTCACTCCTCTTTCTAAAACACTGATACCCACAGAGAGATATAAATCTAATATTTTGACATATTGAAATTAACAGCTACTATTGTCATTTGCATATCACTATTTCATGTCCTGGGACCTTTTAAACAGCTCAGAGTATTTCCCTCATAAAATCGGAATGGGAGGAAATAGGATTTGGGAAATGGATGAGGTTGCCTGTGTGCTTTAATCCTTTGCACTACAGGGTGGGAGCATTAATATATAGAAAACAATTTTGTACAACTTAACAATTTTTTATATTTTGTTTCACAGTCTTTGGGCAAAGGACAATAAGCAGATACAGGGGAAATCATTGGAGGATGATAAATAATGAATCAGGGTTACAAAACAAAGGTGGTGATACATGGCTCTCCAATATCCTTACGGCTAACATTCGGGAATGTAATGGGGTAAAAGGGTTGTTTCATCCTTTAGCGCTGTGTAACCAGGAGGAGAAGATTATAAGAGCATTAATGGGTACACAGCAGACACATTGCTTTAAACATTAACAAAAGCTTCTGATATGTATGTGGATTGCTCTATGATTGTTTTCTCTATGAAGAAAACACTTTGAATGTACCCTGCCCATTTTATGGTGGCCACTCTATGAGCAGATGTCCCATGATTAACTTTCTTAGTCTGTCACAAAATAAATTTAGGCATGACAATGTTATATAGAATGAACATTCTATGTAAGGAAATGATAGAAGCATTATTGAAGTGGAAGAATTTTGACTGGTGCAACTAAACATTTGGTACTGTAACTAACCTACAGAGTTGCTTTGACAAGCTACTGACATACGATATCCATGATGTCACAAAAAGGGACATGCAGAGGACCCAGGAAACATGCATAGGAAGCATCAAGTAATACAACAATCTTACTACCTACACTGTGCACACATACATTTCTCAGGGCACTTAGGTGATACACATGCATTAATTGGCTAGTTGGCTTTAGCATGCTGTCAATTAATCTTTAAAACTGCTAAGACCTGGCATAGCACTGGAGGAAAGCAATCACTGCAACCTTTCAAACTGGGAAACAAAGATTATTCTGCTAATTAGTATCTTAATTTTGCTAAAAGCCACAGAAGTGTGTGTTGGCACAACTTTTAACAATTTTCCAAAGGCTTGCCTTTATAATTTTACACATTCCCCCTTCTCTTCTATATTTCTGTGTACTTTGATCTTGTCTTAAATCTCATTTTAAGTTTTCAGTGCAATTCATGTCCAGCTTTTAACTGAAAAGAAGCTAATGATCATTAGAGAGCTTTGCAGAAAAGGATTTAGACACCAAGGTTTCTGTAAACAGCTTATAGTTTTAAATGGAAATCTATGGAGGGATCTTGGAAGAGGACAAGCAGTTGCAAGTGAGTCCTGCTTTTCAGATGACCTTAGTTCAGTTCCCAGAGCTCATGTCAGATGACTCAGAGTAGCCTGTAATTCTAGCTCCAAGGTTTGACATCCTCTTCTAGGCACTGTGGGCAATTGAGTACAAGTAACATATACTCTCACAGTTATACACATACACATAAGTAAAACTAAATTAATATGTGGGATGTTACACCTACATCTCTACTTAAAAACAGTGAAGATTCATTTCATGTTCATTGTACACAAAGGAGAAATGATAATGGAGGTGTGTGCAGCCACTGACACCATTGTGATTTCTAGCTGAAGACTGGAGACAAATAATTATTAACTCTAAGTAGAAGTGTGTTTGTGAGAAGGGATGAGGTACCATAGGACTGAGGTAGGTAGAGAATGCTTTCTGAGGAAATAGGTTTACCAAAGTTTAATGTGTGCTTGGGGACTGACTATGAGAAGAACTGTTTGAGTGAATGGAGTGGGGGCACCAATTAACTACATCATTACCCAGAGTGTCACACAGAGCCTCGGGCATTGAAGGTTCTCATGTTAGAAGGAAGACCAATTAGCCTATAGCTGCCATGTCGTAGGAGTGAATCCAGTATCATTAATGTTTGTGGATTCCCTTTTAATGGTGACACCTAGGTGGAACTGCCACCACATCAGATCTCAGAGGACACCATCTAAGGACCTCAGACTATTAAGTTTCAAGATTAGAAGACAGCCAATCTAATATATCAGTTTAAAGGGGTGAGATGATGCCTTTGTCCCTGGTAACACTTTTTTCTGTCTATGGGGCTGTTCTTAGATGAGGTTAGCAGTCATGTCTGTAAACTGAATGAAGACAACTCAGGTGCCCATCAAGATAACAGGACCCAGGACATGGCTCATTCTTCTACTACATCTTCAGATGGACTTCTGAATTTCTAGTTCTTGGGGCCTTGAACTCAGAATCCACCACTCTTGTAGATTCCACAAGTACATACTTTGCAGAGAGCCAATAGTGTCCACCAAAGACCTAAGGACCAATTTCCAAAATATTTAAATGTTTTTTGGTTCTGTTTCTCCACACAACGAAGACAGGCAGTTGCACTTTTGTCTGATGCTACACTGATACCCCATAGCTACCACTTGTATTCTACAGATCTCTCTCTTTCAGCATACAGAGGTAATCAGCATAATAGTTCAAATTTAAAATGGTATCCTTTCTGTGAAGGCAACAGGTAAACATAGTAAAAGGAATATGACACAGGAAGTATCCCACCTGAGCCTTGAGCTGTCTCTGTACATATGAAGCAGAGAGAAATACTGATGTGCTAATCAGTCATCAGTGAGCCTGGTAGAAATATATTCTGTGTCCACAATTAGAAAGGTTAGCTTTTTAGAAGCAGAGACCCAGAAACCTGTGTTGAAATCAGGTCACTAAGTAAGTCCCATTGCCCACATAAGTATTTGTTGATCTGGTGTGAAACTAACAGATGCTAAGGAAGCTGTTTAATGCCTGACACCTTAGGAGCAACATCTGGTAGCTCTGTGTCCAAATGCACACATATGCTGTCACAGAGCATAGCCCTACAGAGTGGGATTTATTGAAAAAAAAAAAAAGACAGCTATTTAATCCTAAATACACATGTCAGATAATAGGGATTGCAAAAGTATCTCCCCCCCAATAATGGACATCTCAAATTTCAAACTGTTGGTCTTCTTGGACTTGATCTGACCTGCCTTTCTTGCTGTTGTGTAAGACATGGAGGAGAAGCAATGTCTGGACTTACTTCCTTCTGAGATTCTGTAGGGATAAGTTTGAACAAAATGAGGAAATAAAGTTTTCTCAAATACTTGCAGAGAAAATGAGGTACTATTTGATTAAAAGACCTTATCCAGGAATGTAATTCATATTGAAATGGAACCATGAAGGAAAATCGACTTGTGATAACAAAACTTTTGGAAGAAACAAGTCAAACAAATACAAAAGTGCAATGAAGTATATCTCAGGTTATTTTATACCATTCATAAAGAGTTATTCTTCATGATAATATAGAGATAATCTTTTAAAATTGTCCTATACAGTTCTTGCAGGATTCAATATTTTTTCTTTTCTCTTTATGTCTCCTTGAGAGAACTAAGTATTATTTAAGTGAAGTATATGCACATTAGGAGCACAATGATAAGTTTAAAACAGTTTAAAAATTACAGGAAAGCAACCTGAACTAATTTATCTATTATGTGTACAATGAAACATGTAGAGACATGGGGATGCTGGATGCTCCCAGAGATGATGTCACCTGCCTTGGGCAAAGTGATTGACCTGACAGAGAAATTGCATCTTCAGACTGCCATTGTTGACAGCCTCCTCATTTTTCTTTAGAAGATGGACTTTCACTTATTTTTAAAACTTTGTACAGGTAATCAACTACATATGATAGATTGATTGTGGATAGAGCCTCTATTGTTTTTCTCAGGCTTTGATGTTCCTGGATGGAAAGCGGAACAATTCACCCACTGCTAAATGACTGCTTCCCTTGACACTTGCTTAGGATAATAAGACACAGGGGAGTGATGGCAGAGTGAAAGTAATGATGCTCTTTTTGTCAGTTGTGGTATTAACTCCTTGGGAAGCCTTGTAGGATCCATGATTCCTCTTTGTTTTTCAACATAGTGACTTCCCCTAACCCATCTTTAACTAGAGAGAGAACACGTTGACCATAGAGAGAACTGAGAGGTCGGCTCCAAAAGCCAATTGCTCTTGCTTTAAGTTAATGACATTGACTTAGTGTGTTATGTAATGATGAACAACAGATATCTTGTCAAATAAACTAAGAGTAGCAAATACGAACTCATAAGAGAGAGCCAAATAGAAGATACACTCGGTCACTGGACTTTGCAAAAGTCCTGTGTGGCACAAGCTGTTCCAGCTATGGCTATTCCCAGATCCTCATCCATCCTGCCAGCCTTTTCACTGGCAATTATACCATGTTGAGGCCTTAGACTCCTGTCTCAAAGTATTATCTTTCCAAGGAGTAAACTTATTTCACAACAAGGCTTTTGCATAATTTTCTCTATCAGGATACCTTTTAATGACAAAGTGTCATTAGATGGTATGAGGCTGGCAGGTGTGAGAGGAGATAGTCTGAGCAGAAGTGATAGCTTGGGATTTTTTTGTCATACTGCCTGGAAACGTGTGCTCTATTAGTCTCTGGAATTAGTCAGCTGGCTTGGGGATCTAATCCTCCAGCCAGGGTGCTTCGAAGTCATACTTCTCTTACTGCTGTAGTAGATTTAGGGATGTCTTTTCTTAAAGAGAGCATGAGATTTCATCTAAATCAGTCTCAGAACTGTACTGTTCAGAGGACAGGAAAGTCCCACTCATTGTTTTGGCTAGAATCCAGAGAAAAAGATAATCCTCTATTCTGTTAGGTCCTGTGGCTCATTTTAACCAAACAGGGAATCAGCTCAATTATCTGTGCTGATGGAGGGGAAATAAGACCTAAGTGAACCACAACTTAAAACAAAATTACTGGATTGTTTGAGAAATGCAGAGGCAATCTTCTAAAAGGATTTTTTTAAAAAGTCACCTACTCAATGCCTGGAGGACTCTGAACTTTTTTCTAGGCTGCCCTAGGAGTTCAGAAATTATGTTATTTAAGGCAAACTGTAAAGCAGTATTTATTGGAAGGCCACAGGATATTTAGAAGGTATTAGCTACCATGTGTCAGATATAATCCTAGAAAAGAGATGAGGACTGCTTTTTCTGATTCTTCATTTCCTGTGTATAATTTCTTATTAACTTTTATGCTACCAGTAAGGGATTCCAAAATTACACATTTATTACATTTTGAACACATTTTTGTAAGAAATAAACTTATGGAGAAACTATTATATCTTACAGAAACTATTGTATATTACAATATTGTAATAGGTTTAAAAATAAGTACAATACAAACCGTAGCTCTTCACCAACTCATACACTAATTTCTATACTTTGCAAGCTCCACCTTTTGTGCGTCACTGTCTTTGCTAGGAGGTTTTCTGTAGTCACAGATCCTATTCTGTCTCCTTACTTTGAAACATTCATGTGCACATAATGTTGCTTCAGCTCTTTTGACTTGTTAAGTTTTATGGCACTCCATTCTTCCAATCTTAAAAAAGAAGTTTTCTGACCTTTCATATTCCTTGTCTTAACTGGGAATCTTAGTTTTGCATAATAGAACTACGTAACATCATTGGAAACGGCTGTGGAACACAGTGAGGAACACAAGGAAGGCCGGAAGAACTGTGAGGCCATTACATTTCCCTGATACTATCAGAGCAGAGAGGCCAGCTTGAAAGAGTGGCAAGAGTAGCTCAGTCTTTAAGACATTCAACAAGATGGAATTTTCCAGCTATATCTCACTTTCAGGAAAGCATGGCATGTCACAGGATCTTCTTATAACTGCTCTAATTCCTCTTCAAGTATTAGCAGCACAGGGCTTGTGTGAAACATGGTTGCTCCTTTCCACTTCATACTGTAGGAAAATGAAGATGTATGCATTCATAGTCAGGTCTCTGTACTCGATGTCTGTCCTTGTGAGTTGTGTGTGTGCGTGCATGCATGTGTGTGTATATGTGTGTGTGTGTGTGAGTGAGTGTGTGTGTGTGTGTGTGTGCCTGCGCGCATGTGTGCATGCATGTTTGTGTATGTGCGTTTTGTTTTCCTTTAAAGAGAAGTTAAGTAAAGGGCATAAGCAAACGTGTGTATTCCAGGATGGAGTTTGAGTTGATAATTTTACACTAGCTGCTTTTCCCCCCTTTTACTTTATTTACATTTCAAATGTTTTCCCCTTTCCAGGTCTCCCCTCCAGAATCCCTCTATCCCATCCCCTCTTCCCCTGCTTCTATGAGGGTCCTCCCCCAGCCACCAACTCCCACCTTCCCACCGTGGCATTCTCCTATACTGGGGCATCAACCCCCCTCCCCCAGGCCCAAGGGTCCAATGGAATATTAAAAACAATGACTTCATGAAATTCTCAAGCAAATGGAAGGAACTTAAAAATATCATCCTGAGTGAGGTAACTCAGTCACAAAAGAACACACACAGTATGTACTCACAGATTAGTGGATATTAGCCCAAACATTCGGAATATCCAAGATACAATTCACAGACCATATGAAGCTCAAGAAGAAGGAAGACCAAAGTGTGGAAGCTTCAGTGCTTCTTAGAAGGAGGAACAAAATACTCATGGGAAGAAATACAGAAGCAAAGTGTGGAGCAAAGACTGAAAGAAAGGCCATCCAGAGACTGCCCCACCTGGAGATCCATTCCATATACAGTCACCAAACCAGGAAGCTACTGTGGATGCCTAGAAGTACTTGCTGACAGGAGTCTGGTACAGCTGTCTCCTGAGAGACTCTGCCAGAGCCTGACAAGTACAAAGGCGGATGCTCACAGCCAACCATTGGACTGAGCTCAGCGTCCCAGATGGAGGAGCTGGAGAAGGGACTGAAGGAGCTGAGGGGGTTTGCAGCCCCATGGGGGGAACAACAGGGTCAACCTGCCAGATTCCCCGGAGCTCCCGGAGACTGGACCACCAACCAAAGAATACATGTGGAGGGACCCAGGGCTCCGGCCACACATGTGGCAGAGGAGGGCCTTGTTGCACTAGTTGCTTTTTAATTGTAACTTTTATAATACCTGACTTTTATAGTTTTAGCATCTAATTGGGTTAATGCCAGATGTGACTGTTAGTTTTTTTCTGGTGAAAGCAACCACAGTGCCTGAAGTGCATGTGAACACATGCCCACACCAGCATGAAGTCTCTTGATATGGCCTTCACAGCTTTTCTCAGTAGAGATAGCAGGATTTTTGTGGCATGAAGCCTGCAAAAGCAGGGTAGAACCAAATTGCCATTTTCACTTACTTGTGAACATTGAGCACTATTTCCACACAATACTGAAGCCCAAAAGGAAGAAAATTGATCATTTTCTTTGTAGGAGCATCTCACATTGTAGGAGGAACATATGGGGTTGGTTTGCATATCTGTTTATTTATCAGTAATCTGTGGATCATCTCTTTGTTCTTTATATTCTGAGGAGTGCTGCCTTCTGCATTCTAATGTCTTGGTACTAGGGGTGGCCTGGAAAAGGAAGAAGGCTGGTATAAAAACAGGGCTTGAGAGCAGACATGTGTTTTAAAGCTCAGTGTTCTGTCTTAAAAGAGTTATTAATTTTTCTTATGCCTTGGTTCTATTCTGTCAGATTAAATGACAATATCTAGCACATAGGAAGTGTGTGGGTTAAACAGAATTACATACAAGATGCATTATGCTGTGATTACTCACTATAATGTCTCTACTTCATTTAGACACAGGGTTTTGGGGAAATCCCTGCTTTGTAATAACTCAATAAATTAGAAAGTTGCTTTAACTCTAAATTTGTTGGCCCAAGAACTTCAAGTAGGCTATGCCCCAAATCTCACTTAAAACACAAAACATATTCGTCTGCACTGTGTTCACATAACTGAAGAAGTATTCATTTGAGACCAGCTCAGAACTCATTCCTGAACACTGGCTTGTGGGATGCTATACTGGCTTCACTGAGCATCTTAGGCACAAGGATGCTGGATGAAAAAAGGGATTTTATGCTGTAAACCTTTGTATTCCCAAGTCACATCTTCTGTGTGTTTATGTTGTGTGAGATGCTTTTCCAGTCCCTCCTTCAGCACTGTGTGGACACTTTCTACAGCATCCAGGCTTGCCAAAACAGCTTTGCTGCTTCACATGTGCTGTGGGATGAGCATCTAAGCTTCCTGCTTCCTTTAATTTATTTGAGAACTCTTGTGCAGTCAGAGAACAGCTGCCTTGCTGGGAGCCACAAAGTGTCTGTGTCATATACTGAGCAGTGTGCACCAGCTGTCTGTTTAGCCTTGGCTGCATCCGAATACACTGAGATTTCCAGAGGAAGTTTGAAGCAGAAAGGCAGACATTGTTCCTACCAAAACACAAATATTTCTTACTCCACTGTTTACCTAACCTTTGTTGCATCAAAAAATTGTGTACATAAGAGATATTCCAGTGAAGGCTATAGGGTCAGTTATACTTCTGGGGCACCAAGCTCTGTCTGAGGATTCGGTGGTCTTGTCTGACACTGGGAGTAGAGATAAAGAGCTTCAGTAGGAAGGAATATTCAGCCTCACATGCCTGTCACTCAGTGAAGGTTTGCTTGGTTCACACTGGGCATGCCTTGTGTCATGTATATATTTATTATGTTCCATCTGATAGTAGACAAATCAATATAAACTTATCAAATACACATATAATGCTTTACCTTACAGGAAATATTTCTGCAGGGAATTTAGAGAGCAGTGGCCAGAAACCACACCACTTATGGAATGAATCAGGTGATTTTATATTTCTGTTGTGGTCACAATACAGACGTTTTACCATTTAACTGTTTTGTAAAATATGAAATACATGCTATTTTTCAATTCTCATTATTAGGGTCCAACCCATTTCTCTCTACCTTCTCCTGATGTTACATGGTTGATTATATCCATGACTGACAGTGAAATGAAAAAAATAGGAATTCTACATTCATGGAAATGAAACATATGTTTTTATTTATTTATTTATTTATTTATTTATTATCTTAAAAGTCTCACACTGAGACAGAATTACATCAGTTCCATCTTCTCTTTCTTCTTTCCAGGCCTTCCAAGGTAATTTCCAACAAACTCTCCCTCCTGCTACACACACTCTGAATTTGATAGCCTCTATAACTTTGATTGTTTTTTGTTATGTACACACACACACACATGCCCAAATACGTATATGTATATACGTACATATAAAATATACTGAGTTTATATATACATTATACATATTATACATTTTAAACCTGCTGAGTCTAGTTTCGTTGTTTGTGTGTATAATGTTTCAAAGCTGAACACTATGTATTGGACAATCAATAAGGATGCTCACCCATTGGAGAGGCGAATTCTCCTACTCCTGACAGTCAATAGTTGTTTGTAGTTTTTGTACCAGGAGTGGGACCCTGCAACATTTGTTCTCTTCAATGGTAACATGTCCATTGATTGATGTTGTTGTATCAATGGTTTTCTTTATGCAGTCATTTCTAGGAGAGACTCTTTCATAGTAGACTTACTGGTGTTTGGATCCAATCTTTCTGTTCTTTGAAGCATAGATACAGGAGATGTGATGTAGATATATATTTAACAGTGAACCCCATGATCTGTCAGTATCAGGAGATGGAGCAGAATTCAAGGCAGTGGAACAAGTACGACAGTATTCATAAGTCAAGAATGAGGAGAGATTTGGCTACACTGGTTAGTCATATCTATGATATCACCTTATTAACAAGTGCCCCTTCCCATTCATTTATGCTGCACACTAAAATCTGAAATTTGGTTATAGGCTTTGGAGAGAGAGAGCTTCCACATTGTTGAACAGGGGCATTTATGCTATGGGTTTCAACCAATCACTCAAAGACAAACACCATAGTCCAAATACATAGACCAAAGACATAGTCACACCATAAAGACAGCATCCTAAACAGTGCTTTCCCGATGCTGAGTATGGGAATTTTCATGAGCATAAATTTACTTTTTGGCTTTACAATGTCCACTGTTGTGCTGCTCCCAACTGAGAAAACCCTAGTGATGCCTGTAGAATACTACATGTGGATATGTAACTTGAACAAAATGTAATCCTGACTGAGGGGTCAGCAGAAACTTTCTTTAGACTCCATAAGTATGTGAATAATGACATGTGATACTATGCAAATGTAACAAAATGCCATTGTTATTTAAATAATTCTGAGGCTTTTGAATGTAGGCATAGACTGAGAGACATTCACAATTATATTGCTTATTACCGAAAGATCCAAACAGAGTTCTGATTTCTCCAGAGCTTATCACTATAAAGTTATATAGAGATAAAACAGCAAGCACGTTGGTTAGGTCCAGAATGGGAGGAGAGCTGTGTAGTGTGTTAGAGATGAAGTGATCATTGAGCATTAGAGATTATGTGTGTTTGAGCTGAATGATATGGTCTTGGGTATTGTTGATGGCAAAGAGCATGGTAATAAAGAAAACCAAAACAAGGGGCTGCTGAACAATAACTTTGGCTCTTTGCACTAACCAATACTGCCTATATAACCTGATTTACCCAAAACTTTAGCTGCCTGAAAAGCAACCTTCAAGAATGCTGACATGTACATTCCATATTGTACTGAGACTCAACAGCAGCAGAATGAAAAACCAGTAAAATCCTGTAAAAAAACCAGTGGGGCGGTCTTCTCCACAAGGAGAGGAACAAAGTTTGAGAGATAAACCACAATGTTTACCATGAGGCTCAGCACTCTGCCATCACAGACACCCAGAAACATTACAGAGAAGAACAGTTCTGGTGACTGGAGATGTTCAAAGGCTATGCCCCACAGAGAGTGGTTTGGGATTTTCACGTTATCTACTTTGGGAAAAAAATGTTATATCTTATCTGTCAATGAGATTTCAGGTAGTTATAGAAGAAAGAATCTTATAAAGCGACCTACAGTTTGGATTAGTATTATTACAAGGACCATCTTTGGGTAGCTATTGCATAGGTAGAGAGGATTAGCTAGTTACTTGCTTGCAGGCTGAAGTTTTCTCAGTGAAGGACTAACACAAAACCAAAAGGCAGAATACAGTTGGGAGTAGTTACTGCCATATGCAGGACAGCTGAAGGTCGAATCCTCAGCAAGCAGAGGTTGAGGACTCTACCTGCTGAGAACGGGCATGACCAGTTGTGGTTTTGTGCAGATCCTGGGGTTGTTTGCAATTGTTGCATGCCATTTTTTAACCCCATTATCATAACAGCACTAACAAAGTGAAATAAAATTCGGGTTTTACTGTAGCTCAGAGAACTTTGCTGGAGCATCTCCCCCAAGGCAGCCACAGCTGTAGCTGCTGACAAACCTCAGAGTGTTCAATCTAAAGATATCTTCAGACAAATTGATGCTAGCCACATTCCACTCTCTTTTCTTTGTGGGCAAACCTGCTAAGAAGTTTCTTTCCCTACCCAGTCTTGCCCCCCTTACTGGGAAGTAAGACCCCAGAGTCAACTGGGAGAAAATAGACTCCCTAGCCATTAACCTACGTTTGGCACACAGGCAAAGAATACTTAGAGATGAACTCCATCAAGCACTCTCAACTTTCTATACTCAGTGACCCATTCCAATCAAAACCTGCATGCACTTTACACAAAGGGATGGAGGAAACCAAACCTCTGCATTTACTCTATTACTAGACAGGTGCATTTGGGGATTGGGTTTTTAAAAACTCTCTTTCTCAGTAGGCTTTCTGAGAAGAGCTGCATGGATTAACCACAGCCTCTGCTGTTGCTGTGTCTGTGTGCACACATTGTGGAGACCATCTTCACTCTTTGATCCCACACTGCTGCACAGACTGTGAGTACCATGGAGAGAGTTTGTGACTCTTGTCCCCAGCTTTTCAGGAGAAGTGTGTAGATTCAGCTCTATATAAGGATCATACCACAGTAAAATGTAGGTGTCAAATACAGACTAACAGGTGTGGAGACTTCTCTCCATCCGTCCTGGCAGTCCTTCTGAAGGAATTGAAATTGCAAATTATAGTTTTAAAAATACCACATTTGTGTGCATGTTATAACTAATGAATATTCTAAATATGCAGACACAGACCCATAGCCAACTCCAGGTTGGAGTAGAAAGACAGACAACATTTCTATGTGAGGAAGGAGAAAAGGGTGTATGTTCATATGACTGTTATTCAGTATTATGTGAGGTTTTGGTGAGAGCAATTAGATAAGAGAAAATCAAAAGGAATGCAAATTTATCCCTCCCTTATCTCTCCTGCTGTATTAAAACCAGCTAGAGGGATTGGAGATATGGCTCAACAGTCCATAGTACTTTCTACTTTTGCAGAGGACCAGGACTTGATTCCAATATCTATATGGCCACTCATAGCCTCCCATAGCTACAGTTCCATGGAATCTGATGCCCTTTCCCAGCTTCCTAGGTACTAAGTACCCATGCACAATATATGCATGCATTCCGGAAAAACAATTAAAGACATAAAACAAATGTAAAGAAGTATAAAATATTAAAAAGAAAGATACTACAACGTTCAAAAACTTTAAGCTCTGGAACTCTTGAGGTACTAAAGGGAAGCAAGAACTGCTTTGAGTTGTTGGTACACATGATGTTTCCCAACAAAGACCTCTGTAAGCAAAGGAACTGAAGTAAAAATTGATAAATGAGATCATTGCACTGAGGCCTTTTTGTGTAGCAAAGGTAAATATGGAAGAGACAAAGGGCAGCTAAAAAGAGGAAATACAAGAGAAATACAAGAGAAGATGCAAAACTCTAAAAAATTACACCTATTTTTCATATTTATTAACTTGTGAATAAATCTCAATTTATCTCCATGTACACACATGTGCACACACTCATGCCTGTGCATGCGTACATGCACACACACCCACACCCACACATCCACACTCACACACACCCACATACACACACATACACACACACCCAATACACACACACACACACACACATACACACACACACACTTAGATTCAAATTATGTAGAAAATATTTGTACATTTATAAACGTTATTTATCTGTAATATAATGTTGAATAATGTATTTTCTATGAAAGTTACTTTCAGAGACAACAACATATCCACAATGGTAGTTTAGGAGTCATTTAAATCACACCAGGAGGTATGGAAGGAAAATAGTATGTCCAAGTCTTGGGAGTTGCTTTCAATGGCATTTTGGTTGGCTTCAGATACCTGGGTAGACAAAACCTTGACTGTGGAAGTGACAGATGCTTTTGGATGGGCCTCTGGGCATGTTTGGGGGTCAGGAAGGCCCACTGTGAGTTGCAGCATTCCTGGGGAGCTATCCTGGGTCCTATTAAAAGAATTCTCAGAGTACACTGAACAGCAAGCCAGTAAGCAGCATTTTCCCATGGCCTCTGGCTTGGCTCCTGTCTCCAAGTTCCTGACTAGAATTCCTGCCCTGACTTCCTTTAATGATGGAGAGTGAATTGAATCTGAAATACGTCCTCCTCTCCAAGATGCTCCTGGTCAGTGTTTAATCTCTGCAACAAGCAGCAACATAAAGCAATAATATTGAAATTTACGTATTTTCTTTATGCAACTGAAATCAATATATTTTTATCTTTTTCTATTTTGTTAAAAATCAATAACTCTGGTGCTGGTGAGATGGCTCAGCAGTTATGAACACTGGCTGTTCTTCTAGTGGTTCTGAGTTCAATTCCCAACAAGCACATGGTGGCTTATGACCATCTATAAAGAGATCTGATGCCCTCTTCTGGAATGGAGGTGTATGTCCAGACAGAATGCTCATACATATAATTGATAATAATTAAAACAATACAATAAATAATAAATACTATTTAAAAATCAATAACCCTATTTTCAGATGGATTATTGCCTTAATTCTTGTTTTTTATTATGTCTTTCGTTGATAAAATCCTCTTTCCAATACTTAAATTAATCAATTTTATATTTGGAAAGTACTTTTGCATAAAAATCTTTTTAGTCACTTATGGATCCCCCAGTGGTAGTGGTTCTGTCTTTCCTAGGAGTTTTGGCACTCTGTATTCTTCTCAAATGCTCTTCAATTAATGTATGAGCATGCATTTTACTGAGGAAGAAGTATGTGTAAAAAAGGGAATTCAAGGAACACAAGACATTGTTTCTGACAAAACATCTGCAGAGGCTGTTGATGTGATCCCCAGACGTCTAGCTACCTATGAGAGATGAAGTCTTAAGGAAAAAGCTCCTTCCGCAGACTGTGCTTGTTCAAGAATGATTGTTAGTCATGTTGTCACACAGTTTCCTTTTAAAGATGACATTACTTATCTTTGTTTTACTTGAGTGTTTTGCCTCGGTGTGGTGTATGTACCATGTATGTGCCTGCTGCCCTTGGAGGCCAGAGCACATGAGATTCCCTAGAATTGGCAGTTAGGAACTGCCTTGTGGATGCCAGGAACTCAGCCTGGACAGTCTGGAAGAGCAGCATGTGCTTAGCCATTTTTTCCAGGTCCTCAGAGCAAGTTTCTAAGAGACAAAATGTCTTTCTGGTAAAGCTGAGTGATCACACACTGCTCTGGTCACACCAAATTATTGCCTGCTCATTCCTCGAATATTCTACATCATTGTGATTATTTTAAGAAGAGAAATGACAACGCTGTTGTTTGATAAGTATCCATAGGATAAACAAAACAAAATGGCTTAAGGAAACATAATCATTTGGAGGCATTATTCACATATCACACACAAAGGTCACAGTGCATCTGAATGCTTCCCAGGACATTCCCACATTTTCTAACCACACCACAATAAGATTTGGGATGCTTTAAGCACTTCCCAAGAAACACAAACCCATTGGGCACAGGTTTCCATTTTTCCCAATATTGTACATAGATGCATAAACAACCATTAATTCACTTTCTGATTGAATAAATTTGCTTTTTCTGATTATTTATGAACTCTGAACTATACTTTCAATATTATATTTATTGAAAACACACATGGGATATATTTTTTAAGTTGTTAAATTTATTGTCAAGCAGTTCATTGATTTGATGCCATTACAAATGGAATTAGTCTCCTAACTTGGTGTCAAGATAGTATTTATAAAAATCTGTTATTATCTCAGCCCCATTGTAGAGTTAGATTCTTTAAAACCTACTTTTAATAAGGGTTCTCAAATGCTTCAACCTCCCTTCTAGCTCACTATTCACAGGGGAGGAAGGATGCTAAATAGGACAAGGGGCTGTGGACCTATTTAGAAGTAGCTCTTTGGGGTGATTCTAACCTCTGTTTGTCAGGATACCAAACAGGAATCAGCCACAATTGCATGATCTAGCAGAAAGCACCAGACCTCTGCCAAATCTGCAGGAGTCTGCAGGAGTGACCAAGACCAGCAGGGATGCCAGGAGTTCTCTGCCATGCCTCTCTCAAGGAAGTGAAGATAAGCAAAGATGAAGACACAAGACCAACAAAGCATTACAAAACTAGCTATGCGAGCATGTCTTCACTGTCCATTGAGTCCTATTTATACTCTCTCCAAATATCACGTGCCCTCCCATGGGTCTTGCCTCAGTAAATACCATGTGAGTCTTTCTTATAAAAACACCACATGAGTCTGCATCACATGACATATCTAGAAACTTCCAGCACACCCCATGGTCTTTGAGCTTATCATTGCTATCGCTTCTAATGTGCTGTTTTGGGCACATTCGTATGAAAGATGCCTTATGCAAGGAGAGATAGATTTTCCTACTTTTTCAAGCTTTAATGAGATTTATTTCATTTTCTGGTGAAATGAACTAGTCAGCTATTTTTTATACATGACACCAACATTTTGTGATAGCTGTCATGATTATTACTATTTTTTACTATGTCTCCAGGATTTAATTGAGTTAAGGGTGTGGCACCACACCATCTTATGTAGGTTGCTGACTTCTGTTTGCTATAATTTTATGACTTTATTCATGAGAGACATAATTCTTTTGTTTTCTTGTGATGTATGTGTCTCATTTGAGTATGTGGGTATTGACCTTGTCAAATGAGTTTATGAATATGTTGTTTTGATGTCTGTAAGAGTGTGAGGAAAAATTAATTTTAATTTCTCCCTGAGTGTTTCCTGGGGTTCGCTATCACTCTACCTCACACTAACATTTTAAAATTAATCCAATTTCTTTGTTACAAATTTATGCAGATTTTCAGTTTTTCTTTTCTTTACATTTTGTATCTGTCTTAGTCAAGGTTTCTATTCCTGCACAAATATCATGACATCGAAGCAAGTAGTGAGGAAAGGGTTTATTCAGCTTACACTTCCACATTGCTGTTCATCACCAAAGGAAATCAGGACTGGAACTCAAGCAAGTCAGGAAGAAGGAGCTGACACGGTGGTCATTGAGGGATGTTACTTACTGGCTTGCTTGCTTCTCCTGGCTTGTTCAGCTTGTTTTCTTATAGAACCCAGGACTACCAACTCAGAGATGGCACCACCCACAATGAGTCTTCTGCCCTTGATCACTAATTGAGAAAATGCCTTACAGCTGGATCTCATTGAGGCATTTCCTCAACTGAAGCTCCTTTCTCTGTGATAACTCCAGCTTGTGTCAAGTTGACACACAAAACCAACCAGTACAGTGTGTTTTAAGAAGTTTACTCATTTGATTTTAATTCTCACAACTGTTTAGGCTATTATTAATTTTACTTATATAAGGCATTTTATAATGAATTCACTTTCAATTTTGAATTTAATAAAACTTACTAACCCTTTATAATGTGAATTGTTATTTCAGGATGTTGCATTTTCATTTTTGTTGTTTTGTAAAAGTTGATTGCATTCTTAGATTTACTGATTGTTTTCTTTAATATTCCCCCTTCTGCTATACATTCATTTAAATGCAGCCCACCATTTCCCCCAGTGTCTTAAGGTGTGGGGTTGAGCTTAATACTATAAATACAAGCTCCCTCACACACACTGCTTTACCTACATCTCACCCTCTTGGACACTGTGTTCTGATTTTCATTCGTATTTTACAGTTTCTGGGCATTGCTTATCTTATTCTTCAGATGCGTGTGATGGCGTCCTTTGACTTCTACATGTCTGTACATAACACTATCTTCTGTCATTCCATCACAGTGTCTGTATTTCATTCCATTTTAGTCAGAGACATTTGTGTGCTATCAATCCCGTATAAGCATTGGCATTACTTTATGAGGAGTATGTAACTTACATGCAAGATAAAGAGAAAACACTTTAAATGTAGTGTTCATGGATTGGCTAATTCAATTCAAATGTTGTTTATGTCTCTTATCTCCACTGTCAGTGTTTGCCTTCTTGCCCCACTTGTTCAGGATGAGAATCCTCCAAGCAGACTGCAAACACTTCACTCTGTTTTGTCAACTTTTCCTTTTTGCAGCTTGTGGTTTTGTTATAGGAGGCATTTTTATTTTTAGAATTATAAGTTTCTACTTGGGTTTGATATTTATCATTTTGTATGTTTCTCATGTTTATTAACATTAACTGATCTTCTCTCCAGTGCAACCCATCAGTTTAATTTCTTGTTGCTTTTTGAATGATGTATCTCCCTCATTCCTTCAATTTCTTTCTATTTATGTCTGTGAATCTAAAATGTGGATCACATAGAAAATGATTATTTAATAAATGTTTATTATTGTCTCTTTATTTGATGGATTCTTATTAAATGCTATTATTAGTAACAGTAAATGTATATATACAGTTAACGTTTACTTTTTATTAATCATTTTATTCGTTTACATTTCAAATGATATCCTCCTCTCCAGTTATCTCTCTACAACCCCCCCAACCCATTCCTCCATTGCCCCCTCCCCTTCGCATCTATGAGGGTGCTCCTCCACCCACTCATCCACTCCCGCCTCACTGCTCTAGCATCCCCCTATGCTGAGGCATCAAGCCTCTACAGGTCCAAGGACCTCCCCTCCCATTGATGGCAAATAGGGCCATCCTCTGCTACATATATATCTGGAGCCATGAATCCCTCCAGGTATACTCTTTGGTTGGTAGTTTAGTCTCTGGGTGTTTGGGGTGTCTGGTTAGTTGACATTGTTCTTCCAATGGGGTTGCAATCCCTTACAGCTCTTTCAGTTTTTCCCCTAGCTCTTTCATTGGTGTCCCCAGGCTCAGTCTGATGGTTGGCTGTGAGTATCTGCATCTGTATTGGTCTGGTGCTGGAAGAACCTCCCAGGAGACAGCTAGACCAGTCTCCTATCAGCAAGCACTTCTTGGCATCAGCAATAATGTTGGGGTTTGGTGTATGCAAAGGGAATGGACCCTAGGTGGGGCAGACTCTAGATGGCTTTTCTTTCAGTCTCTGCTCCATTTTTTGTCCCTGTCTTATCTTTGGACAGGAACATTTCTGGGTTAAAATTTTTGAGATGAATGGATGGCCCCATGCCTCAACTGGGGGCCATGCTTATCTACTGGAGGTGGCCTCTACGGTTCTATCTCCCCTTTGTTGGGTATTTCTACTAAAGTCATCCCTGTTGTGTCCTGGGAGCCCCTTGCTTTTCTGGAGTCTGGGACTCCAGAAAACTGGGTTACCCCCAGTTCCCCATCCCCTACTGCTACATATTTCTATTCAATTTCCTGACCCTCCGTCCTTCTTTCCTGACTGGTCCAATACATGATCCTGCCCCCTTCCCCCCCTTTCTCTATTCTCTCTCCCAGGTTCCTCCCTCCCTCTACCTCCTGTGATTAATTTCTATGTAAGATTGAAACATCTACACTTTGGTCTTCCTTCTTCTTAAACTCCATATGGCTTGTCGACTGTATTATGGGTATTCTGTGGTTTTGGACTAATATTCACTCATCAGTAAGTACATTCCATGTGTGGTCTTTTTGTGTCTAACTTACCTCAGCCAGGATGATATTTTCTAGTTCCATCAATATATTTTATGACACATTATTCTTTGGCTTTTCTTTTACTGTTTGACTATTTACTACCTACAGTAAAACATTTTAATTTACTTGAATGTTGTTTTTTTTTTTTTCCTGTTGCCTTTTTTTCCTGTTGTTGGAAGTCATCACATTCCTTCCTCAAGGGTACAGACTTAGCATCCTTCTTTTTCAGAGCTCAGGACTTATATCAGGGTGAAGGTCAGAGAATCCTGTCTACATGTGCTGTCTTTTCAATGTTGGCAGCTTAATGTATTCAATATGCAAAACTGCTGTTCTTTTGGGTAACATGCTTTGAATTCTGTTGGTTTGAATTCACCCTCACACAACCTGGAGCAAAGCCAGCCCTTAGTCCCACTATATAAAGCTTCTCTCTATTGTCCCTTCTACCTACCTTTTCTCCTCAGATTATGTCTGTCACACTTAATACAATAAAACAAGGCTGGTTGCGCACCCTTTCTTGACAAGATAATCTTTTTCCTTCTGGGACGCTTTGAAAATCTTTCACATCAAAGTTTCATCTCTCCTCTAATGACACTTCAGATTTGCTTACTCATATAATTATATTTTTCATTTAAACCGCAGAACACTTTCCACTTTTACAATGACAATTATCATATATTTTATAGTTTGAATGACATTAGATGATTTCGTGTTCCCCTTACCCTTCTGCAGATAAGGTACCTTTAAGCAAAGATTTCTTTAAGTCTTCAAAACTGGTTTTTCTCTCATTCAGTTCCTTGCAGTGAATCAGTGATAATTCACTCAATATGCTTAGAAAAGGTTTTCAAAATATACAATGGCACTAATAGGAGCCTTGCTTACTGACAGTCTTTGAAGCCAATGAATTAGTTTAGTCCTTTGGATTTGGTGATTAAAGAAGTTGTGTATTTTTAGTGGGGAAAAAAACAGTTTCTAGATTACAATTGTCTAGAATAATTCAACAAAACGATATACGTATAAAGTGCAGGGAATGTTTGGAGATTGAAGGTTTAACTTTTTTTCTATAACAGTGAAAGGGCTTTTTCCATTGCAAGAAACACCCATGTGACTTTCAAAGCCAGCATGTATTAATTGTCCAAAGTAATGGGTTTCATTGTGGTCTTTTCATACATAAATGCATGGAACACACTCTGATCTCCTTCATCCCATTCATTACTCATGATCCCCTCCTTCCTATACATTCCTCTTGGCTCTCCTTTTGTTTTCATAAAATACACATATAAAAGTCTCTATAAAATTCACATAAGAGAAGCATGGGACGCTTCTGTTTGTACAATTTCATGAAACCCAGTGTAGTTTGGTTGTGCCTATCTCTCTGCCAACCACTGGTGGAAAGGAAAGGCAGCCAGGAAGAATCCCCAAGATAGGTCAGAGATTCAGATTAACACTGAGATGAGATGATGTATTTTTACTAAGATTTGAATCAGCTTTGAGCTATGGTTTCCATGTTAATTCTCTAGCTCTTAGTGTCCAGTGCCTTGGCATCAGTGTGGACATGCATTCTATCAGTAAAGTGAGCAGAATAGCATAGGAAATGGGTTATTGATTACAATGGGTGATTGGTTTCAATGATTTTAGCATACATAGATACTTGGCCTTGATGGTATTGCATCTTTCCTGCTTATATCTCCATCCTCTTCACTTCCATGAATAAAACCAGATTAAGATGTCAGAGTTTGTTACTAGTGCTGGAAATGGTCTACAGTTAGGCTTATTGGTTATGGCAAGAGAGAAGGGCATTCTCTGCAAAAGTAGGGTATAATGTCAGGTAACAGCACATTTTTCACAGAAAATGGAAGAGGATTCTTGGGCCCAGGGTGAATTACACAGAATGCTTGACAGCAAATGTCTCATCCTGGACATGGGTATGAGCACACATCTGTTTCTTACAATGTTTTATGGCTTTCAAACTACACTGCTAAAGGCTAGAATATGTTCTTGCAATGCCCATGTGGTTGTACATAAATGTTCATGTGTTTGCAGCTCATACATATATGAGGCTGCTCATGTATGTGGGGGCCAGAGGACATTCTACAGTGCCATCTTCAGAAGTACATTTACCTCCTCTGAGACAAGGTCTGCCATTGGCCTATATCTCCCCACCAAACCCCAGGGATTCTATTGTCTCTGCTTCTCTAGTGCTGGGATATTATGTACCTCCATAAAGCCATTTTTAAAATGTGCTTTCAGGTATCTGAACTCAGATCCTCATGCTTGCAAAGCAAACACCTTACTCATTAATCTATGTCCCCAGCCCTATCACAGTATCCTTAATACTATAGTTATTAGTATATATGCTCATAGAAAATTTTGTTGTAGGGTTTTAGTTGCATTAACTGCATGATAAGTTACTATCTTATTCATGTTGTTCAGCAGTTGTTATGTTATACAGGATAATTAGATCAATTTACTCAGGCTATTTTTAATTTTTTTTATACTTTAGAACATGAAATATATATGTTTCATGCTGTTATGGATAAAAATTAATTACTTTTAGTTATAATCTACTCTGATGATATTTAGAAAAACCTGGCAGTGTGACTTTTTTTTTTAAACCGATGGGCATCTGTTTCTGGCATTGTGCTTTTAAATGCACCATGCCTGCTGCTGTAGATAATGAATTCATCTCACCATGATCTAGAGCCAAATAGATTGGGGAAAAAATAGCCAAGGCTGTTTGTCTAGGCGAAGTATTCTGGAAATGATGGACCTAAGAATCTTAAAACTCCAGTCTCATTATAGGACTGGTGAGAGCCATATGGCCCAAGAGCCTCAGGAAAATGGACCAAGTTGCATCTGGCTCATTTTGTATCTGTGTCCAGAGTCTGGTTTGAGTCACTTTGGAAATGAGACAAAATCCTCTGGAATAGGAGCGATTTTGGGGTTCTGAGTTAGGTTAATAGGCTGTCATTTATTCTGGAATGCTGTTTGCAAGTAGGATGTTTCGTTTTAATTCAACTGCCACCTAGTAAGTGCCCACTTTGGATAGAACAGCATGTAGGCACCATGGAAGGTGATTCCTGGCTTGGGAGGCATTTTCCATGCACTGAACAAAACAGTTACACAAACAGATAAGGGTGATATTATTTGTGAAAAGCTACCTGAGAGACAGTACTGTACACTGGAAAGAGTGTTCCAATGAAAACCAGTGCTTCCTGTAGGGTGGACTCAGCCTGTTGTTTATCTCCCAATGTTTAGAACAGGGTCTGCACTGTCAATCAAAGCCTGGAAGGTCTTTGGCTGCCAATACCTCATTCACCCAGGAACCTAGCATGTCTCACTACACTATATTTGTTAAAATGTATGGCTGTGTCTATTCTGGAACTTTCCCTATCATTTTTCTACTCATTCCAAACAAAATGTATCTCTTTGAAAGTCAAACCTTGTGCCAGCTCTTCAGAAACTGAGGCAAGTGGTTATTGACAACTCTTACATACCATAAACAGCAAGGAGATATTGCTGGCTGGGGCCATCCTTGTCTGTATAGCGAGTTCCAGGCTAGCCTACAATATAGCATGAAACGTTTTCTCCATAAATCAAAAAATATATGACAATGATAATTACGCCTCCACAAGTACACATTTAAAGAGCTGATGCTGAGGGTGAGTCACACAGTGTAAGGCACAGAAAATGAACTCTGACGTGCTTGACACATGATGCTTCATGCCAGAGTTTGTGCTCTTTAATTGGTCTGTCAGATTCTCACCTAAGGATCAAATGACACCTACTCTGTTGTCAACCTTTTTTGACCCTTTCACTGTCCTTCACTCCAAATAAGAAATACACTTGTCAGGTGGTGTGGCTTTAATCTTGACCAGTACCACATTCTCATCAGGCATTGCAGTTCATTTAGCTTTGTGTCTACACAGGCATGGATTGACTTCTCTTCTTCCTTATTTCCTTATTTCTTAACTACATATACTGATCCTTGACTTTAACTCTGCTCTGAAGCACTTGGTAGTGTTTGGCACATTAGAATTTATGACCATGTTAACATCGGGCTCTTCTAGAAGACTGTGTGCTTCTCAGTGTGCTGGCAGTACTTGCATAGGTGACGATCTCTATAAATCTCAGTTTTCTTCTTGTCCAGCTCTTAAGCATTTCATTATAATTTAGGTAAAAGTGACACAGAAATGATTTAGCTTTTAAACTAAACATTCAGGGGAAAAAGGTCTTCTTTGCAGTCATTAAAACCCTTGCTGTAGAAGATTCTTAAGAGTGTCAAAAGAGCTATCCTCTATGGAAGAGGAGAATTGAGAACTCTCAATCTTAGCTACCTGTTAATATACATCATGTTCATTTCAATATGTCAACTTAGTTCTGGACTGCCATAGACAGAAGGCATTCTGGAAGGCTCTTTGCAGAGATTTGCAAGAAGATCTACTCTGTAACTTGCCCAGCATGTACATGGGTAGGAACACACACTCTATTCACTAAGCTACACACATCCTATGATCTGATCCAGGTGTCCTCTCAAACCCTTGCTCTGCTCTGAGCTCTATGATCCGGATAAACACCCAAACAGTGAGAATGGCCATACTGAGCCTATACATTTTCACTATCAATTACATTTTTATTCACTTGTCCACCACAAAAAAAGAAAAAAGAAAAAAATTTCCTGAAGCCAGAAAAATCTATCTTATATTCTCTTTCATATTTCATGTGCCTTTGAGATCATTGTGTTCTTCCTCATCACCCAATGATACCATTTCCTGGTCTTCTTTCAAAATGTTTCCCTATACCACCCTTACATCTGTTTACATATACACGTATCTACTGCAAGCCAGGATTCACATATGAGAGGGAACATACATTGTTTTTATTTTTTAATCTTTTATTTATTCTTCATCAATTTCACATCATGTACCCCAATCCTACTCATCTCCCCATTCCTTCAAATTCACCTTCTCCCCTTTTAACATCCCCCTATAAAACACAATAAGAAAATAAGAAAACAAAGCAAATACAACAAACAGACACACAACATCTCATCATTGACTCTGTACTGTAGCACAGCTTATCACACAATTTATCTATTTGTCCATACATCTTTACTTATAAATGTTCATTGCAGTCATTGGTTTGGTTTGAGGCCCCTGGCTTCTACAGTATCAATACTGGATCCTCACTAGGACTCCTCTCAGATATTTTGTTATTGCCCTATGTCGTGGAGATCCTGCAGCTTTGGATCTACAAGACCAGCCCCTTCACTTGCTCTAGTTGGAATAGATTTTGGGGTGGATCGCAGCCCAAAGCCCTGGTTTTGGGCCTGGGTGGTAGCTGTGTTGGCCAGCCCACCAGCTCTCCTGCACCAATACAAGGAGAAAAAGCCCTCCAGCACTGCATCTCCCATCCCTGTTAGCTTGCTTAGTGCCACCGGGCAAGGGGCAGGGTTAGCTCTCCTGAGTGTTTCAGCAAGTGACAGGTGGGGCCAGCTCTGTTCAGCCTTTGGACATCTGCATGGTTTAGGTGGCAGCCCACACTAGGAAACACATAATGGCCTTTGATGGATACCAACATTGACCCCTGCTACTGCATGGCCACAAGCCTAGACACAGTCCTCAAGGCAGCATGGGTTGGGATTTCTCTTTGGCCTCAGGTGGCAGGGCAGGCTATTCACATCAGTCTATTTTTCTCCTCTTATGCCTCCAGTTTGTCTTCTCTTCATAGTACTCAAACTGTGTCACAGTAGGCTGGCCTCTGGCCTCATTGTTTTTATTTACTTATTTTTATTTTGGGTAAAAAAAAAGATAGCACAGAAAACAAAGCATTGTAGCCAAGCATAGCAACCTACTGCTATACTCTCAGAACCAAAGAGGTCAAGGCAAAGGGATTGCTGTAAGTTCAAAGCCAAACTGGGCTAGTTTGTTAGCTCAAGGGCAGCTAGGACTACAAAGATTTTGTCTTGAAATCAATAAAAATAAATAAATAATAAAATAATCATTGAAAATCACATTGTGGTGGTTTGAATGTGCTTGGCATATGTGAAGTGGCACTATTAGTAGGTGTGGCCTTGTAGGAGTAGGTGTGGCCTTGTAGGAGTAGGTGTGGCCTTGTAGGAGTAGGTGTGGCCTTGTAGGAGTAGGTGTGGCCTTGTAGGAGTAGGTGTGGTCTTGTTGCAAGAAGTATGTCACTGTGGTTGTCGGACTTTGAGTTCCTTTGCTCAAGCTCTGTTCAGTGCAGAAGAGAGTCCTCTTCTGGCTGTCTTCAGATCAAGATGTAGAACTCTCAGTTCCTTCTGAACCATGTCTGCCTGGAAGCTGCAATACTTCCCACCATGATGACAATGAACTAAAACGTTGAACCTATAATCCAGCCCCAGTTAAATATTTGCCTCTATAAGAGTTGCCTTGGTCATGGCTTCTCTTCACAGCAATGAAATCATAAGACATACATGAAATGAGAAAAGGCTCCATTTTGAATGAAGAGTCACTTTGAATCCCTTCTCTATCATGAGTTTATGCAATCGAGTTATTTACTTCAGGATTCATATTACCAGCAGTGACATTTCTCTAGTACTTCATAACCTAGGAATTGATGAGAATATTAACCTTACTGCACATGGAAGCAGGAGGCTAGGATGCAGCTGGCTGGCCTTCCTAGAGGTAGAACTTCTCAAATGCTGCATTCTCCCGAGGCTTGAGTTGGCAATCTGGTTCTTCTAAAATTCTGGTCGAAAATGTGTCTTTCCCACATAGACCTACTCCCGTGACCTTTGCCTTTACCTCTGCATGATCACTTCTTTGTGCTCCCACACAGCTATAAATGTTCATGTTTCATTTGAGATCTGAATTTGAGGTATACATGTACATCTTTACTCAGTCTATTCCTCATCGGAACTGGAAAAATAAAGTCCAGACTCCTGAGGTTGATTTGTGATCTATCCTCTTCCAGGCTGAGAAAGATACCATCATGGAGTTTCCATGGGGCAGCCTGGTCAATGCCTTCCCCTTGGCCTCTTGTCCCAGTCACCAATGAGCACACTGGAGGGACAATTTAACAAATGGCTTACCTCCTTTTCTTCTTCATTTATCTCCTGTATAAAAACCTATAAATGCATTTTTCCCTTAGCAAAGATTGCTTTTCATATCTATTTTTAATTTTACTTTGGAGTAAAGTAATAAGCCTCAATTCTTTGTTTAATATTTATGTTTTTATATCCGTCATTAAGTACACAGTTAAGTTTTAAAAGTATATCATTATCAAATGAAGAGTCAAGTTATCACTTGCTTATGAACGTGTCTACACCCCAGGTAGGAGAAGATACACTTGTTTTGTAGTTCTGTAGTAGTGTGTGTGTGTGTGTGTGTGTGTTAAATACACTAATGATTTGAATTTGAAGATGGAAGAGATCTGGCCAATATAAGTGTTTGTGTATATGAAGTCCTCATTAGCTATTATTAAATAAATTTTAATTTTTATAATTTGATTTTCTTTCTTTCTTTCTTTCTTTCTCTCTCCTTCTCTTTCCTTCCTTCCTTTCTTTTTTTTCCTTCTCTCATTCATTCTTTCTTTTATTCTTTCCTTGCTTTTTGGGTTTGTTGTTTTGCTTTGTTTTGTTTATTTGTTTTGTTTTTTTGAGCTGGGGTTGCTCTTTGTAGCTCTGGCTGTCTTGTAACTTACTGTATAAACCAAGTTGACCTTGGACTCTGTTATCTTCTTGCCCCTGCTTCCTGAGTGCTGAAATTAAAGGTGTGTACCACTACCACCTGGGCATTTTCTTTTAGAAAAAGTATATTTGGGGGGCCAGAGAGATGAATAAGAGTTAAAAGTACCTCTTGATCTAATTGAGGACCTGGGTTCAAACTCCAACCCCTACAACATGGCATACAATACTCTGTACCTCCAGTTCCAGGGGATCTGATGCCATCTTCTTCTGGTCTCCTGGGCCTCAGTTACCCATTTGTTGTACACACATACATTTAGGCCAAACACCAATACACATAAAATGAAAATAGTACATATAATCCCCAAATCATTTCCTTTGAAAATACATCTTTTCTCTTTTGTTGAGTCTTTTTGTTGTATGTTCTTGTGCTACTGTTTGTTTTAGTTTTTGTAATGTGATGTCTCTTTCCAGAACTGCAGGGTGTTACAATCCTTCAAACTTAAAATGAGTCAGTGGAATGCTCGTTGAACTCTGTGTGGGACTGAGGTAGGTGTGTTTGTGGAAATCACCCTATGTGGTAGTGTTTTGGGATTAGAGATGCAATCCTGTAGTGATGGTGTTTACAGCTTCTGCTGTGGCTTTCTGGTTTCTAGAGAAAGGTCTTCTCTTCTATCACCTGGCTGCTGGCACTGCCACCACCCTCGTGTTCCCTCCCTTGGATTGCCTGGGAGTGGAGGGAATGTCCGAAGAAAGCTGATTATGGGTCTTGAGTCTTGGATTCATGTGTCGGGCTTGATTTAGTACTGGGCATTTCCTCCAAATGCCAGAGTTCAGGGTAAAGACCCAAGTCAATTTTCCCCTGACAAAAGTCAGCTCATTTTGTTTCCTTTTCTTACATCAGTGACTCCATGTGCCCAGAGCCTTTGTGTCTCTGTGAGTCTATTTCAGTGCCCCTCTCAAAGTCCATTCCATTTCTATCCCAATGTGACATCACTCACCTCTTCTCTGCTCTGTTCCCACTTCCTTGGTAACTATTTAATAATTCTGTATTTCCAACCTTTGTAAATTGTATCTCAGGTTTCACAAATGTCTCTGCTTTTACAGATGTAGCTCTTGGCTCTGTTTGTCTTCACTCCAGGTTGAGAGAGTAAAGATAATCATTTTCAATCTATTATTGTGAAATTGAAAATGGGTGGTGAGTTCTTAACCGTCTTGGAAATAAAAACTCTTTACTCCATCTTGTGACTGAACCCCATTTTCAAAAATTGTTTGAGGTCAAATCAAGGCTCTGCTGATGAGAAAAGAGTTTGGAGCCTAAACTCCAGCTGCCCTTTGCCCCTGTTGCCGCCTTCCCACATAATGCTGAGACACAATTTCTGGAACAGGCTGCCTGAAACCAATTATCTCACAAGTTCCAGCTTTCCTTGCTGTCCGGACTTTATTCTGCAGGAGAAAATGAAAGAATGCTTTAAAGTAGGCCACAGTAAATGCAATCTTAGGCAACTACATGAAAGGACTCTTCAAATAAGTGATACAATTTACTTCTAATCTAAACTGATCAACAATATCAAAATATCTTGCTTTCTTGTTTACCCATTGTTCTAAAGTTACTCTCTGCTTGCTTGTGAGTTTCTTTGTTATTTTGTAGGGTCTCATGTAGTCCACCCATTCTCTAATTCATTCCATAGCATGGATGATGGCCTTAAACTTCTGATTCTTCTGTCTCTCTATTCCTAGTGCTGTGATTGCAGGAGGCTACAGCCATAAACAGGTAAAAGCTATTGTTTTTGTTTCTTAGCTGTCTTTTAGTGGAAATAATACCCATGAGTGAACTGTTGTCCATGAAAGAAGTTATGGAAATTCTATTTCATAAAGCATGGCCTCAGGTACCTTTAATGTGCAAGGAGTGCCATGGAAAACACACCTATGGCATTCATGTCATTAAGCAGGAAGATGCTCAGTAATTACTGATCCATAGGAAAGCACTCAAAACTTTTGGGACTCAGAACCACAGTAGCAACCCTAGTAAGTTCTCAGACTCTCTGGTGGAATAACAACAGAAATCTGAAGGGAAAGCCTTCTCTTAGAGCATCCTGTCGAAGGTCTGGTCTCGAAAGGTAGTAGCGGGAGGTGGAAAGAGTTAACATGTATCTCCAACGTAGGCTTCTCAACTCTGTGCCTGTTACCTGGCAGGGGTATCTCATGCTGGATCCATAGTTCCCTGGTCCTTGGATAACATGCTCGTATAAAAGTACTAGGAAAGACAGAGGTAAATTTCCTGACTTAGTGTTAGAGCTGTTTGTTCTCATTTTCAATGACCTGTGTTGGTGATAGGCTTGTCTGGTCATAAGGAGAGGGAAGCCCAACTCTCTTGCTTAGTGAAATATGTCAACACTATAGAGGATGGCATCGAGGATATTGTGCAGTTATTATTAGAACAAAATCAATAACAGAGAATAGATTTTCAGCAAATGACACAAACCAACCACTAGCTCCACATAGACATAAACTCAGAACACATAATCAAGTCACTTGAAATAACCAGCCAGCACATCAGAAGTTCAAATAATTTGAAATATATTATTTTCCTTCATAACCTGCATGCTGTTTGGAAAAATAACTCCTCTTCATCCTACCAAAACAATATGCACTTTCAGGACACCTTCTTTTCACTCATGCAGGTTCCCAGCACGGAATCATCTTCCATACATTATTTACTGTAATCCTTAAAAGGAGACTTAACTGACACCTCCTCAGGGGGGCCGCCCCTGACACTGGGTTCTTGACTGTAATTAATCACCCCTCCTTGATAGCTGCAGCATGCTATTTCAACATGTACTTGGCTCTTACTCAATTCTGCTTGTATTATGATCAGACATTTGTAGATGTTCCTTCTCCACCAGTCTGTGCCCTCCAGAGAAGCTTTTCTACTATCATTGTGGTTTTCCCATGAGGCTTTGATTTTTGGCCTACTAGCTTATTAATCAAGCAAACACATCTGCAGGGATAAAAGCACCTGTATTTCATAGGTCAACTGACTAGTCATTCCACTTATAATTTAAATGATTTGTGTGAATGAAGTAGGTTAAAGGTGCACAGACTACAGTGCATTGTAAGACTTGAAAAATAGAGATGATTTGGTTGTAGCTATTTTAACATGGTCTAAGAAGAGAGAGAACGTTCTTCCTCTTGACCAATTCAATTTTAATAAAAGAGAGATTGGTATCATACTGAAAACAAAACAAAGTAGCACAAAATAAGCCTCCTTCTGGATTAGTGCAGCCCTGAATTTTTTTGGCTACATAGTAAGACTGTTACTCCTAACTCTTAAAACCAAAGTCATCTAAGAAAGCATACAGTGTTCTAACCCACAAAATCCTTTCTCCAGCCCCATGCAAACATTGTTTTAACACAAATGAATGGCTGTTCTAAAAAAGAAAAGTGACTATAGAACTTCTATTTGTCATCTGTGTTTAGGCAACAGACATTTCTCTGAATAGGTGTAAATTATAAAAACATAATGGTTGTGTGTGTGTGTGTGTGTGTGTGTGTGTGTGTGTGTAATTATGAAAATTCTCCAATGTTCTCAAGAAAAATATGTCTTAGGTTCAGATTAATGCCTAAGTAAGTGCCATGACTTTCTGTTAGAACTGAATATTTTGCTTTGGTCTAAAGTAGTTATAAAGTGGGAGGAGCACATGATTAGTTCTTGAGAGAAGACGGGGCAGGTATATCATTGGAACACATGGCATATATTTATAAAATCCTGAAGGAATGTATAAGAAAGAAAAATTAAAAATGCTATGACGGAAGTATTAGATATTTTCTGTGGTGAAATCCATTCCTAAGACTTCCACAATTCCTCATCCATGTGCTCTCATGATGTAGCCTGTGTTACAGATGCTGAGAACCTGCGCTCCCAAGGTAGAGCTTGCATTATAGATGCAGAGAGCTTGTGTTCCCATGATGTAGGCTGTGTTACAGATGCTGAGAACCTGTGCTCCTATGAGGGAGGCTGTATTACAGATGGAGAGAGTTTGTGTTCCCATGATGAGGCCATGCTGAGAACGTGCTGGAGATAGATGTGTAGGTGTGCCATTGCATTTGCTCAGATGATGTCTACACAAATTGAATACTTGAAATACTAAATGTTTGATATTTAGAAGGTTAAGCATTTTTAGCCAAAAGTTATTTTCTGTACTAAACTGTTCTAGGGGATAAACATGGTGGCTTATGTCTGTAATCCCAGCACTTAGCCAAAGTAGAGTGTGGTATATTTCAAATTCAAGGCAAACCTGTCAATAAAATGAGTTTGGGGCTAGTGTGGGCTATAGAATAAGACCTCCTCATAAAAATAATAAGAAAATAAAGGTCTAGAATGAATTCAGTGATCCACTGCTTTGATAAGGTTGAAGATATGTGTCCTCTGGACTTTAGATAAATGATCATACCTGTACACGTACACACACAAACATATATGCCCATGCACACACATGTGCACACACATACACACATATGCATAGCACAAATACTTTCCTATACCCAGAAAGAAGAGAAGAAATCCTATGAACGCTTGTGAATAGATGAGTAATATAATATTCTTGTCACTAATATAAGATACACTCATAAGTATTTTCTACTATTTAAAATATAAATATAAAGCAGGAGACTATAGTAAAAATTGGGTATTTCAAAATAGGGAAGGGTTGGTGCTGTTCATGTCTCGGTGCAGTTTGATTGATAAATGACCAAGGATCAATTTTCTCAAAACATCTTGTTGACTTTCAAATAACATGTGTTGAAAAGAAGATGGAAAACATGTGCCATGTTTTGCTTTTCTTTCTTAGAGATGCATGGTGTCATTATAAATCTTATGGTAGATGATATGCAGTTAACGTATTATGCCAATAAAAATTGATCTGTAAATCATAGAAAATGAAGAATAAGCCATGGTACTTTCTTGAGACAGGATCTGACTGTGTAGCTGAGCCTGGCCTGAAATTTGTGTTGATTTTCCTGTTTCTGCCTCCTGCATGATATATTTGCAAGTGTGGACTGCCACACCAGTTACATACAAGATTTTGGAAGATCATTTATGAAACTACCATTTTTTAAAGTGCTTCCTAATCCTTCTGTAAATTGTCATTATTTTTCTTTCATCTGATTCTATTCTTCAATAATATAAAATGTGCTACCCTTTAGCATTTGTTTAGTTCATGCATGGCTAATATTATGATTAATAGCTGTAATTTATAGATTAAGAAGAAAAGGGAGATGAGATGGCATAGCAGAATAAAGTACTTGCCCTATGAGCCTGACAATCTGAGTCTAACAACCAGAACCTACAAAAAGGTGTATCATGCATGTGCCCCACAAACTGCACACACACACACACACACACACACACACACACAGAGGGAGAGAGAGAGATCAAAATATTTTTTAAAAATATGTCTTCGATGAAATTTGGTTTTAAAGTAACAAAGCTGGAATTTTGAAAGCTGGACACCCCACTTCTACCTCTGAGCCGACTCGTGGTTTGAAGGAAGAAATTACTAATCTCTTTTCTAGGAAACCAGCAGAAAGCAGACAACCTGGCCAAGCCAGCTTTCAGATGTGATCATCTTTGTTTGTACAAGTTTTCCCTAGAGTGTGGCCTTAGCACGGGCAATGCTTGGATTCAAAACCCACTATCTAATACCAAATCTATTTGGGTTACAGTGCTACTTACATCCCTGTTTTTCTGATCCATGACCCAGCTTTCTACCACACAGTTGCAGCTAGCAGAGACTTTTCTTTGACTTTCATGGAGTTGTGGCAGGGTTTCATAGAGGGGAGAAATAGCCGTTGGGTTCTCCTTTCTACAGCTTCAGTCTTTGCAGATGCCTTGCCTCTAGGCTCCTCCACTGTTTTGTCTCAAGCTGTTCTAAAATATAGCTAATCTCAGGCTTGTCTTATTGTCCACAGTTTCCAGCTTTTCTGTCAGTGTGAAACCCGTATTCCTCTGGGGACATTTATTTTCTGATAAACCCTGACTAACACAATGAAATGAATCTTTCAAGCAACTTTGTCTGACATGATCAATTTACTTAAGGATGTTCTTTAAATGCAAGTCCCCATGGCTGAATCTGCATGGCCTGGATCCCCATTCAACATCTCAATGACAATGATTTTGACCTCATTCATATACGTGGCTCAGTTATGAGGATTTTAATGCATTCCTTTGCCCTCTCTCCTCATAGACAAAACAAAACAAAACAAAACTGTGCATTCAACAGTATTCAGAGAGTGTGTTTATACCTCTACTAGTGACCAGGAAAACAGACCTTATCAGCACTAAACAGTTTAGAAATGCAGGTTCTACAGGGTCCAAAAATAACTACTACCTCCTGGTTCCAAAACAAAGAAATTTGAATGTTCACATCTTTAAATAGAAAAGAACCACAGAGTCTATGTACCATTTTGCAGACTGTTGTTAGAATCTTTTCTAATGCTAACTGCAGTATTAATCTGTTCTCATTAGGAGCTGTATAACCCTTAAGTGTATGAAATATCACAGTGTGTATTTTTATGTTCTCTACTTAGTCGATCTATCAATTAGAACTATTTTTGAGCTGTCAAATGATACTATTGAATTTTATACATATTCTTGTATGTCTCAAAATTAGTTCATAGACTTACTTTGTTGGATTGTTACATCATCATTGACTGTGAGAATGTTTTTAATCTAGGGAAAGTGTGAGATAGCCATCATAGTGGCAACTATTCAAATGTATATGGATACCTTGAGATAACTTAAATTTGATTATGGAAATTATATAGTGTCATGAAGCCATTTATATGTGTAAAACTACATATTTAATCTTACACGTAAGCACAAGGATAGATTGATAGATCATAGTGTATTTTCATAGCATTTTCACTGAAAGCTTTCAGATAGTTATATCAAGTGCAAGCAACTTGAACAGTTGCAAGCAATATAAAGAATGAAAATGTAAAAAATGAAAATGGAAAGAAAGAAAATGTAGAGAATGAGAATCCTCCACATGTTTTATAAAGCTTGATATGTTCTAATCTAATTGTAATTAATATTGATATAGTAGGTGTCTATAGCCTCATACATCCACAGTTGTTCATATTCTAATTTCTTATTCAGAATTTGAAAAGTTATGTTTATCATGGAATATTCATTCATTTTCATACTTCATGTTTACACAGTTGAACAAAATATAATGTCTTTACTAGACCTTTTATTCCCCCAAATTGATTCTTACCTACTTTATTTTTCTCTTCTGGTTGTGGATTCATACCATAAAGTTAAACAACCTTGAAGTTATTTCCTTATAATATGATTAACTTTTATTTCATTAATTTCTGTTTTTGTTTTTTATTATTTTGGTTATTCCTTGTTGGGTTTGGTTGCTTTGGTAGCTGTTTCTCTCTGCCCTGTGTCCCTCCCAATGCTGGGATCAGGCTCATGGCAAACACTCATCACACTGAGCTTCATTCCAGTGGTCAGTTATTATTTCTCTAATTGACTTAGATGACAACTGAATAAAGGATAGCAAGCGTGTCTCCTTTCTAATACTCTAGTTCTAGTATCCGCACATTCTTCATTTCCTGAAGCTTGCATACATTATAATATATTGCAGTTACATAATATATTCTTCTGATTTATTTGGCCTGTGGGTGAGTTAGAATTATATCTATCTCTAGTTAAGCTCTGTTTGTGGACTTCTTAGTTCTGTTAAGGTTTTACTATCTCATATATGGTAAGAATTTTTTGTGTACTAGAAACAATAGATGCTTTATTTTTCTGTGTCAAGATACCATGAGTTCTGGCTGTTTATTTTCAGATATATTTTGTACACTTAATTTTTTTCATCTTTGTGAGCAACTGTGTAATGATTCAGTGTCTACTTTCTTTCAATTCTATGACTTTGCTTGCTTACTTTGTTTCCACGTGCACAGTTTTAGCCTGCTGCATCTTCATCTTCAGGACTGCTTCCCATGAGCACATAACAATAATTCACAGCTCCTTCTGTGTTTTCTTAAACCCCCTTCAGATATTGTCAAGAGCTTACCTGCTTCTCTCCTTAGCTGAGTCCATTCCTTTATATTATATGGGTCCTCTGCTTGGTGTTCAAGCTTAGTCATGTGACCTCTTGCATGAATATCCCCTTTCCACTGCTCTGTATGACTCCCCCATCTACTGCTTACCTTCACTTGCAGCAGCTTTTGATCCACTCACTACCTTTATTCCTTCTCATCCTATCTATAATCTCTGAACCTCAGAGGAGCCCAGCTCTGTTCCATACAGGCTTGGAAGTAGGTCAGGTCCGTCCTCTGTGGGATGTCAGATCCCTTTCTTTAACGTTGCAGTGTAGCACTCTCAAGGTTATAATTTGTAAAGTGCAAGATTGTTTGAGTGTAGATTCTGAAAAAGAATGGGTATATTTAGAAAATTAATAATCACTTTATAATATATTTCACATAACTCAATAAAGTTTTCATATGTTAAGAAACTATGGCATTAAAAGAATAAGTCTTCCAATGGTTAATGGCTGCATTATAGTAGAAACGGGTTTGATACCAGCACCTTGTTCTTGTCACTGTCCAGCAGCCCTCATGCAAAAGATGGTTTGGTAAGTTGGAGGAACAAAGCTTTTGCCATACATAGCTTATTAGCCTCTCCACAGTCAAACACAGTCAACAGTGTTAAGCGGCTATGCAAACGGAATATGTCCATTTAGAAGCTGTGCTTACTTCATGCTTACCTGCTTATAAGATGGTATTGGCTTGTTTAATCAAATTTATGAAATCATGTCCTCTGGGTCACATCATTCTATCCTGATGCCTGCACTGGATCACTGGATCTCACATCGTTGTGTTTTGTGACAGATCAACAGACCTGCCATATTAAAGTGCTTGGATACTTGGAGAAAATGATTTTCCCAGACTCACGCCCCAAATCATTAAACACCCTTCCTAGAGCGGCTTCAGAAATCATGCTTCTTGGAGCACGTGAAGGGAGTCTTCTCAGTCTAAGACCCTGAACCTCTGAGCCTGCAGAGTAATGGAAGAGCTCGTTCTCTCTTAATAGACTAAACAGGCACTTGCTCTTCTTAGCATCTCAGAACACCATGGGCTTCAGGCCAAGGTTCTATAAAAGAAGAACATTTAGTTATATTTCTGAACATATTTTTAAAATAAATCTATAAAAACATTTTATCACTTCTATAATTAGCTATTTTATATGTGAATTCCACAAATCTTTTATAAAGTTTTATTATTTGGATGAAAAACATGAGCACTTAGGAGACAAATTTCCCATCTGCTCTCTGAAGCTTCACTAAGTAAACTGCCTAGAAGAAAAAGACATGGAGTTCCAGTATACATGCCAAGGCAAGCCCTGCAATACCCTGGGAACAAACATGAACCCTGAGTGCACACATTTCATCCCCTTTGCTACAGTAGAAGAAAAATACAAATTCTAGGGTGTGGAAAACTTTCAGGAGAACTCTGTCTGGTTGTCCAACACACAAGGTCTGGAACAAAGTCTGTTTGGCCACAGACCAGACAATATCTTGCAAATGGCTTTCTATTGCACATGAGAAAGAATGATACGGGATAAAATATCTCTCTCCCTCTCTCCCTCTCTCCTTTCCTCCCTCCCTTCTCCCTCTGTGTGTATGTGTGTGTGTGGGTCTTCCTTAAGAAGAATAGGAATGAGTTAGTTCAGTCTTTCCTAAAAGCAAAAACCAAAAAGCATAATTTTAGTCCTCTCTTGATTAAACTTATCAAGTAGATAAGAAAAACCTTCTCACTCCACAGAGGGTGAAAGAGGCAGGTAGAGGTCAGAAGCCTCTCAAGTCAGTTCGTTTTAGTGGCCCAACTAGCTTACTTTCCTGGGATTGTTCTCAGCCTAGACAGTGGTTCAGTAGACTATCATGATGACTGTAACTGCTATTGTATCATGAGTTTGTTGGGTGCCAAAGTCTAGAGGTCACCCATCTGCAGAAAGTAGGTAGTAGGTCTTCATTAGGACTTGAGGGTGTTTCCTAGTGGTCTGCATCTTCACTGGATGCACACAGTTTCCTATTTTAAACCTCACAAGGAGAATGTTTGGAATAGAACAATTTAAAATGGTACCATACAGGTCTTTTTAAAATAGAAACAACACTTTTCTGGCTTCTCATCCCATGCATTTAGGAATATTAAAACCTGCCTCTAGCTTCAGTGTCTCAATTCAGTGTCAAGAATTTATGTGTTGATAATAATAAAACATTGACAGACTTAAATGTAGTATATTTTAGAAAATAAATACACATATGTTCAAAATAATTTGGTGAGAAAAAATATTTGTTTCATATTGTCAACACAAAATTTCATATTGTTAAGACCTTAAATTTAGGTAATATTTGAGCATTTGACTTCTACAGAGTATTTATTGTGTAATGAAACAGTCCTGGAAATGATGGAAGTATTTTTGTAAAAATTTTAAATATTCATAAATTATGGATATGTCTCCCTACATATCACACTAAAAATACACAGAGACTAAATTTTTAAAATACTGATTATTAGAAATACCCATTAAATTTGCACCACACAGTTCATGTGCTAATATTAGCCCATGGGTGTGTCTTCAGGTCTACATTTATAGACTCCAGGAAGCAATCAGACTGATGTAAGGAATTCATTACTCTAGTCAATACTGCATGACCTGGAGCAGGAAAGGACATTTTAACAAGGGCTTTTAAGTTTTAAAATTACATATAAATGATAATTATTTTCATGGTCACACTAATCAAGGCAAGATTAGCTTGATCATTACAGTAAAATGTAACAAATATGAATAGAAAACTGTTCTAAAGATAATCATTGGACCTGGGTACTTTGTCCTCTTCTTAGTTTTGGTCATCTCCTAGGTAAGAGTTCTGTTCACTGAGTCCTGGAAGCCACTGAATCCAGAAGTTTGTCAATACTAGTGACTATATTATTACTTAATCTAAAATATCTCCATTTTAGCAGAGCTTAAAGCATACTAGAACATCCTTCCCGAAGTTAAAATCAATAATAGAGTAAGAAGGATCTCTGGAGAAGTAACTGTGCCACGTTTGAATAATAATTGCTGCTTATGTGACGCTTCTCTGGTCTTTGAAAAAACTAAGTAAGTAAAATCTGTATGACATGGATCTACTCAGAAATGGCTACTGTTCTCCCTGGACTGGACCCTTGAAGAAAGTACTATAGTTTGAGTGGCTGGCTTTGAAAGTTCCTTCTGACTCTAAAGACTACAGTCCTGTATCTTACTCTCAAATACTTTATGAGGTTGAACAGTTCTCAGGAGAAACTTTGAGAGTTCAGTAGCATCTTTTAACAAGCACTGGAGAAATGAAGAAGAAGAAGAAGAAGAAGAAGAAGAAGAAGAAGAAGAAGAAGAAGAAGAAGAA
>JADRCH010000011.1:19079914-19114425 GCA_019843965.1 Rhynchomys soricoides
ACAGTGTGCTCTTATACAGGTGACCTGACACAGTGTGCTCTTATACAAGGTGACCTGACACAGTGTGCTCTTATACAAGGTGACCTGACACAGTGTGCTCTTATACAGGTGACCTGACACAGTGTGCTCTTACACAAGGTGACCTGACACAGTATGCTCTTATACAGGTGACCTGACACAGTGTGCTCTTACACTGGGTAAACTGACACCATGAGCTCTTATACAGGTGACCTGACACAGTGTGCTCTTGTACAAGGTGACCTGACACAGTGTGCTCTTACACTGGGTAAACTGACACCATGAGCTCTTACACAAGGTGACCTGAGAGAGTGTGCTCTTACACAAGGTGATCTGACACAGTGTGCTCTTACACTCTTTCAATCATGGAGTGAGCTTGAAACTTGGCTAAATATTATTATTGAGTTTCATACATCTTTTCTCAAACATTTTGTCCTCTACCACTTGCTCCCAGAATCCTGTGTCATTCAGATTATGTATGCTGGATGTGCTCACTTTGGTGTAGCTTTGCTTCTAACAATATTCTTTCCTTTTGTTACATTTTTGTCTTCATTTTCAAATTTTTTTGATCATAACTTATTGTATACAAACTCCCTATCTCCCTTTCTGAGATTTTAAATATCCTTCATAGCAATACATTGCCTCAGACTTTAGTGTTTTAATATTAGACTTTAAGTATCTCTCATTATTTCTTACTTAGTATAAAATTACGAATATTTATTTTATAAATGTCTCAATGTTTTATATTGACAGTTTAACTAATATTTGGGTAATTGCAAGATGTCAAAGAAAATATCTTATGTGGATCAACTTTTGCTCATACATGTTGTCTTAGTCAGGGTTTCTATTCATGCACAAACATCATGACCAAGAAGCAAGTTGGGGAGGAAAGGGTGTATTCAGCTTACACTTCCACATTGCTGTTCATCACTAAAGGAAGTCAGGACTGGAACACAAGCAGGTCAGGAAACAAGAGATGATGCAGAGGCCAAGGAGGGATGTTTCTTACTGGCTTGCTCAGCTTACTTTCTTATAGAACCAAGGACTACCAGCCCAGGGATGGTACCACCCACAATGGACCCTCTGCCCTTGATCACTAATTGAGAAAATGCCTTACAGCTGCATCTCATGGAGGCATTTTCTCAGTTGAAGGTCCTTTCTCTGTGATAACTCCAGCTTGTGTCAAGTTGACACACAAAACCTTCCAGTACACACGTCAATACTCATTAAGGCTTGACATATTGTGAATGTGTATATGTGTATGTCTGCTGTGTGTGTGTGTGTGAGAGAGAGAGAGAGAGAGAGAGAGAGAGAGAAAGAGAGAGAGAGAGAGAGGCAGAATCTTTATGTGTATATGTATTATATGCTTGGGTAGGTGGTTATGTGAGTACACTTAGCTGCATTTAAGACACTGTAGAACAGAAAACATTTTTTTGTAATACTTTTAATTAAATAGAATTACATCACCTTCCTTTCATCCCTGCAGCCATTCCCATTTATTCTCCATTGAACCTCTCCTGTGCTCCCCTCAAGATTATATCCTCTTTTTCTTTCATTATATGTTGTTAAACACACACATACATGCTCATGTATGCACAAATCTATCTATCTATCTATCTATCTATCTATCTATCTAATCTTCTGATTCCCTATTTCTTCTTTGTACATGTGTGGTTTCAAGTCTGACCACTCTGCACTGAACATCCAGAAGAAACATTTTTTCTAGTTTTGCTTCATACTGCTCCTGAAAACTAATTGTACAAGTTAACAAGTGACACAGATATCCAATTATGGCTGTGAGCCAGGCCACTCAGGAGGTTGAGGCAGGAGGATCACCTGGGTCTGGAAGTTGAGGTTCAAACACTCAAAAACTGCCTAAAAGTTTGCTTCCATTGAAGCTTAACATGTTTAACACTTTTTGAATTTATTACGAGGTGAGTTTCAAAACTGAAAGATAATTCAAAATGAAATATGCAAATACTGTAATAAATTGAAACTGAAAAATTTTGATTTTATTTTCAGTTAAGTGATCCTTTTTCTTGAACAGGGTGAAACAAATTTGATACGTTTTGAAAGCAGAATACAATCTGTGAGTAACTGAGGGGGAGCTCACCTTCACTAATGCTAATCAGACACGGTATTTATGGAGGTCAAAAGAATAGTTTTCTATACATAGCCAACAAGGCAAACAACATAACTTAGGAAGAAAGCTTAAGACTTTCAAGCTTTGAAATAAAGGTGACAGAAAAATCCCACCATTTAAAACTGCATGTAGTCATGAACTGCTGACCTCCCAAAATGTTGCTTAATGTCAGTAAGTTTCAAAGAAAAGTGGAAATAAATACAGAGCCCATGAGGGTGGGTGATGAGGCCAACATGACATGGGCTCTGCAGTCTAATCATTTTCTTCCCCCTTTTTCCTTCCTGTCTCATCTTTTTGAGTTAGTCCTAGCTCAGGGATCTAAGTAGTTTTACATGTGACTCTTCACTTTCTGACTGTCTGTCCATGATGGAGCTTGTATGAGCCTGAGTCCTCGTCCTGCAATGATGTAGAGATAGAAGGGGCAACCCTGGCTTCTGAGAATGAATCATGGCCTCCTTGCTGTTCTCCATCCTCCCAAATGCTTAAGGATGATTTACCTTGCATTTGACAAAACAGCCTATACTTTTATTTATGGAAGGCTGTTTCCTAATTGCCCTACTCATTATAACAGAGTAGTTTTCGGGGTATCTACATAAACCAATGAAATATAAACTGATCTATCCATGGCACCAATAAGGAAATGTAAAACTGGAACTAGCGACACTTGAGCCCACAAACACATGGGTCAAAGTAGGATATTGGTCTTCTAGGCCAGGGCTTAAAGTGAAGTGTGTGTTTGGCATACAAGGTAATCTGGGTTCAAACTATGGAACAAATATTGCTATCTGTTCAACACGTATGAAAATATTTAAAAGCAAAATGACAGACAGACAAGTAAACAACAAAAACCTGAGGTCTAAGTTGGGTACTAGAGTGGTTTTGTATTAGTCTTTCCGTTTGTTTGTTTTTTGTTTTTGTTTTTGTTTTCTTTCTCTTGGTTGCAGTTATGTTTAGTTTTTAGAGGAGTCAATAACCTGTCAGATCCTGAGTAAAGACAGAGACTTCTACTCACAAATTCTTCAAAAATGTGTCTTCAACCTCTTGAGTAAATTAAAAGTCAGAGCTTCAGGGAAGGCAGTGTAAGCAGTACACTGGATGATGCTACCCTAGCATGCAGCGACACTTGCTCAGTAGTTATCATCATAGATGATGCCTAGGGCATGCCAGCCACTCTCATGGCTTTTAACCTCTGCAAAGTCTACAAAATTTATTTTAGTATTTTTACTTTCAGGGAAAATGCTGAGGTATAGAAAGAGAGAGGTTTTTTCATTCTTCTCCAAACTAACTCATCTAGAATGCCCTGGATCCAGAAATTTGTTGAAGGCTGGGCAGGTAGTGGGCTTTACTACCCTCAGCCTGTACACATCATTCACATGCTGGCTCATAAGGACAACTCTGCCATTTGTAGTTCAGAAAGTGATGGTTAGCTTCCAAAACAAACACTGTACTTACTTGAAACTGAAGATATCCTAGAGACAAGTATTGGTCCTAACTATCTTCCCTCACACTTTGAGACAACAGGTGACTGACTCAGAGGCATATAAGGAGATAAAAGTAGAATTTCCTTAATTTTCCCCTAAATACAAATATATGAAAGTATGGAAAATTTAAACAAATTTCTGTATTAATTGGATAAATATAATATGTATACACATACATGCATACACACATATGGAAACAACCATTCCCGAATGTCAAATAACCCCTCAGAGTTTTCTCCACAAGTCTTGGAGGCCACCCTGAGGACTCTGGTTCCTCACAATCATCTGAAGCAATGCCAAATGCAGACAATGACAACATTTTTAATACCTTTCTCTGAAACCAAAGCCATTTGACCCAGAGAAGATGCAACTAGACACAGAGGTCACGGCTGGTACTAACCATTTAATTCACCATTTAGAACCCAGAACTTGCAGCCTGGGGTTCTGATAGGAGCTCTAGAGTATTTGTTAGAAAATTCACAGGAGTAAATGTCTCTTTGCCTTACATTGTTACTGTCACACCTCCACTGGGGTAGTCACTTTGTTAGCATCTCTCTGTGAGAGTTTGGGGGAGGAATCCACATGGACACAATATTTCCCAAGCTGCCTGTTCTTTTGCTGATTCCTGGTTTGCCAATACCCACCTTTAAAATATGCGCAGCTCTGCCTGTTTGACATATATTTATTTTTATAAACTTTGAAAAGTTAAAGGGAAAAAAAAAGGCCAACTGCAGTTTAAATACACAGGATACTGGCACTTGTAGAAAACCTGTGGTTGCTTGGCAACCAGAGGGTGACTGTTTGAGGAGCTCAGGGAGCTTTGACAATAGGACTTCAAGATAGGTGAAGGGCAGTAGGAGGCATTGAATCTGCTGAAAGGAATCAGAACATGAAGTCGTTATTTAAATAAAGATTCATCTCTCTGTGTGATGATTCTCCAGAGGTAATCGGCTCGTGTGCTGCTCCCCTCTACAGACATAACAGAGGAATGTAGCCTCAGATTAGAATTGTAGCATGGGCAAGATGCTGCCCTAGCTACTGGGACGTTCTATCTGTCACCAGAGTTGCTACACTGCCTTCCTAGTCAGTGACACAGTAGAGAAAAAGACTTGATTTGGAAAAGTCTCTTAAACTTAATAAAGATCAGTGATCATTAACATGGACCGCATGCTGACTCAATCAGCGCAGGGCTTTGCTAATCACAGGCTTTTTTTTTTTTTCCTCTTGTCCATCTGTTTTTAAGAATTCTGAGAATCTGCTCCAGATGTTCACGTAAATATAATAGGTTGGTTCCATGCAAAAATAACATTCTCCACCGTGCGTGTGTAGCCATCTATTCATTCACTGTCAACTGTATTTAGTCTTCAGTGATAGAAATAATAATAATAATAAATATAAATTTCTGAGTATCATGGTGGACTGCTTTCTCCCCCGTTCTCCCATCTCCTTCCTCTTTCCGTACCTCATCCTCTACCCCTTGCCTCCCCTTTCATTCATTCCCTCTCCCTTTTTCATTCTCCTTCTGACGCCTCTCTTCTCTCTGTGAATGAGTTGTATGTATATTCTGCTGAGTATTTTTCCTAGCCTAATACAGCAGAGGATCTGTGCTGTGAGTTGTCAGTAACAGCATGAAAGTCACATGTGACTGCTACATTCTCTGTGTAGCTTAGGCACCCCTTAGACTGGCACATCAAATATGGCCAAGCTGAAAGGGGGAGAAGCATTGTGTTTCTTGCTGAGTGCTGAAGGTATACCATGGTCCCTGCTAGATCTCTGTCTTTGACTTTGTACCTCTGCCCCTTCCCCCAGCCTACATCCTCTGAAAACTCAAAATTGAAGCAAAGGACAGACATATGGCGTTTACAGACTTGTTATACATAACAAATGACTAAGTTGATAAAACTGAAAGATTATGGAAATGGTCAGCTGAAAGATCGTAAAAATCAAATTAGGGCAAATTTGAGCCTTTTTTGTGAAGAAGAAAGTGCATTTTTAAATACCTCCCTGTACAATAGGCTTGAAAGTATTTCTGAGTAACTACCAGTTTTATGGCAACTAAAAATGCTTGAACCCAGCTGGTTGTAGATATGGCAATCAAATCTAATCTAAATCATGGTGTAATGTTAAAAAAGAGAAATCAATTTAAAGAGCTTCAGACCAAAGGCTTCAGACTGCACAATGAGTATTAATCCCAACAACAAATTCTCTTTTTACCTGAGTTCAGAGGTTGGTAAATTAAATGTTCTAGTAAATGTAGTTGTAGAATATTTTCTAGACAATCAAAGAAAATAGACCCATGGGCTGTTAGAAAGAATGGAGAAGTAACCCTCATAGAATAATAATAAAATCAATTGAACAGGAAACAAAGAGGGAGGCTAACCCTGTGACATCACAAGAAGGCAGGACATGCCATTTCTCAAGCCACTCTGCACTCCTGGACTCAGTCTGTGGGGCAGACTACAGGTCAGAGCAATCTGTCCTGGCCTTCAGTGAGAACTTGCTGCATCAGCTTAGGAAAGGGTGGCATGAAAAGAATTTAATAAAAGTATGCTCAAATGTCTTACTTTTTTGTCTGGCTACCATTTACCCTTTCCATTACTTTTTAATTAGGTACAAAATTTATTAAAAAGACATAATCACATTTCATGTGGTACTTTTTTTTTTTTTTTTTTGTAAGTTGGAAAATAACTTTGTTTGTTCTAGGGCATTGGCCAGAGTCCCCTTAGAACTTCTGAAACTGCTTCTTGGTGCCAGCAGCTTTGGTGACCTTGAACACATTGAGTCAAATGGTTTTACTCAGGGGCCTGTACTCTCCAACAGTGGCAATGTCGCCGATCTGTACATCCCTGAAACAGGGGGACAAGTGCACAAAGATGTTCTTGTGATGCTTCTCAAAGTGATTGTATTTTTGGATGTAATGGAGATAGTCTCGGCAGATGTCAGTGGCCCTATGCATCTTCATCTTCGTCATGACACCAGAGAGGATGCAGACATTACCAGTGAAAGGGCATTTCTTGTCTGTGTAGGTGCCCTTGATGACCTCCTTGGGCGTCTTGAAGCCTAGACTGATGTTTTTGTAGTACCAAAGGAGTTTTTCCTTACCAGTTTCTCCCAGCAAAGCAAGCTTCTTGTTTTGAAAGATTGTAGGCTGCTTTTGATAAGCATGCTCTGTCTGAATGTCGGCCATCTTTCCAGCAGCTAGAGTAAAGGAGAGGTAGGCCCAATCCCGGCTTGCTTATTCACCACACGAGGTCTGGAGCAGGCACATTCTTAATAATTGTTTATGTATACAGGTTTTTTTTTCTTCTAAATATCTTTCCAAATTATTCAAGTGTGTATAGGACACACGCTTAGGTGTTGGAGACGATTGGGCATGCTCCCACTGAAGAGAGTTAGACTCATGCCCTGGAGATAAAATTGTGAGGTTCTTTGTAAAGAATCACAGATAGAACTGTAAAACCAAAGGGGAAGATTATCACACAGAATTATTTTATGGGGCTGATGTAACTTCATAAAACCTTAGAGAGAGATCAAAGGCAGAGGCCAGAAATGCAAGCGAAAGAAGCAGCAGAGATCAAAGTATGGAGAGGAGTTGACACATTATCTTTCTTTGAATATGGAGCTTGCCAAGAACAAAGAAAATTCAACATCCTTTTAAGCTGGGACAGTCTCTAGATGACAGCCTGCAAGCAAACAGTCCTGGAGATCCAAACAAATCAACTCTATCACATCCTGAAAATCTGGGAAGGACACTTCCCTTCTGCAACCTCCAGAGAGGAGGCTGCTAGACTGGGCCATAGTAGACTTAGCAGGACTGTGTGCTGTGTTAAGCCATCAGCACTGATAACTATTAGTTATCACTAGCAGACAACAGATGCGCCAGACACTTCCTCAGACACTTCGTGGTTGCAACTGCCAGGCCTGGCCTTGATTTCTTACTTGAAATGAAGTACTGAAGACTTTGACAACATAGACTAAATTATGATTCTACCTCATAGGATCTGTTGTGTTCTATATGTTTACACAGCCATATGTCTGTTGATGGACATGTGTATTGTTCCCAACCTTCTACCGTTGTGCCACAGCACATGGCAGGTGTGTGGTATCTACAAGATGATTTCATACAGACAGAATAACAGTCAGAGGACATACAGGTGTATCACCTTCATTGGCACACACTTAATACACATGATAAAGAAAGCACAGAGAGTAAACTCTGACTTATTATGTAGAGGCTGCTCATCTCAGACTGAGGCAACTTTGGCCATTTGTCTTGTGGTTAATGCTCTCCTTTATACTTGATTGTTATTGATGAAATAGAGAGATTGGATGCTTTATTTAGGTCTCAGTGATAACGAATGGAGTCACCTATCATTGCTATAATCTGTTTATTCCCTAACATCTGTTTTTGCTTCTACTTCCGTTCAAGCTGTTGATAAATAGTAGACAATTTTGACAGCATCTTTCATTGTGCTTAAAAACAATGATATTTTAGAAATGTTCATACGATCATGGAAACTGGATTCCTGTGTTCAGGTTTGTTCTAGTTTTTGGTTTTTGTTTTTTTTTTTTCAGGAGAAAACTGAAGTCTTAGCAGCCTCTTGTGGTGGGTAGCCTCTAAGAGACATACGATGATTCCTGTGTCCTGGTTTGGGCATAAACTAGATGTGCTGTCAGATTAGCAGAGAAAGTGATATGAGTGATGGGCTGCCACTTCAAGACAGGTTGTACAGAATTATGATTCCAATTCTCTCTGCCTCTGTCTTTGTCTCTTTGTCTGTCTCTTTCACACACATGCACACACATACACACATTTTAGACAAGTCAGTAGCCATACTGTGGAGAGATATTGTGGAGAACCTACCAGGAGTGAGCAGTCTACAGGTGTCTTCTATGTTCTCTCAACAGCCATACAAGTGGAGTTAGAGAGATATTGCTTACAGCTGGACCTTAGGGTGGAACGTAGTCCTGCATGACAAAAAAATTGATTGTAGCTTCCTAAGAGACCCTGAGCCATAACCACCTAGACATTCCATTTCTTATCCTTCACTCAGAAACTGGGATAATAAATGTGTTTCAACATAAACTTCTATATTTTAGGGTAATTTGTTATTTAGTAAAAGACAGTATCAATCAATTCACTTCATAGAACACATATCTAACTTACTACTTACTATAGAAACTAAAAATGAAGTATAGTATTACATAGACATCAAGGTGGGCTACCAGCATGCAAATTATCAGGTAGTGCAGATATGATAATAAGCAAGAACTAAAGTGGGAGTATGATCCCCTATTTAACATGCTGCACTAAACAAATTTTTGTTTGACTTTATTTCATTGTGAAGAGTGCATGTGTAAATATGTGTGTGTGTGTTTATGTGTATGTGCATATATGTGTGTGTGTGAGAGAGAGAGAGCATGCATGAGTGTGTGAGTATTCATGTGTGTTTGTGTATGCAATTGTACATGTTAGCATGTATATGAGTATATGTGTGTTCATATGCATGTGTGTGCATGTGTGTGCATATGTGTGTGTGTGCATGTGTGTGTGTGCATGTGTGTGCATGTGTGTGTGTGTGTTTGCTGTGGAGGGCGTGCACATGCAATGCCTAAGTCAGATGACAATGTGTAGTTTCTGCCTTTGTGTGCATACAAGCACAGGGCACAGGCTTGAACCATAGTTTTACCCACTGAGGCATCACCTTAGCCCCTTAAAAATGCTTTTTCATTACAGAAACATCTTATCTTTTTATTAGAGCTATCATGTCACAGAAATTTTTATTATGTTCAATCTAGAGAAATAAATATATGGATATATATATATATATATATATATACACACACACACACACACAAACACACACACACATATTATTTTCTTATTTGAACTTGAAGAGTTTTCTTTTTCTCAACAGATTGGTTGAATAGATGTCCATGCAGAGTGACCAGAAAAATCCTAGGAACAAATTTAAAGAAATGTCATCACCCAAACTAAATTATTATGTATCAAGTATTCATTTTCCTAATTGGAATCATAGCTTGGAAACCTTCTGCATTGCAATGTATCCTATGAAATTTAATACTTGAATGCACAACCTTAGAATAACTCAGAATTTCAATCAATGTTTCTTTCTAGACTTAAACAGGGGCCTTATGAGATAGCTAGTGTGTAGTATATCTCCCCTAATCGTAATTACATTAGGACTTGTTTAATCTAGGTTACCAGGCAAGATTTCTTTCCCGTGACTCATTTTACCATTAACTACTTGGAAATGATGACTGTGTATTTTTTTCAAATAAAGAGTTTTAGAATTACTATATTTATAGTATTGTGAAGGCAATTAAAAATTCCCATGCTCTTTATGCCACCTTAAATTTTTCACTAGCATCTAGCATTTGTCACAACCAGTCAAAAGTATTCATGTCATTCATTATTACTTAAATCTCTCAAAGTTGCAGGAGTTGCCTAGACTTTCCTTCGTTATGATAATCTTGAAAGGTTTGACAAGTATCAGTTGCATATATTGAAAGATATCTTTGTATGGAGTCATCGATCTTTGTTCCCACATACTGATTTTCTCTGAGCACAGGACAAGACAGGACAGAGCAACGCTCCATTTTCATCAGCAGAATTGTGGGTCCAGGCTTTCAGTGTGAATTCTCATTGTGGATACATGGATTCCCTCAGGTCTCTTTACCAGTGAACTTACACTTTTGTGTCCTTTACATAGGGAGGGCAGTCAGTGAGACATCCAAGCTTTGGAATGGATTGTTCTAGATTATTTATTCAGAAAGTTCCTTCTCATGCTTTGTAGTTATTATTGATAAGAAATGAATCATAAGCTTTCATATAATTATTGATTTCAGAATCTACTAATGTTCATTACTTTCTTGTTTTTGTGGCCAAGTATTTGAAAAAAAAGCAGCATAAGGGAAATTTGTCTATTTTTGTCCAGGTTTGAAAACATAGTTAAGGTATGGCAGTGGGTGCAGCCAGAGGAAGCAGGTATAGGGCTGCTGGCTCACATCTCTATGAACCAGGCAGGATATGGCTATGAAACTCAATGTTCTCCCTGACCAAAGCTCTGAAGGTTCCACAGACTCTCTCAGTTGCTCTACAACTGTTATGTGTTCAAAATATCAACCATTGGGGATAATTTCACATCAAACTGTATCACATATGAGTTCTTACATCCTCCATGTCTCTTAGCATGCCCCATGTCCTAAATGCCCAGTGAAGTCTCTTATAGCTGAAGTACACTGCACATGTCACTCTCCATTTTGTTTCTTTAGCCACTTTTCTTGACTAGATTTGAAAGCTTAAGGTCATCATGTCCAGGAGAGATGTTAGGAAATATATTGGGTTTTGTTTGTAATTTTGGATCTTAAAGGGTATCTTTACCTTTGGATAATTCCTAACAAAACATCAACAGAAAGATGCTTGTGTAGCCCTAGATAAAGCCTTTAACATAACAGACTATTAGATTTTGCATGATGTAGATTTGTATCTGAACAGTGTGTAAAAATGATCTTTTGGTGACGTGCACCAAGTGAAAAATGAGACTGTTTAATGGGCACTCTGGTCTACACAGACTTAGAGTATTGAGAACCAAGATGTGAATATGGCTTCCTGGGTATGGACACGACCAAGTCTTCCTGTTAGACGCACTGGAGTGAAGCTGAGAGGGCAGAGTATCAATATGTAGTGATGCATAAAGGTTAGGACAAGATGGGGGAAGAAACTATAAAGTCAGGTGAGTCTATAAAGAAACGTTCGGTGGGTCTTAAGATGTAGGTAGAACCCTGGCTGAAAACACATTTGTGTCTTAGTAAAATGACAACTTCTACTTCCCTTCCAATGTGTTTTTTTAAAAGAAACCTTCTGTTTATTACTGACAACTGTGTTCTAAACATTTGCTGATGTGATTATGAAAACAAGAAAAAATACAGTAAGTAAAATAAGAACAGAGTAATAATTTTTGGAATATATGATTTCACAAATATGCCTTTATTGGCTAAGAGTTGTAGTTACATATGCAAGACCCTGTTGGTGGCAAAGCTTGCAGAGAGGCAGGGCAGCAGAGTGTCTGCTTTCAACAAGATGATTTTGTTACAGAAACAGCATGAGAGAGAAGGTGCAGTCTCTGGGACTCACAGGGACTTGGTTACTGTCTCTCCCCCCCCCCCCCCAAATAATAAAATCTGAAATGTAGGCTGTCAGGTGGCTCAGGGGTTAAAGAGCCTGTTTGGGCTGTAGAAGGAGAGAAAAGACACTGTTTTGCAAGTTTGCAAGGATTTCCCTGACTTCAGCACCTGCAGAGTAAATTTACTCCCCACCCCCCAAACTGACATAAATGTGAAAAGAAAACCAGAAAAGCTTTACTTCCGAAAATACTTTCTGAGATGACTTTAAAATTCCAATTAAATATTTTGGCAAGAGTTTATTTCTTTGCTATGTTCACATATTTAGGATATAAGATTTGGGGGGTGATTTTCTCATATTTCTTTCATGCAATCTCTTATTTTAGACATTGTTTTTCCCCCACAAAAATGATTTTTCTGTTCTCCTCCAATTAATTTTCCATTGGATTAAGTGACAGGGTCTTGTGACTTATGTTTCAGGATGATTTCACAGCTCCGCCTTTTCTTTAATGTCTTAATATTCACTTAGTTTCAAGAAAAGGAAGGCACTGTAGTGGAGACTACACTGTCTTAGCCAGCGGTATATGATCCTGAATGCTCAGCTCAGTCTAAAGTCAGATAAACCACAGAACTGGATAATGCTTGAGACTGAGGAGACTCATAAATGAAGGTGTTGAGTATATGTGTTAATGTTAACACTTTTACACATGATGTGCCTTCTCCTCTCTTGGTCACAGAGTTCCCACTGTTGTGGGTCATATGGGGGCATTTTCTGCCTGACATCAGAAAGTATTTGAATTTCACTCTCTACTTTAAATAGATTTAAATCAATTGCATATATTTTCTTATAGCTCCCATCCATTAAAACAACAAACACACAGCTTTCATGGTCTCTGAAAAAGCACATAACCAAGAGTTTATTTGGGAGATATGACTCACTCACATCTTTGAACCATGGCATCATTAGGAGGACTGACAAATGTCAAAGAACTTGATGTGAGCTTCCTTCTGGTGACTTTCCTTTTTGATATCAGTCTTCTTTATTTAAATACATGGTAGCTTACTGGAGCTCCAGGAATATCTATTGGTAAAAGCTGAATTTAAATAGTACCTCATACTTTCTTTGTTTTTTTTTTCTCATTTGCACTCTGCAATTTGACAGTCAGTATTGTGACTGAAGCTTAGGTGTGCTTTATTAATTTAAATAGAATTATTCATCGAGATGATTCTTTAACTTTTAGCATCTATCAATAAAATTAAAGATATTTTGCATATTAAATTATATATTTATTTATGTTCTTACTGGACTAAGAGGAGCGTTGAGGTCAGCTTCAATCATAGCCTTTATACTGGTGATAAATTACTTGAAATTGAAAAATTAAATATTAATCATAAATAATACCAGATTTTATCTGCTGCAGCAGCTCTTTTTGATTATCTATATATAGATGCATTGCAACATTATCTAGCAATCTTCACTTGCATTTTATTAACATTTATTCTGAATAAATTCTTCCTTTAGATACAAATTTGTTCAGTACCAGCAAAAGATCCTCTTTTGTTCTCTCCTGTCACTTTGCAATGAACCCTACTATGATGAATTATTAGGACAATGAAAATTAAGCAAGAGTAAAGGCTGTAATTCGAGAAAGAAATAAATTTGCAGATGGAAGAATGAATGGGAGCTTGGAAGATTTATTCTGTCTTTTAAAGTTGTCTCTCACTATACAGTAACATCAGACATCAGGGTGTTGATGAGGACTTCTCAGTGATAGCATTTCTAAGTGGCTAACTTTTCAGGTACTATGAGGAAATGTCTTTGTGTCTATCCTTTATTTCTGCCATGAATGAGTCAGCCACTACTGGTAACTATTAGCTGGAGAGACAGGAGTAGAATGTCTTGTCAGCCATGTGGATGTATAGTCAAGGGAAGTAAATAAACACTAGGCATACTGGTGACACAGGAAATCTCAGGCGTGGAAGAAGGGGATGTTGGTCAATTCTTCCTAACCAATGTTGTCCTAACAAACTAATTATATATGAGAAAGAAATTTAAATGGCTAGTCATAAGAATCATAAATAATTAAGATATTTGTGCCACTTAATTTTATATTTAGATTAATATATAGTATTATGTAATATTAATATAATACCATATTCTATATTATATTTATAATTTATCATTATAACATGTAAACATGGACCATCATCACATGATACTACAGTAAAATTATCTATGGATCCATGAAAAAAGCATCTGGCTCTTTGCTTATGTCTATTTGTATTTTGACACACTAGCTTACTAGGGAATTAATATCATGAAGTTTTTCTCCCCTAGAAATGCAAAGGAGAAGAATAGAAGGATACCTTGTCTAAGATATGGGCATACACTCTGGTTCTCACAGATATCTGACTACACTTCAGTAAAGTGCTATGAATGATCTGCAACTTAAGCTTGATGACCTCTGTTCACAGAAGTGAAAATTAGGGGCTTAAAAACTTAGAAAGAGTGACAAAGATCATCAAGTAGTAAGGGACTATGATACAGTTTGAACCAAAGCCCTTATAACTTTTATTTGAATCACTCATATTATTTTGTCAGGAAACACTATTTTTGTTTTAAGAACTTATAAGCATCTGATTATCTGATTTAAGTGCTGGATTCACACCTGCGATGTTCTTAAGAATTTCTGTAGCCTGCTTGCCTGTTTCTTTCTTTCTCTCTCTCTCTCTCTCTCTCTCTCTCTCTCTCTCTCTCTCTCTCTGTTTGTTTCTTTCCTCCCTTCTTTCTTATTTTTCTTTCTTATTTATTTATTTATTTTTATTATTTTTACTTTTAGAGTCAGAATTTCTCTGTATAGCGCCAGCTGCCTTAAAACTCACTGTGTAGACAAGGCTGGCCACAAACTCAAAGAGATTTGCCTGTCTCTGACTCCCAAGTGCTGGGATTAAATGCAAAACCCACCACAGCCTGGCTTATAGCCATCTTTCTTATATTGTATACCTTGGATAGGTATGCAGACTCTTTCTGAATTTAAATGTGGCATGAAGTCGTTGTGATTAAGGATGGAAATCATCTGATAAGTTTGAAGAAAAACCAAAGTGAAATTTGGGGAATCATGAAAGTTGATTATCTTTCAAGAATAATCAAGTAGAGTGACCCACTCCAGAATTGTTGGTGGTAAGATGTGCATTTAAAGTGAGTTCTGTAGTCATGTTTATGTGTTTGGATGTGGCAAATATCCAATGGGAGAAGAACTGTGATTAATGAGCATCTTGAAATAGACCGAATTGAGGATTTATGCAAAGAAGAAATAGGCTGATGACTAATCCAAAAAAAAAAGAAAGAAATCAGTCAACTTCTGGCTTCAGAGAAGCTTAAGAAATTATGGAATAGAGATCCAGAGAAAGTGGCCTAGTGTCTGGCTTCTTCTGAGATAGGGCATGACACTAGAGGTGGGAGTTCTGAAAAATGAAATATTTCTGAATGAAAATGGTTGGCATCTAATTACAAATCAAAGCCATAATGGATCCCAGGTCTTCTGGATACTCTCTTCCAAGCTGCATTGCAAGACCCCCACCATAGCCAACATACAACCTGCACATTTCACTGAGTACATTGGTTTTTTTGTTTGTTTGTTTGTTTGTTTGTTTTGTTTCTTTTGTTTTGTTTTTTTGGTTTTTCGAGACAGGGTTTCTCTGTGTAGCCCTAGCTGTCCTGGAACTCACTCTGTAGGCCAGACTGGCCTCGAACTCAGAAATCTGCCTGCCTCTGCCTCCCGAGTGCTGGGATTAAAGGCGTGTGCCACCACTGCCTGGCCACTGAGCACATTGTTAAGTCTCTCACTGCAGCAGATGCCTAACACAGCATTGATCGGACTCCAGTGTGTTAGGCATCATGAAGCACAGTGTTGTCATTGCTCATACAATGTTTTCCCCTCCTACAGAAGTGCAAGGCTTTAATTATGTAAAATTAAAACATTTAATATTTTTCTCCTGCCATTCCTCAGCAATTAGGGATATTTTTGGACTAGGTTGTATTAGAGTGCTTGGTTTTAAAATTGCTGTTTGAGTTGCCAGCTACAGTTTTGAAAAAAATAATTATCTTTGTATTAGGATAGTGCTACCAAGAGTTGCTAACATGGTCCTAAAGATACTTCTGTTATTTTCTACACTGTATTTACACAAACTGATGTTGATTCCATTGATGATTACAAAACAAAATATCAGCCAACTCTGAAAAATGTTGAGGTTGCTGCATCACTAACATCAATTTATTCATCAAAATTTAATTCTTCATTGAAAATTAAACAATACATCTGTCTCATTGACATGTATATCTTATTTGCCTTTAATAACCATTACAATTGTATATAATGTTAATATATGCCAAATACTTGCCTAAGATAAACTTCTTTATGGTTTGTTATCAGTAAATTTTTGAATTGTATATGTGCATAGATCCCTACATATTCAGGGAATCATTAAATTTTCTTGGGTAAAAGAGAAAAAGTTAAATATACCTTGATCTGGAAAACCAACCAGTTAGACATTGTTCTCACTGCTGGAGACACTACAACAAAAACTAGTGCCCAAGAGACTCCTAAAATTCTTGATATAGAAAAGGGATCTGAATTTGCCAAAGTCAAGTTGACAACTGCTGGCTTAAACATGGTATTAAGCATCCCACTTAATTAACAATTAATTGTGGGGTAAGAGGAAACAACATGTTGTGCATGTTCATATCTTGATTCCAGGGATGAAAAACGAATTTGTCCCTAGAGATTTGTTTTTCTTATAGGCAATTTCAGATCAAAACAAATCTTATTGAAACTCATTTGACATTGTGTGTCACTGTGAAGTTATAGGTAATGCTTTCTGTATAATTTGTGCATAATATTTAGAATTCCACTTAGTTAATATTTACTAAAGTGTGACCCAGGACCTAAATTGGAGAAATGTGCCCCAAAGTGATCATAAAAATGCAGACTGACAGATGTCAAAAGTTAAGTATAAACACAATGCTATGGAATCTACAGAGTCTGGGCAAATGTGTGGGCGTTTCCTTGTGTTACACTTGTTGTATGATTGTGAGCAGAACTGGGCAGTTGGTCCTGGGCTTGTATAAGAACATTGGCTGAGCAAGCTAGTGGAAGCAATTCGGTAAGAGCATCCTCCATAGCTTTTGCTTCTTTTCCTGCCTCCAGGTTTTTCTTCAGTTCCTGATGTAACATACTTTCAGAATAGACTATGTCCTGCTAGGCAAATAAACTTTTTCTTCCCTTAAGAGGTTCAACAATAGAAAGAAAACCAGGAAAGAGAGAGAGAGAGAGAGAGAGAGAGAGAGAGAGAGAGAGAGATCATTTCAGTTGGTTTGGTGACAGCTGGGGGCTGGGATGCAACAAAGGGGAGCAGCTGGATCCAGGAAGGGGCATAGCTCAGGCCAGAGGCAGAAAGTACAGAACGTGGTCTCTTACAGATGAGTCAAAAGTTGCCAGAGTTCTCACAGGAAGAAGGGGGAGTACAGAACTCTGTGCTCAACATAAAGTACTGCAAAAGGCAAGTATGTCTGGAAGAGGCATGTATGGAGATGCATTCTCTGCAATATTGAAGCAATATAGTGACAGTGTTCACATACATAATTTTCTGTTTATTTTGCATTCTTTAGACATCTTTGTTTTGATATAAACTTTGATACGGATCAGTTAATTACATGCTATGTTTTATAAATCTCTCATTATATATTTCTAATTTTAGTAACTTCTTATTGTATAGTTCTAAAAAATCTTTCAATTTTTTCAAATCTATCTTATATAAACTTATATGAAATACTAAAAAAAAGCCTATGTTGAAAAACTTTATCAACTATTTCCCATTATATTTTTTTTAATATTAAGAATTTTCCCAGATGAAACAAAACAAAAAGTTGGTGCCTCATGGCAAGGCTTCATTCCCCTCTTACTTTTGGGGCCATGACCCTTGCAATTAATCTTTGTATAACAATTTGATACAACTTGACAATTTTAAAGTTGTTGCAGGTGGTTACTATTCTTTACTCCAAAGACCTTTGTGTATATAGTGATATGTATTGTGGTCAAAAATCTATTCCTACAAAGTTTTCTTCAGTTTCTAGTGCATTAAAGTCTAATTACTCAGTACATTAAAATACCTGTTCCATTCGATTATTGGAAATGGGCAAAATTGAGAAGTTCAGTTTCCTACAATGAAACAATGTACCCCTGACATCCCCGACAAGTGTTCTGAATTCTGCATACCCACTAACTTCATTATCTTTCAGAGCAGTTACAAAGTAACATTTGGAGGAAGAGTTTTCATTGAAAATATGCAAAATATTTGACCCTAACTAAATCTCAGCAAGAGAACCAGACAGGAATATATTGATAATATGTTGATTATTCTCGTGGTGGGATCTCTCTCCTCTCTTCTAATCTTCCTTCCCCTCTCCCTCTCCATCTCCTTCATCTCCTCTCTCTCTCCCCTCTCTGGGAATGCACACACGGCTGTGTGTGCATGTGTTTGGCTGAAATTGTAGCATTTTATGCACATACTTTTCAGTTCTCTTATGTGGCTATTATAAAAGACTTTTCTCTATACTAAATCAGAACTTTTCAATCTCTACCACACTTTCTTGCATTCTGTACAATTTCACCTGATGAGGAATTCTGGTTTTATTAGTCCCACACTGAGAAAATTTCTCCTGGGGACAGCCTGAGCCTCATGGCATTTATTACTGTGGAGTAATCCCCTTTTGATTTGGACTGATAATGAATGTTCACTCCAGTGCTTAAAACCCGGCCATTCTAGAACTAAAGCAAATGGGAGTAGATTGAAGAACTGAAGAAAGATACAAACAGTAAAATCAAAGTATTTGTACAGTTTCACTCTCCTTTGATTAAAGTTCCCCAGAAACCTACTTATATGAGAGAAGCTAAATTACTATAATTAGTGCTGAGATCTGCTAAGTGATTTTTACCTGACTAAACCAAGAAGAGCATTAAGTCTTTAAGTGATTGTATTTTTTTTTTCACTTATGGAAAGTATATTTACCAGCTAAACCTTTTCTTTTTTCTGACAAGCTTATTTTGAAGTGTGTGTGTGTGTGTGTGTGTGTGTGTGTGTGTGTGTGTGAGAGAGAGAGAGAGAGAGAGAGAGAGAGAGAGAGAGAAAGAGAGAGAGAGAGAGAGAGATGCAATTAAGTTTATGTGGTTGAGGTTCTGATCCCTAAGGCTCCAGATAGCCCTGGGGCTTCCTCAGAGGCTTATAGGCAGCTGCATCCTCCAAACCCCTTTACCACAGCTCACACACCTTGGGCAGGGCCCTTGTAAGTACTGCAAGTTTCATGACCATGTCAAGTGTCTTGAGATTTGGAATGTTTCAATCCAGAGACTTATAAGGGAGACTTACTTAGGCCCACTCCACTGGGGAGATTCTAATATGAAGATCCGGGCCACAGGGTTGTGGTCCATTGTAGGTGTCAGGAACCAGAGCAGAGTACACTGCTTGATGTTTTCTGCACATCTGGTTTGTGTGAATTTTCAGTTTATTTTACATACTTTTCATTATTCCCCCCTTTTTTTTTTTAAATCTGAATGACCTTGAAGACTTAGTTGCTTGTACAGGCACTTAAGGGAAATAAGGAAAATGCCCTGATGTTCATCTCCAATTCTCAATAATTTATTTTCAAGGAATCTGTTATTCAAGCTTCCTTAGTGTTTGACTATAGCAAACACAGAGGGAAAGACAGTGTCTTGAAGACCTGCAGTCAAATCCAATGAAGTACTACAGATGACACTTCAGGCTTTCTTTAGAGTGTCATTCCTTTTAATAAGACAAATGGACAAACTGGAATCATTCATGTACTTTTTCCTTTTGTGTGCCTACTGTGTATACACACTAGTGTGTACTTGCTGTCTACCTACACTAACGTGTGGCTTCAGAGGCACAGTTCTATGGTTTAGATCTGAGATGGGAGTTAGGTGTCTTCCTCAATTCCTCCCTATCCAATATTTTGAGACAGTTCACTCACTGACTGTGAGCTGACTGAGTTGTATTGGCTGACCAGTGGACTTCAAGGATTCTTCTGTCTTTAGCACACCACCATAACTGGTTTTACTTAGATTCTGGATCTCGAACTCAGGTCCTTGTGCTTGTGTGGCAACTGCTCTATTGAGCCTTCTTCTCTAAGAGCAAAATGGTTGCAGCCCAGATCCCTCCCTTCCCATCCTTTTTCTCTTTCCACACTGTTATCCTTCACATTCCTTTTTGTCCCCATTTCTGGCACATACACATTGCTGCAACAGAAAACAATGAGGCTGACAGAGGTCTGCCTAATATGTAATTGTAACAATTATTGCCTCTCATGTTGACTTTAATTGTCAAATCTATAAAACAAATAAGTTGGTTGGAGTAAGATATTGTTTCAAAGGCAAGGACAAGAACATAAGGAACAGAAACTAGGGCAACTTGGCATCATCATCACCCATTTCTCCAACCACAGTGAGCCCTGGAAACCAGAACACACCAGAAAATCAAGATTCAGATTTAAAATCACATCTCATGATGATGACAGAAGATTTTAAGAAGGAAATAAATAACTCCCTTAAAGAAATACAAGAGAACACAGGTAAACAGCTAGAAGCCCTTAAAGAGGAAACGCAAAAAATCCCTTAAAGAATTACAGGAAAACACAATCAAACAGGTGAAGGAAATGAACAAAACCACCCAGAATCTAAAAATAGAAACAATAAAGAAATCACAAAGGGAGAAAACCCTGGAGTTAGAAAACCTAGGAAAGAGATCAGGTGTCATAGATGCAAGCATCACCAACAGAATACAAGAGATAGAAGAGAGAATCTCAGGTGCAGAAGATAGCATAGAAAACATTGACACAACAGTCAAAGAAAATGCAAAATGCAAAAAAGCTCCTAACCCAAAACATCCAGGAAATTCGGGACACAATCAGAAGACCAAACCTAAGGGTAATAGGTGTAGAAGGGAGTGAAGATTCTCAACTTAAAGGGCCAGTAAATATCTTCAACAAAATTATAGAAGAAAACTTCCTTAACCTAAAGAAAGAGATGAACATAAATATACAAGAAGCCTACAGAACTCCAAATAGACTGGACCAGAAAAGAAATTCCTCCTGTCACATTAGAGTCAAAAGACAAAATGCACAAAACAAGGAAAGAATATTAAAAGCAGTAAGGGAAAAAGGTCAAGTAACATAGAAAGGCAGACCTATCAGAATTACACCAGACTTCTCACCAGAGACTATGAAAGCTAGAAGCTCCTGGGCAGATTTCATACAGACACTAAGAGAACACAACTGACAGCCCAGGCTGCTATACCCAGCAAAATTCTCAATTGCCATAGATGGTGAAACCAAGATATTCTATGACAAAACCAAATTTATACAGTATGTTTCTGCAAACGCAGCCCTACAAAGGATAATAGATGAAAAACGCCAACACAAGGAGGGAAACTACACCCTAGAAAAAACAAGAAAGTAATCTTTCAACAAACTCAAAAGAAAATAGCCACACAAACATAAAAATAACATCGAAAATAACAGGAAGCAACAATCACTATTCCTTAATATCTCTTAACATCAATGGACTCAATTCCCCAATAAAAAGACATAGACTAACAGACTAGATACATAAATAGAACCCAGCATTTTGCTACATATAAGAAATGTACCTCAGAGTTAAAGACAAACACTACCTCAGAATAAAGGGCTAGAAAGCAATTTTCAAGGCAAATGGTCCCAAGAAACAGGCTGGAGTAGCCATTCTAATATTGGATAAAATTGACTTTCAACCAAAGTCATCAAAAAAGATATGGATGGACACTTCATACTCATCAAAGGAAAAATCTAACAAGAAGAACTCTCAATTCTGAACATCTATGTGCCATATGCAAGGGCACCCACATTCATAAAAGAAACTTTACTAAAGCTCAAGCACACACTGCATCTCACAAAATAATAGTGGGATACTTGAATACCCCACTCTCATCAATGGACAGATCTTGGAAGCACAAAATAAACAGGGACATAGTGAAACTAACAGTTGTTATCGGCCAAATGGATTTAACAGATATTTATAGAATATTTCATCCTACATCAAATGAATATACCTTCTTCTCAGCACATCATGGTACCTTCTCCAAAACTGACCACATAATCGATAACAAAACAAACCTCAACAGATATAAGAAGATTGAAATAATCCCATGCCTCCTCTAAAATCACTATGGATTAAGGCTGGTCTTCAATGGCAACAACAACAACAACAGAAAGCTCACATACACATTGAAGCTGAATAATGCTCTACTCAATGATAACTTGGTCAAGAAAGAGATAAAGAAAGAAATTAAAGACTTCCTAGAATTGAATGAAAATGAAAGTTCAATGTACCAAAACTTATGGGACACAATGAAAGCGGAGTTCAGAGGAAAACTCATAGCTCTGAATGCCTCCAAAAAGAAACTGGAGAGAGCATATACTAGCAGCTTAACAGCACACCTGAATGCTCTAAAACAAATAGAAGCTAATAAACCCAAAGGGAGTAAAAAGCAGGAAATAATCAAACTCAGGGCTGAAATCAACCAAGTAGAAACAAAAAGATCTACATAAAGAACCAACAAAACCAGGAGCTGATTCTTTGAGAAAATCAACAAGATAGATAAACCCTTAGCCAGACTAACCAGAGGGCACAGAGACAGTATCCAAATAACAAAATCAGAAATGAAAAGGGAGATATAACATCAGATTCTGAGGAAATTTAAAAAATCGTCAGATGCTACTACAAAAGCCTATACTTAACAAAATTGGAAAATCTGGATGAAATGAACAATTTTCTCAACAGACACCAAAGTTAAGTCAGGATCAGATAAACCATCTAAACAGTCCCATAATCCCTAAAGAAATAGAAGCAGTCATTAAAAGTATCCCAACCAAAAAAAGCCCAGGACCAGATGGATTTAGTGCAGAATTCTATCAGAACTTCAAAGATGACCTAATACTAATACTCTTCAAACTATCCCACAAAATAGAAACAGAAGGAACACTACCCAATTCGTTCTACGAGGCCACAGTTACACTGATTCCAAAATCTCACAAAGATTTAAAGAACCAAGAAATAAAACTTCAGACCAATTTCCCTTATGAATATTGATGTAAAAATACTCAATAAAATTCTTGCAAACTGAATCCAAGAACACATCAAAATGATCATTCACCATGATCAAATAGGCTTCATTCCAGGCATGCAGGGATGGTTCAATACCTGGAAATCCATCAATGTAATCTACTACATAAACAAACTCAACGTAAAAAACCACATGGACATTTCATTAGATGCTGAAAAAACATTTGACAAAATTCAACATCTCTTCATGATAAAAGTCTTGGAAAGATCAGGAATTCAAGGCTCATAGCTAAACATAGTAAAAGCAATATAGAGTAAATCAGTAGCCAACATCAAACTAAATGGAGAGAAACTTAGAGGAATCCCACTAAAATTAGGGACTAGACAAGGCTAACCTTTCTCTCCCTATCTATTCAATATAGTAAGTGAAGTTATAGATAGAGCAATTAGACAACAAAAAGGGGTCAGAGAGATACAAATTGGAAAGAAATAAATCAAAATATCACTATTTGCAGATTATATGATCTTAAGTGACCCAAAAATCTCCATCAGAAAACTGCTACAGCTGATAAACAACTTCAGCAAATTGGCCAGATATAAAATTAACTTAAACAATTCAGTAGGCTTCCTATACTCGAAGTATAAACAGGCTGAGAAAGAAATTAGGAAAATGACACCCTTCACAATAGTCACAAACAATATAAAGTATCTTGGTGTGACTCTAACCAAACAAGTGAAAGATCTGTATGACAAGAAATTCCAGTCTCTGAAGAAAGAAATCGAAGAAGACCTCAGAAGTTGGAAAGATCTCCGATGCTCATGGATTGGCAAGATTAATATAGTAAAAATGTCCATCTTGCCAAAAGCAATCTATAGATTCAATGCAATCCCCATAAAAACTCCAACTCAATTCTTCATAGACTTAAAAAGAACAATTCTCAAATTTATTTGGAATACCAAAAATCCCAGGATAGCAAAAACTATTCTCAACAATGAAAGAACTTCTGGGGGCATCAGCATCCTTGATCTCAAGCTGAACTTCAGAGCAGTAGTGATAAAAACTGCATGGTATTGGTACAGTGACAGGTAGGTAGATAAATGGAATAGAATTGAAGACCCCGAAATGAACTCACACACTTATGGTCACTTGATCTTTGACAAACGAGCTAAAACCATCCAATGGAAAAAAGACAGCATTTTCATCAAATGGTCCTGGTTCAACTGGAGGTCAACATGTAGTAAGAATGCAAATTGATCCATTCATATCTCCCTGTACAAAGCTCAAGTCCAAGTGGATCAAGGACCTCCACATAAAACCATATACACTGAATCTAATAGAAGAGAAAGTGGGGGAAAGTCTTGAACCTATGGTCACAGGGGGAAAGTTCCTGAACAGAATACCAATGGCTTATTCTCTAAGATCATGAATTGGCAAATGGGACCTTGTGAAATTGCAAAGCTTCTGTGTGGGAAAGGACACATTGAATAGGATAAAAAGGCAACCAACTTATTGGGAACAGATCTTTACTAATCCCTCCATCTGATAGAGAGCTAATATCCAATATAGACAACAAACTCAAGAAGTTAGACTCCAGAGAACCAAATAATCCTATCAAAAAATGGGGAACAGAGCTAAACAGCTAATTCTAAACTGAGGAAACTCAAAGGGCTGAGAAGCACCTAAAGAAATGTTCAACATCTTTAATCATCAGGAACATGCAAATCAAAACAACCATGAGATTCCACCTCACACCAGTCAGAATGGCTAAGATCAAAAACTAGGTGACATCAGATGTTGGCAAGGATGTGGAGAAAGAGGAACACTCCTCCATTGCTGGTGGGAATGCAAGCTGATACAACCTCTCTGGAAATCAGTTTGGCATACCCTCAGAAAAATGAACATAATACTACCTGAGGACCCAGCTCTTCCACTCCTGGGCATATACCCAGAAGATGCTCCAACATGTAATAAAGACACATGCTCCACTATGTTCATAGCAGTCATATTTATAATAGCCAGAAATTGGAAACAACCCAGATGTCCCTCAGCAGATTAATGGATACAGAAAATGTGGTACATTTACACAATGGAATACTACTCAGCTATTAAAAATGATGGCTTCATGAAATTTGCAGGCAAATGGATGGAACTTGAAAATATCATTCAAAGTGAGGTAACTCAGTCACAAAAGAATGTACACCGTATGTACTCACTAATAAGTGGATATTAGCCCCAAAGTTCAGAATACTTAAGATTCAATTCACAGCAATGATTGGACTGAGTGTGGAGTCCCAGATGGTGGAGTTGGAGAAGGGACTGAGGGAGCTGAGGGAGTTCGTAGCTCCATGGAGGGAGCAACTGTGTCAACTGGCCTGACCCCTCAGTGGTACAGGAGACTGGACCACCAACCAAAGAATACACATGGAGGGACCCATGATGCTGGCCACATATCTGGCAGAGTAGGGTCTTGTTGGCCATCAGTGGGAGGAGAGGCCCTTGGGCCTGAGGGTGTTAGATGCCTCAGTATAGGGGTATGCCAAGGGTGGAATACGGGAGAGGGTGGGTGGGTGGGGGAATACCCTAATAGAGGCATGGGGAAAGTGGATGGGCTAGAGGATTTCCAAAGGGGATACCTGGAAAGCATTTGAAATGTAAATAAATTATCACAAAATAAAAATAAAAAGATATTGTTTCAAGGAAATAGCTACAGAAAGATGTTCCCAGACTTTTGGGCAGTGTCTAGAAAGTATTAGATTCACTCTGAAAAGAGATTCCATTTGGAAGGAGTTCATTGATTAATAATAGATTGACTACAGCTGCCTACATGCTGACTTGACACATAAATTAGGATGCCAATAGACTCACTGGACATTTAACAGTATCTGACTAAGCAACTACACTGGTCTTTTCTTGTAGACAGTACACACATTAAAGTACATGTGGAGAGCCAGACCTAGTGACCATGAGTTTCTATAAATATGTTTAATTAGCTCAGGAAAGTTTGATGTAAGAACTGCCTAGAAATGACAATCTGCATCTTATTTGACGGTAAGAATCCTGGATGGACACTGCGTGATTCTTGTTTGGCATCTGTACAGCCTTCATGTAGAACAATTTGACCAAGTGGCCTGCTTAATGCATGTGAAGTTATCACATTGTACAATTTATCCTATTTTGAGGATGTTCATTTATGTTTGCATTCAGAAAACAATCTTTTGCTTTTCGTGATGTGCCATGTTGTACCTTTATGACACTACTTCTCTAAATATTTGGTGGCTATACCCTCCAAGATATTGGGAAAGCATCTTGGAGAGTCCCTTGTTGCGTCTTCCAATGGTCAGAAGAGGGAGAGAGTGCAAGAGTGTCTAACTGCTCTTGAAGCTTTCCATAATGACATCTGTCTGCACATGAAGGCAGAGCCCAATCATCTCTCAGGACTATCATGCAGGCTATGGTCCTCTACACTCTCTGCCTATTTTCCAACACAACAGAACACTAAACCATACAAGAAATTTTAAGTGATTTTGCTTCCGTGCTTTTTGCCTTGGGTGTCTTTTAGCATTTGACTTAGAAGATCATATGCTTGAATTTATGGATCACTGTAGAGCAGTTTAAGGAGGAGCCATGCTCAGTAGACATGATCAAGCAATCACATCATATGGCCCTAGGGTATGGACCCTGCTTCTTTTCTTTCACTCTATAATACTGCTGTGTTTGTTATAGAGGAGGCTATTTAGACAAGATCATGGATCAATATTTTTGCTTACATTTATAATTCCATGACTGCAATGAATAAATACTATTTTAAATATCAATTCACGTTTTACAAGAGAGTTTTGAATACATTATCTAAGTTGACCCCACACACATTCTAGCTGTGGAAAACAAAACAAAACAAAGCAAACTGATAATTTGTGATTGACAAATAATTATTCCTGATTCAGGTTGAGCAACTTATAAAAGAAGAACCACTATTTTGTGAGTATTTAGTATGGGTTAGATGATGTCTGGAGCACTTTGTAATCTGTGTTTTATTACTCACTTGTTTATATTCTCTGCTTTCTTTCTCCTTGCTCTCTTTCATCATTACCATTTTGGCGATGACAGAATTGAAGATCATGAAGCATTAGTGGCATGAATAAAGCCACTGTGAGCATGGGCAGTGCAATGGGAAGAATTCCATCCATCTGACCCTCTTGATCATCCTTGTCCCCAGCAGTGTATCCTGCTAATGTGAAGACACAAACGTGGTTCACACTAAGATCATACTCCTAGTAAATTGTTAGTTTATGTGAATAATAGTTAGTTTAGCTTTTTTAGTGCACTGAAGAAAATCTTGACATTTTAAGTATGTGTGAAAGGAATATGTTATAGAAAACTACAATTAGTCTCATACTAGAAAGTGACTTCATGTGATCAACGCACACTTCCAACAATACTCTTCAGACAGATTGCCTCCCTTGATAATGTCATAGGCTGTGTGATTAACATGGCAGTTGGCAGAGTTCTGTGGTAGGATTCAAGCATCAGACACAATGGAGGTGCTTCTACTTAAGGCAGGTTTCTGCTGTTTGCCACATGTGACCTCTGGTTTCTTCTCCCATTGCCAGTGGAAATTACTAATGCGTTTTATTTTACCAGGGCTTATTCAGTCAGGGGGTTTACTCAATCCCTTGAGGTACAAGAAGCAGCCTTTTGCTTTTAGGGAACAACTGATGTAGGGATAGAGAAGCTTAGTGTCTGCCCTGAAGTTCTGCCAATACTGGTTCAATAGGAAGGACCTCTGTTTTCTTTCTTCTGGCCACATGCAGCTACGAGCATAACTAGACCAGTCACAGGAAGATGAATCCAACTGAAACAAGTCAAGACACATGAAGAGGCTAAAAGTAATCTATTTCACTTTTGTGGTTTCTCTGAAACAACATCAGAAATTTTTGATGCATTAGTCGCTGGTACACACCATAATCAGAAAACAAACAAACAAACAAACAAACGAAAAACCAGAAAATCTTAAGAGGGTCCTTCCAACTTTAATCAAAATTAATTTGAAGAGAGTTTTGGGTCTTATTTACTGACAGTCAAAATTATACCTGCACTCATTATTTTCCTTTATACTATGTACCACATGAATGCCTAATGAGAAGCAACTTAAGGGGGAATCATTGGGGTGCAGTCCCTCATGGTGAGGGAGTGTGGCAGCATCAGGGTGAGGCATCAAGTCACCTTGTGTCCACAGGCAGGAGAATGAGACCTTGTGTCCACAGGCAGAAGGAGAGTGAGACCTTATGTCTACAGCAGAAGAAGAGTGGGACATTGTGTCCACAGGCAGAAGGAGAATAAAATCTTGTGTCCACAGCAGAAGAAGAGTGAGACATTTTGTCCACAGGCAGAAGGAGAGTAAGATGGACCCTGGTGCTCAGCTTGCTGCTTTTCGTTCAGCTGTCTCAGTCTGATTTTGTTGAGCTTAGAATCCTGGGTGGGGTGAACCACCACTGTTTGTTGTGGCCTTTCTGTCCTCAGCTAATTCTCTTGGGGATTCATTCACATGCAGGAGACAAGCCAGGGATGTGATTCTAAACCTAGTGGACAATGAAGACTGACCCTCACATTCCCATTTCTTCCATTATTCTGTTCCAATATAGCCCAGACTTTATGGCTTCTGCAGTTTGCCTAGTTCTTCATCTGTGTCTTAGTCAGCACGGACAATCACTGTGGTTTAGTGGGTGCAGTTCTTACACCTATCCCTCTTTCTACAAACAAGAGGGACGTGGCTGTGTGTTGTATGGGTGCGAGGTGAGTACTAAACAACAGGCTTGCCCTGTACAGAGGTAGGATCCAGTTCAAGTCTGTTAGCTTTCCCCCTAACATTGACTGATAAGCTAAGAATCAAAAATGTAAGTGGAGCTGGAGTTCATCGACTCAGCTAGAACTATCCAGAGAGAGCCCTTGATACATTTCTTTCTTTTAAAGTTACACACTGTGTGCTTGTGTGTGAAAGAACCTGCATACTTGTGGGTTGGTGTGGTGCTCAGAGGGAAATATGCAGGAGTAGCTTCTTCCTGTGGATCACTCTGGTCATCAGGTTTGGGTAATAACAATTTTACCCACAGTGCCACCTCACTGGATCATTCCAGCTAACTCTGTAAAAGTATGTCTTTCAGTTCTTCCTTGCATATATGCTTAAGGATGCCTCTCACCAGCATTGAGGCCAACTGTCCACCTCATGTTTAAACCACATAGAAAAACCACAGCTTAACTTTCATCCTGTATTTTAGCTCAGCTGTCCAGGTTCATAAAGTGGATAACAGAGTCACCTTCCCAAGACTGACTTTCATTTTTTTATTATTTGTTTATTTCTTATTTATTTCCCTTCAGCTTCTACTGCTGAATTTAGAAAAATGAGAATATCAAACTGTTAGTGAGAAGTGGGTTGAAACTAATCATTATGCCAGACAAAAAAGAATGGATCCATTTCTTTTTTATTATCTTGCCTCGCAGTATGTTCAGGATGACTGTCTGCTTCTTTCCTGTAGCTATGTGGGTTATAGAGTACTTAATACAGCACTTGTTGCACATTGTAGAGTACTTATTACAGTATTTGTTTTAAGTTGCAGAGTTCTTAATATAGTACCGGCCATGCCACTGGAAGTGTTCCCTAACTCCCAATCACTTTGAAAATCCAGATGTCATATTAGTGTGCTTAAAGGCCAGTTCTGAAGGACAACAAGGAATGTACGTGTTTGGCAGGCAGAACAGGCTTGTGATAGGCTCCTGAGGATTTCAGTACCATCTGAAGGATGTATGTGTGGTGCTGCTGGATGGATAGCTTTAGTTGAAAAGACAGGTTTAGCAGTGTCAGGCTCACACAGTCTTTCTAAGCATGTGACATAGAAATGGGCACTTCCCTTGGTGTGCAAAGAAAAGCATTAATGAGCACAATCCTAGAGTGCATAAGATTTTATTAAAAAAAACAATTAGTATTTTTCAACATGACAGTAATCAAAAAGGAGACCTCCTGTTTCCAAAGAGATTAAGAGAATATAAATGGAACACACATGGAGAAACCAACCAATAAAAGACTTTTCTTCAGTTGAGCTACTTATCTAGAAAACCTCACTCTTCTTGAATTCATATTTCAGTACTATGAACAAATATTTGAGTCATAGGTATAAATATAATTCATATGTAAATATATGACATATAAATATGACATGTATAGGGCATATTTATGTCACATATATGTGTGTCATATATACATATTATATGTATTATATATTATTATATTATATATTATTACTATATAACACACATGTATATAATATAAAATATATAAAAATGATATGTAGTATAATGTAACATAATGAAATATATTATAAAATATATAACATACATCATAGTCATATAAAAGTATTCTTGAATAGTTACTGTTTGAGTAATCAAATGTTACAGTTCTCAACCACAGGAGCTTTACTATATAACCAACTTAATGTTAGCATCCCATGGAATACAGGTAGTGATAGTTCCTGGGTTATTTTTATCCTGACATTTGACACACATTAGCCTGAAGCAGACAGTCATGTTTCAAGAATAACATGTTCTTATTGTAAATGACCTTGGCTCTTAGAGGAGGTGCTTGAAATGTCTTTCTTTTCTAAGTCTTGTGATTTCTCTAAAACCAACAATTATAGTCTCTAGTTGGCTGAATATATCAAATTCTCTCCAGAATGTTGTACAGAAATGCAAGAAATGTGTTGGCAATTAGATGTAACACACCACAGGGAGGTAAAGACAACATTTTATTCATAAGTTTTATAATAGAACACCATTCTTTATGCACACAGGTTGTCATACAAGAAAACTTAAAATAATACTAGGAAACATAATATGAAATAATTCACAGAAATGAATGTCTCAGCAGAACCAGTTTTATTGTTACTAACAGAGAGACGTTTGGACTGTGATTTCACTTGTCATAAAATAATTTTACATGAAAAGAATCTTGGGTACAATCTGATGAATTGCTGATCACTAAAACAGAACATCTTCAGCCTTGTATACAAATGTTATGTATGCAGTGTTCCTACAGTTCTAGCCTTGTATGCAAATGCTTTGTATGTGTGCATACAGTTATAGCTTTGTGTTCATATGTTATATATGTGCACACAGTTATAGTGCTTATGGATAGGACATAACAGCAGCATGGCATCACCTATGGTATTTTACATTTAGCTTTGGCTTTTATAACAATACCATGCAAAGAACAGATTGCCTAAGACCTATTGTGGCATATTTAGTATTTCCTGTCATCCCCTTTTTCTTTAAAACTCAGAGCATGATCACTCAAGACAAAATGCTGATTTCCCCCCCAAATTGTTGATTGATTTAAAATTAGCCTAATTTTGATAGTTATTTTTGTTTGCTTTTCTAGGATTTGGGCAGCCTACTCCACTGCATTTGTTGTCCCCGTTCCTGGTTTATTTATAACCTTTCATAACCTCATTTCCTGTCTGGTGCTCAGTTGATTTCATATTACTGATGACAAGATTACCACATCATGAAGATCTAGGTTTACACTAAGGTCTACCAATGGAGGCTTGAATCCTTGCTTCCCTTCAAAGACTAGAAATTCCGGAGACTTTGATGAATATATTGATAGGCACTTAGTTCTTAATTTGGAATTACTCTGAATTATTGACTGATGTCTGAAATATGTCAACAGAACAAACAGATCTTGAGGTGGAATGTTCATCTTTGATGTCATTGATAGGTCTTAGAATTAGCAAAAACCTAACTATCTTGTTACACCGTAGAACTGAAAAATAAAATAAATAGCTCATTTAATCCTAATTTCTGCTCCCATATTTCCAGTAGTTCATCTCGAATGTATGGTTTTTTTGAAGGTCTTAGCTGTTCGGTGCAGCCCCGACAATGGAGCTTCATGGACTGGCTTTCATCCTCAGGTTTTTAGTGACATGGATTGATTTCTAAATCTATGCTAAGTGTGGTGAAAGAAGGAGACAAGTGAGTAGCTTTCAGAGTCTGTGGAATGGTTGAATAACAATAGCTTTCCATTATCTGATTGTTGACAAATTCTCTTCTGGTCATTGCTATTCAAAACCTCCTCTAACTGATTTATCTCCTGGGTTTTGTGTTTGCATATTCTGTTTTGCATTTAATTCAATGGCTGTGTTGGGCTCTGTCTTAATTGGAATATTGCCTGTGAGATGACAGGCAGCTATCTTCTGCCTGTATGGATCCCAGCACGCAGGACTGAAGGGTGGTAAGAGCCCCATAGCCTGCCTCGGTGTATGATTCCCTGGTTATATCATCATTTTCCTCTTTTCACACACCTAAACCTAAGCACGATTTCTTTGTTCTCTGTTGTGTTCATTCTCTTTGTAGTTCAGCCTTTCCTCCCCTTACTTACTTACTATTTTTACTGAAACAGTCATCAGTCCTATACCCAGAGTTGAGTGGTCACTTAGGATGAGGTAAACATCCTCTTGCACAAGACAGGAGAATCCTCAGGTAACCTTGAACTAACTTAGTTCTCATTGCTTTATTACTAGTTGATACTAAGAATAACTATGATTGAGGCTGGAGAGATGGCTCAGTGGTTAAGAGCACTGACTGCTCATCCAGAGGTCCTGAGTTCAATTCCCAGCAACCACATGGTGGCTCACAACCATCTATAATGGGATCTGATGCCCTCTTCTTGTGTGTCTGAAGACAGCTACAGTGTACTCACATACATAAAAATAAATAAATAAATACTTTTTTTAAAAAAAAAAAGAATAACTGTGATTAACACCCTCAGATATACAGAGCCTTGTAGGAGAAAACAACCTGGTTCTCTGTGAGCATAGGAAAGAACACTCTCCACTGTGGTAGCACAGGACATTGCAAAGCATAACCCTTGACAAACTGACACACACTGCATGGAGCTATCTGGGATGCCCTATCAGTGAAGCAGCTAGGACACTGGACAGCTGTCTTAAACCTTGGTCCATCAACAGTAATCTATAGGTCTCAGTTGTCACTTCCTGCATATCTGTAGTTAACAGACCCATTTTTTGTGATCTGTGGTAAGTGTAGGTCTTCTTACCAGACACATCTAGTTCTCAGTGTACTTTGATGTTGTTGTGTTATTTGAATTTTTGCTAGATGAAAGTTGAAGGCACAAATCTAGGTCTCAAATTTAAATCAGAAGTGCTTAAACCAGACTTTGAATCTTGGCAATGTGGCCGCAGACTACAGTAATAATGGTTGTGTTCCAAAACCCTTCATGGGCTAAGGAAAAACATGGGAGATTCGCCTTATAAAATGATTGCAATTTAATGATTACAATAATCAAGTATGCATACAATCTTGGAAAATGTTATTTTCCATGAATTTTAGATGAATAGTCAGGATTATGAATTGGCTCTCTTGGCTCAGTTTGTTCATTGGAAATAGCAGCATAGTAATTTATCATTACTTATTTTCTAATAGTAAGAACATATATAAAATCTTTACTAGGATTTTCAAACAAGTTATTTCATTTACACAGACAAAAGTGCAGCTGAGAAATCTAAATATGTATTTAAATGTACAGAAAAGCATTATTTACCCCCCAAGTAAGCCCTCTATTATTCCTCAGGAATTTCTTTTTGCTATGTAATGGCTCTTTTGTTGGTGAGTTTTTCCTGAGTTATTCATTGACAGCTGCAAAACTGCTTTGCCAAGTTAAAAATGAAATTTGTATTTTGCAAGATAGTTATTTGTTAAACATGAGATGATTCATTTAGCTGTCTGTTTATAGTAGTTCTCAAGAAATATAACTTTAGGAATATATTTTTATCCCTTGTGACTATTAAACATCTTTATATTCTTCCCTGTTTAGGACCCTCCTTTCTCATGACTGCAATATCCTCTGCAATTAAATACATCAAAATGAACTCAGTATTTTTATTTTCATTTCCTTCATATTCTTCTTTATTTATTTCTTTACTGACTAGAGAAATATAACCAGATGAAAATCTTGTTATGGATGCCCATTAAAAAGGTAACACAGAAGCTATAGATGGCTTTGTGATTAAGGGCACCTAGTAGGTACTTTTCAAGGGAATGTGAATTCTGTTCCTATCAACAGCATCAGGTGGCCTCCGTAGGCACCTATATACATGGACACACAGCCACACAGAGGTATACACACACATATATTTACAAATAAAAGGGTGGATCTTTAAAAGAATTCAGCTATAAAGGTGCCTTCAAGCTGTTCTTACCCAGGCTGTACACTGCTCTGATCTCTTCCCTAGTCTCACCTTGGATTCCTTCTATGTTTCTACTTCCTGCTTCCCATTATTGGGGATCACTCATGGTAGAAATGGACAGTTAGCAGGAAGTTATTTAATGCATCATGAAAACATTGATCCATGTTTGCTGCTGTTTATTGAAACTACTTTCATACTAGGCATTTCTTGATTCATTTCTCTGTTTTTTCTCATTTTCTAGATTGAAGCTTGAGTAATCTTTAATCGTGTGTGTGTGTGTGTGTGTGTGTGTGTGTG
>JADRCH010000011.1:19114435-19135990 GCA_019843965.1 Rhynchomys soricoides
TTCAAAACAATTTTAATGACAATACTGCCAAAAGATAATAAATATGCACTTGAAGGACTAGCAAATAGTTGAATCAGATAAAGACAGATTACAGACTAAGATTTGACCTTATATCTGTCTTTGTAGTAGGCTCAGAGGCATGAACAACCCTCAATAGTCAGGAGACACACACCCGATACCTTCTGGCCAAATATTCTAAGATTGAAAATAGTTTCAACAAAGTTCATTTGTGGCTTGAATTGGTCATGGGGAGGCCAAACCAAATTAAATGTAGGAAGTCTGTCATTGAACAAGTATCTCCAAGTCATTCCTTCAGACTACTGATACCAAAATCAATGAAAATTATTTGAGGAAATATGTGAGCTAAAGGAAACATTAGGAGAGTAGTTGACTGATGGTCAGTACATCAAAGATGGAGACATAATGTTGGTCCCCAGTCGGTGATGGATCACTGATATTGGATGGCCCTGACCTGGAAGAAACAATGTTTTTTAACTGCCCTGTATGGAGACATTAAGGTTCTTGAGCTAGTTAATTTTCTGTATGGCTGCTTATCTAACTCCCTCCTTTAATGGGGTGGTTGTTTGTATAAGGTTGTCAAAAGTCTCAGTGTGTCACCATATTCTTGCTCTACTATATTTCTGGAGTCTGGTCAGAATGGTGAGTCAGACAGAGGTATTGGTAGCTATTAGTCTTTTGGATTTGTCAGAGCATAAGCTATGCCAAGACCACTGTTGCATTCTTCTTGACCCATTTTTTATTTTAAACAACAATAAAAGTTTTATTTTAGTGACATTATTGCCTAAAGATAATAATTATACACTAGAAAGAGCCACAAATACTTGACTCAGACAAATACAGATTAGAGACTAAGATTTGATTTGACATGTGTCTCTGTACTAGGCTCAGTGTAGCACCCCAGGCAGGTGGGTGTAGAGAAATAGAGCTGATATATGATACTCATGCAACCATTTAGGAAGATAGGGTCAGAAACCAGACCATGTGTATGTGTTCCATAAATTCTGGCAATGATATTTAGTAAGTGTGACAGTTCCCATTTTTATACTAAGAGGAGTCAGAGATGGCAAGACTTTTATCTTCTTGTTCTCTCCTCATGACCCCATTAAAATATTGGATCTTGCTTTCTTATCAGAGGGACACTGTAGGATAGTCAGGATTTCCTGGATGTAAATATCACATAATGTACGATAGACAGTCAAGGCCTTGGTGGAAGTATGAATGATACATATAGGAGCTTCTAGAACAGTAGAGGCCTTAAGTTGAATTATCTCCTATAAGGCAAGTGATATTTTACACTAGGCTTTTCAGTATTTCTCTAGGAAAATGTCTTATCCTAATCTATTTGTTTCTGTGACCTATGATTTGGGATAGAAAGCAGGTTCAGGCAAATGTGAAGTTATAGCCATGACTCAGGTTATCCCTGCGGTTAGATCTCTTCCTCTCTGCTTCTCATCTCCTATTGTTCTGTCTCTATCACTATAGTAACCATGGAGCAGATGTGGTACACTTGTTTAAGTGATAGCAACACTTTTCCTCTTCCACTAACCTTTTCTTAGTGCAGAAGCTAAAATTATTAGAAACTTCTTGTTTAGTGGGCAGAGGCAGCTAAATTGGATTTTAATTACTAGTTAGCATTTTACTATCTAGAGAGAGTAGATATTCTGCATCAAACATACTTTAAATGTGTCCTAGATCCTTTGCATTCATTGACACATGTTTTAGATTGAGAAGCTGAGAGTGGGAAGTGAAGCATCTAGGATCAGTTTCTGACTTGCCCTTAATTAAAAAAACAAACTATCATAGAACTTCTTCCCCCAGCTGTTTTGGGTGAAAGCTCCCTGGACTCTGGAGTAGGCCCGGGAACAGTGAAGGAATTATAGAAAGCCTAGAAGAATATATCAAGATGAAGAGGGAAGATGAGAGTGAGTTGACTTATGATTTCAATTCTTCTGAAGAACTAACCAGAAGCTGAAGATGTGGGCTGAATTCCGTCTTCTATTTTACAGTGTGTTTACAGAAACTGAAAATATTGTTGACGATCAGAGAACAAGGTTTCAGCATCTTACACTGACTAGTTCACAAAGTAGACATAAGTGCTTGTGGGTAAACCACCAGAGGCACCTGCTGAGTAGTCCAGAGCAGACGATCTGGAAATAACAGGACAATGAGCAACAATCCAGCAGCAATGAGAGAAAGAAGTGTAGTACCCCAGGCAGGTAGGTGTGGAGAGGTGGAGCTGGTATATGAAACTCGTGCAATCATTTAGGGAGATGGGGTCAGAACCCAGACCTTGTGTATGTGTTCCATAAATTCTGGCAATGATGCTGAGTAAAAGTGACAGTTCCCATTGTTCTACTAAGATAATTAAGAGATGGCAAGACTTCCATCTTCTTTTTCTGTCCCTGTGACCTTGGATGCATTTATTGTTAATGGTGTAACTAGGTTTTAGAGAAACAGAACCTGACATACATTGACCTGTATCCCCAAAACCAGGAAATTCTATTCTATTAAGTCATTGATGTTTCTGAGTTTGTCTGTTCCCATTACATAAGCTAGATCATCCTTGAAAGTTGTTGAGATTCTCTTTGTATTTGGGAAGTTTTGTGAGCTGGTTGATTCTCTTACTCAAAATTACTTGCCCAGAGACAAATTTGTTCACAAATGTAGAGGGATTTTAACATTTAGAGTGATGTGCTTGTCCCATTATTATGAAAGGCAGGTTTGGGGACAGTGATGCTCAAACCTTAATATGTATTTATCAACTAGGGATCTCATTAAAATACGAGTTCTGACTCAACCCATTATTAAAAACTCAGTGATTTGTACTCCCAGCAAACTCTCAGTAGTATCAAGGTTACTGTACAATGTAACATTGAAACAAAGTCTGCAGTTGTGGATGGAAAGTCTATGTTGCTAAACCTTGCAAATGATTGAGTAGAAAAACACTGAATGGAAAGTTATGATAAAAGATGAAACAGTGAGTCATGGGTTGGTTCCTGTGAGGTTGGTCTATCCATGTTGATCTTGTGGCAGTGATCACTTCCTGTTCTTCGGTTGTTTAATATCCTGAGTGATAGACAGTGTAGGCAAAACATTGGCATGGTCCCTATGTTCTAGTGAGCTTGAAGCAGAGCATTCCTCTCAGCTTCCAGGCTTTCATACTGATTTAGAGATGCCAGCAGATTACAGACTGAATGTGCTCCAGGACAATGCCACTACAATCAAACATTAGAGCTATTTTTCACTTACATTTACACAGTCTATGAGTCAATTTTCATATACTCAGGTATTTAGGCACAATCAATGATATTAATTTAACTCTGTTTAAGTATCACCATGTTTGAGAATATTGAACATTCTAAGTACTTACCATTTTAGAATACAAAGAATCACAAATGCTATGGTAACATACCTGTGTATAGCATGTCATGATTGAATTTACTATTTTGCTTGGCAGCCATATTTTATTCTTAATCTATGGACTCGTTACATTTTATCAAATTGACACAAACTATCACCTGGAAACAGCAAGCTACAATTCCACAATTGGAAAATTTCTCTAGTCAGGTTGACACATGGGCATGTCTGGAGGGCATTTTTTAAATTGAACATGAATGAGAACCCAGCCCACTGTGGGTGGTGCCATACCTGGGCAGGTAGTCCTGGGTTATACCAAAACAGTAGCTGGATAACCTCTGGTCCTCCTTTTTTTTAAAAAAATTCAGTTTCAACCTTTAAGTCTCTGTATTGAGTTCCTACTTTGGCTTCCCTGGATGATTGAGTGTGACCTATAAGAAAAATAAGCCCTTTCCTGGCTCAAGTTGATTTTCATCATAGAGTTTATCATAGCAGCATAAAGAAAACTAGCATAGTATGTATTCAGAAAGAAAGGAGCATAGGTTTCAGTAGAGTCAAGGTTGATACTTCATGTCCTTGGTAGACCAAGATTTTTTTTTTTTTCAAAATGTGATCTGAATCAGAAGGGTGAAAGATCTCTTTGTAGATTCTTTGGTTTGTGGAGAACTGTATAGAAATGTGTCTCAAAAGTGTCCTTTGGAGAAGCCAAGTCTTATCTCTTTTAAAGACTCTTATACCTTGTCACTTTACTATTTCTCATGAGCTTTAAAACATTTTCACACATTCATAGGAACTCAAACTCATTAAGGTTTGCTGGTGTCACTAAGTCACTGGTGACTGTGGTGTGTTAAATCGCATAGGCCAGGACCAGTTTTCTTTAATTAGTTAGCTCCAGTTATAGAGTTTTTAATCTATCTGAGTTGTCACTATCTGAAGCATGAACACTTTTAATAACTCCACACACTGCCCTGTTTATTTGCTAGAAATACATTTTAATTTTCTTTTCTTTTCTTTCCTTTCTTTCTTTCTTGAGATCAGAAATGGCACATTTGTTTATTTTTTTTCCTAAATCAAATTAAATTTGTCTGTGAAGTGACAGTTATCAATCTAGGGGAAATTTCTTCCTGAAGTCAGGATGGTCTTTTTGTTTTGTTTTATTGTTATTTGGAAGTGCAAAGACTTACAAGGTGGTTGGGATAAAGAAAATACTCATTTGTGTTTACTTCATTCTCAATACTGTTGAATACTTATTCTCACTAATCATGAAGCATATTTCACTCAAACAATTCCAAATACCCAAGTTCATCTTGAGATGAATACTACTACATAATTTTGAGTCTTACTATGTCCAGCACGTAGACATGTTTTTCTGATTAAGTGAATTCTCCAAAATTCTATGAATCATGACAGCAATATATCTTATTTAGGAATTGAATCCTTAATAAACACATTTTATGTTCAGGTTTTTGGAAAATCTTTACTTCAGAAGGGAAGCACAGGTCCAGCGTAGCCTTAGCAACCCAGATGTTATCTTTTTTAGCATGCTCCTTATTTACTGTTTCTCTTTAGAGTGGAAGGGAAGAAAAGATGGGTTCCAGGTAACAAGATATGGTTGGATGGGGGTGAGGAGGACAGTGGGGAGAAGGGTGGGGAGGAGGGAGACAGGAGGGACTCTTACATGGGTATGGATTCTAGAAAGATCAGGCATCTCCAGGATAGGAGACACTGAAGAAAATCAACCCATGTGAATCCTGAGTCCAGAATCAGGAGCGTAGTTGCCATCCTAGTTCAATGGCTTACAGACAAGAGGCTGTCTTTCTATTTAGAGCACAGCCATACTGTTCTTTCAAATGGAAGTCAATCTGCAGAAAACACACTTCAGAATGCTGCATGTTTAGAATATGCTTCCTGGCAAGACTCCTGCTTCACAGCTGCCGGCCTTTATCCCCTCTTGAACAGTTTTCTCAGGATAGCTTTTACTCACTGTGACTTTCATTTAAAATACCCACCTTTAAAAGGCATGTATCTCTGAGCATGTAAAATAAATAACATCATTTCCCCTTTTAAAATTCTTATGTATATTATTTTAAGAAAATCACACTGAGTTAATTGAAAATGACCTTACAGTGAAAAACACGTTTTTATTTTCTGAATCAAAGAATTTATCCTTTGGCTTGGTCTCAGAAAGCACTCATCCTATCAAGAGAGCATTACCAACACCTTCTAGGATCTGTACGAAGCTACCCGAGCAAAACAAATATGCGTCCTTAGGAAATTTCCATCTTTTTCTTATCATAGCTCCTTCTGAATCAACTAAGTGGTGTTCTTAAAGAAAACATCATAATCTTGTCATTTATAAAACAACACCAAATTATTTCACTTTATCTAGCTCTCCAAAATAATTTATTTTATTAATACCTGAAAACTAAAACAATGTTGATCTTATTAAGTTGATCTCATTGTTACTTCTAAACTCAAGTTGGATTCATACTTTAGGTTAATAGTTTTAATTTTATTGAGGATGAGTACCACAAATCCCCTGTAATTCCATTTCTAACTATAACAGAATAAACACTTTGGAAATTAAAACACCTACCATAAAAATGTACATTAAATGCCCAAAAAGAGGCTGGAGCATTAATATATTAAAATACAAATGAGAAAAAGTCAACTGACTGATAAGAGAAAATTAAAATTCAGAAAACTATGATACATGTTATGTTTTATAATATATAAATTTTATGTAGATTTATTCACCAAAGTTTATCCCTTATTTATTTATTTTTTTTATATGAGTACGGTTCTCCTTGGTACTCTGAGCAACAAGCACAAATTCCCATCAAATTTCTTTCCTGGGCCATATGCTTCCTACCCCTCCAGCAGCCTTTTAATAGAATTAGGGTCTCCTGCCATCCCAAAGGTTTTAGCATTGGTCAGAAATTTGAACAGAAATCTGATAATTACAGATAACTTCACTTTATACTCTGAGGAATGGACTTGCAGGGTTTTTGTTGCTATTTTGCTTTGTTTTTCTTTAAATCTGTCTGTATTCTTCTCATGTTTAGATTTCCAGTGCTAACCAAGGCTGTGATAGCATTCTACTTATATTTCTTGCGGTGACCAGACACCCAAAAAGAAGCCACTCAAGAGGGAAGGATTTTTCTTGACTTCTGGTTTAAGTCAATGTGGTATCTCACCATGCAGGACATGATGGAAGTTCAGCCCAGGCCTGTGGTGTTTGGAGCAAGAAGCTGCTTGCTGACATTCAATGTATAAGGAAGCAGAGTAAGCACAGGAAGAAGGTCCAGGCTATACTCAAAACCTACTTGTCTAACGTCTCAGATATCAACCCATGTCAGTTAGCACCCAATTCCCAAAGGTTCTAAAACCTTCCCACACAGAACCATATCCTCTGGACATATACACATACACATGGGTTTTGCCTCAAAATCTAACTAACATCTTGAATTCTAGTATTTGGGTTTCTTGTACTGAGCATGTTTGTCTACACAGCATCCCTGTGATGCCTTACCTTACATTGTTGTCTCTGGGGGAAAATCTGATACCCAGTGTCCTTGGAAATAGCTGACTTCCCACATTGCCAATAGACAGTGATCAGCAGTCCTGATGAACTCAGCCATCACATCGAGCTTTCCTAGCTGCTTGGCTCATTCTAATCCCCAGGATCTCTTTCTTAGGAGGTTCTTATTTATCCCACTACATAAAAAGGTTATATGGCCTGTCCTGATTTTGTATTTATATAAGATACTGTTTCTAGAAGGTGAAGAAGGCAGTGATGCTATCACTTTCTAAGTGAAAACTGCAGTAGCAGATATAATAGCCTACTCTTCAAGACATATGGCAAAATTCTAGAAACATGGTTTCATTTTCCATTGTATTTCCTTATAAAGCTTTATATAACCTACTGACTTTATAGTACACATTCACTATGCACTTGTTGTAATCAGTGTGACTAGTCAAACAAATGGTTATTCAAGGGCTGATTAAATGACATTTCCTCTTTAAAGCTTTTCTTAATGCAACATAAAGGGAGATGTTTTTTTCTATTCTATATATTTCTGAAACATTCTAAATCCTGTCTCACAGCAAGAGCAGCTCTTACTTTGAATCATGATTATTTATGTATGTATTTGTAACCTATGGTAGAAGTCTTCTGTAGTTAATTCATTAAAATATCTCAGGCTCACCAAGCAGAGGAGGTACTCAATAAACACATGCTGAGAACATAACTTTCCCACTGAATTTTTAAAACCATTGAGCAAAAATTTGGTTAGAAAGCTTTCACTTTTAAATCTCAGATCTTTTAATATCGGCTTAAAATGTCATCCTAAATCACTTTAAGAAAAAAAGTTCTATGTCAACTAATTGCTATTAAAGAGACACCACATGAATTATCTTCTTAGGGTGTGCAAATTACCAAGGTTCAGCTAGGAGTCATGGCTTTCTTTCTCCACTCATGAGAACACATGCCTTGGCCTGTATGGGACCTAGGAGCAGACTCTTCTGGCTAGTGAGAAACAGGATCTGGACAGGGCACATACCTTCACCTGCATAGAACATACTTGCACACTTTGATATTTACTTATTCATACAAGAATTCAAGAATGTTCTCCAAAATCCCTGAAGACATTCCACCTTTCTCCCTTCTGTCCCTTTTAGTAATCAAATTGTATCATCTTTTTGTATTGTCTTGTACATCGGGAACCACACTAATCGATAAGTGGGAAGAGGCAGTGTCTGTAAAGATCAGTAGCCATCTGCTCTTAAATCATGAAGAAAATGGTTCTATAGATACCTGCAGTTATGGCTTCATTGGTAAATCAGGCTCATAGTATGCACACAGTTAAGGACAGATCAGACCCGTGATATAGATATAAATCAAGTTTCTGATGGCTCTATTTCTGATTATATTTTTATGTGGAGTCTCTACTTCCATTTTAATTATTAAATGCTTTAACAGAATTGATTTTAGTTGATGTTTTCTCAAATGTTATAAGCCATAAAACAGGAAATTTATATTTTTGAATTTGTAAACATTTAGTTAGATATGTGACAAGGATTTTCCTTCATAAATTAAAAAGCAAGACAACAAACAAACAAGTAAACAAAGAAAACTCAGCAAATTAATCAGGAGGAGACAGGAGGTAAAGGGGAGCCATGTTTGTTATAGACAGTGCTCAGCTGATCTTTAGATTCAGAAATGGCTATATCTTTAGAACAAGAGACAGCTAAGTGCCTGCCAACAAATTAAAATATTTTAAGGATGTAACATCAGTGTGATAAATATTTGGTCATACATAGGAAACCACATGTTACAATGAGCTATAGCAGCTGTGTCCATTAGCTTAGGGAATCATTTGTGATGTATATGCATGCCAAATCTCAATCTGTATACTTTCATTTGCTAATTTCTATCACTGTGGAGCTATAGAACATATAATATATTCTTAGTACACACACACACACACACACACACAAACACACACTTAAAAATATTCATGTAATCACAAGATAAAACATCAAGTCCTGTTTACAGAACGACAAAATTATTCTTACTAAATTAATTTTTAATTTGTATTGTTTTTAAAGTTGCTCTAATTTCAGCTATACTGTGCACATTACACTTATGGTGTTAAATCATTTTTCAAATCAAGCCAAGATTTAGATTATATGGTATTTCAAAATCAACTTAATTAATTTTCGTGCTACTTATTTTACTTATGTAGAATCAGTATAAATCATCTGAAGTCAAAGAATGAAGAGAAAATCCCTTTGTGTTACAGGATACAGCACCTTTTATTTTTGAATTAAACACATTTATAATAAAACTTTCAGAAATATTTTCTCTTCTGCTTGTTAGACAAGACATAGAGGAAATAATATTTCCACAGATGCTTCAAAAGGATAAGAGCATAACTCACACAGCAATGTTTTCCATCACTCAAAAGGGTAGACATCTCAGAGTGGCCCTATGAGCTGGGGATCCCCTTAAAGCAGGGTGTCTGGGTGAAGTGAGACCTTCTCACCTTAACAGTCAGGATTACAATTGCTTTATGGGATTTTCCCTGCAGTTTCATTTTGCTGTAGTCCTTCAGAAATAAGGAAAGGGGGAAAGTGTAAGAGACCTGATTGGCAGCAGCACTGGGAGGTCACATGGAAAGATGGGCAGAAGCTATATCAGGGTAGTGGTTTGCAGGATGGAAACACCATCACTGAGATGCTTCACTGAACAGCTTCTAGTCTGCAGTGCCAGGATTTAGGTCACTGACTGGCATCTCCACATGTGATATTTAGAAAGAGAGCACAAACTACTCACATTAGATCATTTACAAACAGGAAAGGACATTCTCTTAGGGTCAGAATGAACAATTCAACCCACCTGCTTATTAGTAAACAGACTTTGGTGACAGAAACACACACCACAGAAAGAAACTGGAGGGATTTCTCTACACGAATGAAGAAATAATACTGTGGATTCAGGTGTGATTATAGCAATATCACAAGAATGCCGGACCCCAAATAATAAATACATAAGTGTGAATCTGCAGATTAGGTTGAACGGGATTTGCATCCCACAGAAATGAAAGAAAGAGCTGTAGAGTATCTCTGGCCAGTACGGGATGGAATTATGAACTTTTTGTACTGGACTCAGAGCATATCTAGAAGTTGATTGTGTGTAACCAATAAATGGACTCTGACATGAAGTTTTCTCCTGGCTTGTGAGAGTGATGTACTCTTCCCTAAAGAGACACCTGCTTCAGGTAACTTCTCCTTTAAGCTACTGACAGGCTTTTGCCAGCAGAACTTGGGGCATTTCTTCTCATCCTTACCTCCACTCATCCAAAGACCATGCATGTCACTTAAAATAGCGCATTGAAGTGTGCCGGAAGAATATGTCTAGAATAGTTTCTGACTTTGACAATCACATGACTTGACTGTCTGTGGATTGTAATCATGGGAAATAATATATTCCAGTATTCAGTGGCTTCCCAGGTTTGTACACCAAATACATACCAACCACATTTGATGGTGTTTTCTGTGATTACTGAAAGCTGCTCATTTGGCTCACATTTGGAACACATAAAAGGAATAGTTTATTTAAGGAAATTGACTTAATCTTTTAGAAAAATAAATAAAAATTGTATACTTTTGATGTTTGCACACACTCGTGGGAGTATGATATATTAATTGGAGGTATATGATTATATAAGAGTTATACCTCTATTAAACCATACCAATCATTCATGAGTGTAATCATAGTTATTTTCTATTTAACTCTCTATTAAAATGCAAAACATCAATAAGATTTAACTCTCTAAAGACTCCTCATTTAACTCATGTCTTTTGCTCAGTGAAGACCTTTGCTGTGAACCTGTATCTCTGTGGGATATAACAGCATTTGTTTTTCAGTACTGACCCTGTGTGTGTTTTTTCAGCAATGCTGGATCAATATGTTTTCCACTATTGTTTGAATTTCATCAAAATGCTATCATGATATGCACAGTCCTTTGTGACTTGCCTTTTATTAGCTCAACATGAACAGCCATCAAAATTCATTCATATCAATGTGGAAAATATAGTTCATTAGGTTTGCATTTCTGAGGACGGTCTTCTTATATGACTCTATTCCAATGTATCTATACAATTTCCCTATGAATGATAAACAGGGTAATTTTGATTTTGAGTGTTTTGAATGATTCTTGTGGAAACATCCCCATGATTTCCTGCTAATTCAAAATCGAAACTTCTTTAGAGCATGCGTCTAGAAGGGCGATCACTGCTTGTAGCACCATAAGAAATTGTGCCAGACTAACTTTAAAGTTATCCATACAAGCTTGACTTTAACCAAAAGTGTTCTATCTGAAGCTTAATTATATTTGATTTTTGTCCAATTTTTTTTTCATCATTTGTATGGATGATAGGTAGTTTGTTAGCCTTTAACTTGGGTATTGTTTCTTGAAAGCCCTTTAAAAGATTGATGTTGCTTATTAACATTTCTTTTCACATTTCATATCTGCTGAGGTCATTTTTCTGCTTTTATCCAACCATATTCTTCTTTTCCGAGTCCTTTATGTGTAATAGATACTAACTCTTTTCCATGCTTTGTGTGTTTCAAATGACTCCCAATCTTTGGCTTACTTCCTATTAACAAATGCCAATAGTGTTCTCTAACTCTGTAAATGTCATTTCCGTGTAAATTGCATCTTCTTTGAGGTAACAGTAGGCACTGCCACTGGATGTACACTGCTATGTTTTGCATTTAATTTTCAATTAACTGTGTCATGTGTATTCAAAGTCAGGTGTTTATAAAGCAACATCTACTTAATTTAATTTAATAAATGGAGCATAAACAACTGATATCTGCAAATGGATTTAGACTCTCTCCTCACACAAGAAACATGGTGAAATATTTGGAATTATAGTAGTTTGGGATACATAAGCCTTGTTCACAGTTCCTTCAAGTAACTAAAAGATACATGTCTACCGTTTGCATTATACAACTAGTTATTATATATATCAAATCTTCTCAATTATTATTTCTAAAAATAAAAATGGTGTGTGGAATTTACAGTATTCAATATCCCTTATTGGTATTTGTAGACATGAAAGTCATACCTTTAAAGTCTCACTCTGTCTTCTGTGATTAAAATAAAAAGAATTATCCTGAAAATATCCTAGACATTGTCCAAATAAAGAACTGAATAAACTTACAAAGAAGTATAAAGTACACTTCTTTTTATGAAATACAATCGTGGAAAATGCATGGGTTTTAGACAATAGTTTGGGTATTTTGTGGTAAATGTGTGTGTGTGTGTGTGTGTGTGTGTGTATGTGTGTGTGTGTGTGTGTGTGTGTGTGAAACAGACTATGTGGTGGGAAGAAGAAAAAAGGTTGGACATATCAACTCTTGGTATTGTCCTTGAGTTTTCAGGCTGGGAACAGGACAAATGGAAGATGAAGAAAGCATTTTATGACTCTGTTTCCTCCCTTCCCTGCTGACAAGATGCCTTTCTGTTGGTTAGAGAAGGAAGACATTCTGTAGGACCACAGCCTCCTGAAGCCTCCAGTAGGGCAGTCAAAGTAGCAATGGACTCTAGCAGGTAATTAAGTTGCCAAGAATTGCCCTGCCAAAACCAAAGGCAAGTACAGAACAATTATCAAAGGAAAATACAAAAGGAACTCAGTAGAGCAGCAGCAGCAGAGATCCATGGGGCATGTTACAGGCATGCTTCCAGGTCAATAGAGGAAACCGAGGCTAAGAGGACATGCTTTGTCCTCCTGTAACTCACAGAGCTAAATGTGGAGCAAGCTTTTCAACAATGTGCATGTAATGGGGTCAGGGTCCTAACTGTAAGATTTGTCAGCTGTCCTTCAGTGGCTGAGGGCCAGGGCTTGTTTTATCCATACAGGGCAGTATAGACAGTAATACAGGGAAAAACTGGTCATGTTGACTCTGGGAAAGCTTTACTAATCCTGGGTGCACCAAGGCTGGCTGATACCTCTTGTGAGTGACATTCTTTGAGAAACTGGTTAAATTTATATTTTATAGGTAGCAATAAAGAGCTTATTGAAGCGTAACCATTGCTTGTGAGAATGAAGCATTCTCCATTCACAGTCAGAGTGTGGGACATCCTACTTGTCAAACTGTGGGTCTAGTATAGGATATCTTATTTGTCACAGTGTGAGTGCAGTGCAGAACATCCTACCTGTCACACTGTGGGTGCAGTATGGGACATCCTACCTGTCATACTGTGAGTACAGTGTGGGATATCCTATCTGTCACACTGTGTGTGGGTGCAGTATGGGACTTCCTATCTGTCACAGTATGGCTTTTTCTGGAACATAGATTTGTCTCACCTTTGTTAGAATGTCTGCTTTCTTTCTGTTATTCCCTAGACTAAGTTTTTATTTCTTCTTCTCTCACATATTACATCCTGACTGCAGTTTCCCTTTCCCATACTCCTCCCAGTTAGCTTTCTCCCCCAACCCAGATCCTCCTCCTCCTTTTTTCCTTTAGAGAAGAGTAGACCTCCCATTGATGTCAACTGAACACAGCATAACAATTAACAATATGACTAGGCACAAATTCCCACATGGAGACTGGATAAGGCAACCCAGTAGGAACAATGAGGTCCTAACAGAAGATTAAACAGAGACAGCCTGACTCCTGTTAGGAGTCCCAGAAAAACCAAGCTAACAACCACAATGTACATGCAAAGGTTCTAGTACAGACTCATGCAGGCTCTGTGATTGTTGCTTCAGTCTCTGTGTTTCCTTATGAGCACTGCTTAGTTGATTCTGTGTTCTGGTGTCCTTGACCCCTCTAGCTCCTGTTTGCTTTCTAAACTCAACAATTTGGAGAGTCAGTTTGTTTCCCGGTCTTTGGGCCCTAATCTCCATCTTGTCTAGAAGATAAACATTGGGCTTCTTCACTATGATTAAATCATAACCCCAAGCAAATATCAGAAATCCCAGAATATCTAGTAATATTCTAGGGATGCTGCATATATCAATATTTTTAATCTTTAAAGAGACATAACATTTTATGGTACAATCTTTACTAGTGATTTTTAAAATGTATGTCAGTGTCTTGTTTAATTTCATTTTTGTGCTTTTTTCATTTCATTTATACAAAAGCATTTACTGAGCATCCTTAAATTTAAGGGCATGTATGTGATTCTATATGCATCAGCCAACAAAACCTGTATGATATCTTATCATGGTGTTGCTCTATTTAAATTAGTCAGTAAGGAAAAAGAACAGGGAGGAAACTGGACCAAAGAGACTTTAGTTGCCCAAATGCAGGACTTCAGAAATCCTTAGCACTATGAGTGTGCCCAGGAAAGCTGCATCAGATCCATAGCAATGGCAACCTTGCAAATCTAACGTGTCTATCAGTGTTCAGTCACAAAAGAAAATCAAATCCTTTAGATATATCCCCTTCTCTCTGAAGAACCTTAGTGGCACATTCTATTGTTCCCTATGATTTACGGTTGTCACTTAAAATCTCTTTGCAAAAAAATATTTTATAGTTTTGAAGGAGATTTTTTTTCCTTTTATCTTTTTTTCTTACACTTTTACTAATTTGACTTCTGGTCTTGCATTTCCTTGAAAGTATTTCTTCCTAACTCTACCATTATGTTTAAAGCTGAATGGCAAATGGCAAAGGGTTTTACCTGCTTTTGTTTGAAACCTACACTTTTGCAGAAAACCATTTTTACTGACACCAGTCATTCTGTTTTATTTCTTTAAGTTGGGAAGCCTATCCTGAAAGAATTAAAGTTTTACTGTGCATGTAACTGTTTAATCTCAAATCCAGTAATCTTGTACACACTGTTCCTTGTCATCAGAGATTTATAATGAACTAGAATACCAACTTATCATGCCACCATAACATAGGCAAGACAATTATATGTTAAAACGCTGAAGGGGAAGAGAGTGCCTGCATACATATGAAGGACTGGGGATAGAGCAGACTGAGGGATTCTTATAAGTAAAGCAATAATGACTGTGCTTTTGTGTTTCTAGATAAGAGGTAATGAATAATCATTCCCAACAGCACTTTAGCTTAAGTGATTTGCAGTTTATTTAAGGGCTCCTTCATAAAATGGTGCACTTTATTACCTCCTGGTTTTCTCAGCTGCCTTCCCTGAGTACAAAATAAGCTCCTAGTAAACTGAAACAATGTAAGCCACAGTTGATCCTCATGTGCCTCATGCTACTCAACTCTGAGTCTTTATGTCAGATCAGAATGAGAATGGCCCCTATGTGGCCATTATGGGGACCAAGACTGAATTGTTCTTCTCCCGCTGTTCCTGGCCTGTTGGAATTCCCTTCTCCTATCCCTTCTTGCTGGATCACCCCAGACTTTATGCATGAGCACACACTAACTAGTAGGTGCCAGAGTGAACAGTGATCAGTGCATTTAGTTCCTCTTTAAAGAGTGAACAGAGGCACAGTGAAGGCTACCTATGAAAAATGAAGCCAAACGCACATGACAAAATGGCCCAAAATGCCCATGGCCTTTATAGCAATTCACAATAATCCCAGGGTCTCAGACTTACAGGGCTTCTATTTGGTGAACTGTGACCAACATTTCCCTAGTCAGTCATTTCTGTACATGAGCTTCTTTCATTAGTCAGTGATACTATTTAAGAAGTAGAGAAAAGGTCATACTGAAAGGGATTGGTTAGATTTAAAATTAAAAAAATAAATGGCTTTAATTATTTTCCTTCATTATATCTAGAAAAGTATTTGTTATCCAGTAAGTGCTTTAAAGATGTATGCTGGTAAAGTACCTGGTCTGGATAACCTGTGTTAGGATCTGGTCATAAATTACTAGCAGTGACCATGCATTTTGTGAACAGAACCTTCATCTGATATTGTACTGTGTGGTTGTTGTCATGTTCCAATCCCTTGGGCTCTAACTTATTCATTGGTGTTTGCTCTTTGTGTATTTTCAGCAAGGAGCCTTCTGAACTTGCAAGTTTATCTTGAGGACTTGGGAGTTTTGTTTTTTTTTTAAATAAGTTTTTCTTTCTCCAGGAGAATATGCCTCAAGGTGAGGAAAGGACTCCACCAGAATTAGTCATGATTGAACTCATGTATGCACTGAAAGTTGAGCACATACACACACGAATCTGCTATAAAATACAGTATATCCAAATACAGTCCAGGGAAACATGCACTTTTATTATTGCTATTCATTAACACATAGCTAAAATGTAAATTCTCTCTTTGTTTGTTTGTTTTTAGAAAGGAACTCACTGTGTAGCTCTGGCTGGCCTGTATCATTATGTAGATGAAGCTGGCCTTGAAGACACAGTTTTCCTTTCTTGTCTGCCAAGAGCTAGGATTAAATGTGTGTGCCATCACATACAGATAAAATATAATTTTAAGGGCTATAGAATATCAAAGTGTGGATTTTAGAGAATTTTAATTATAATTCCTCATTGGTAAACTCTTTTATATCAATAATCAAAATTTTACCTGTCTATTTACTATGACTAGACATTTGTACCTTTGTCATGAACTAGCTATATGTTTTATTTTATTTTTAATCAATGTTTTCATTTTTAAAAGGCAAATAAGAATTTGATATACTAAATAAGGTAAAATTATATATTTAGCACTTCTTCCAAATTGTTTTTCAGATTCTGTTTTTACTTTTTAAATGTATAGGGCTATAAAGATGGCTCAGTAGCTATGAACACTATACCAGAGGGCCTGAGTACAGTTTTCAACATCCATTGTTGGGTGACTCAGAGGCACTGTTGATTCTCGCTCCAGGACAAGCATATTCATATATAAACACACACACACACACACACACACACACACACACACACACACACTTCTCAAATACACATACATGTATATGCATGAATACATACGTATAAAGTATTAATGAATTCTTAAGTATTGTAAACGTGTATATCTTAATGATGCCAGCATTCTCAACAGAACATTACAAAGCTTCTAACTTCTCCAGGTAACCTTGGACCAGCTCTTCCATGCTCATCATAGTTTCTTCAGCTCTGCTTGATCAGCTATGCTCCTGCATCAGCCTCTATGTCTTTCTCTGCTGACTTTCTTTCCTTTTCTTGTTGCTGTGGATTTAAATGTGCACTTTTCTTTCATGACCATTTTGGAAATTGTCATGAACGTTATGGAGGTCAGTCTGCTGTTCCTTCTTACAGTATGTTGAGTGGCTGGTTGGGGAAAAGACCTAAGGCTCAGGTTCAGAAGGTCTTAGAAAAGCTTGTTTTCCTTGTCTGTTTATTTTATTTATTTATTTTTTTACTACGGATAGTGATTAAACCATATTTAGTATTTTGATATGGGATTTGCAAGTTTAGACATAAGTGCCATCTTGTTCTATAAGTTTAGTGTCAGAAGAAGAAGTGCTGCCTGCATTTATGTAAAACAGAAAGTACATCACACATTCCATTGCATAAAAGTAACAGTAGTAGTAACAATTGAAAAGTTGAGTTGCACCAGGTGTTTACCGGAAAGGCTGATAGACAACACAAAGCATATACCCCCTGTCTGTCCACCAACTGTCTATCTGGTTTCTTCTTTAAGTGAATTTCAAGGATGTGGTAATATGTCCATTGAGTTCTCTATGTATGCTATGCTTATGTGTATGTCTTCAGTTTATGGGCAAAAGCATAGTTTACTTGTTTAAATGTGGTTTACACCTGCTTTTATGGCCAGTTACTTGAGGTCCTTCATCTTTATCCAGATAGCAGTTGGACTAGGTACAATGCTTTTTTACATCCCAAGTTCTTATAGTGAGAGGTATGATAAAAACTTGCTCTACTATTTATTATATACATGAAATAAGCAAAATAGTTGCTTTCAAACCCCCAAATGCTGTAAAGTGTTTCCAGTTGGCTATCCCATATCATCTGCAATAATTGCACGGTGGAGCATGCACAGATCAGTAATGCTGGTCCAAGAAATCCATCTTGACCTGTTTGTGAACACCATGAATGTTCGCAACAGTGGGATAGCCGCAGTGCATTGTTCATTTGGCAACCAGCATGTAGGGAAACTGCTTCTTGGTCAACACATGATAAGCTGCCTATGCTGTACAAATCCACCCACTACAGCTGGAGAACAAGAATTCTACACTTAAAAATATTGTGCCTCCGTGACTAATTATGCTTTTGCAAACTTAGTACAACATTACTGTTTATTTAAACTTGGGCTGCATACGCTCTCCCTCCAGTGAATGGGAGCTATTCTGAAAACCACGCATAAACATCTATTTTGTAGAGAAACCAGCAATTAAGGACTTGTAATGAATTCTAGTCTTTTTTCAATCTCTTTCAAAGAATACCATGGAACCACAGAAAATAAGATATGGGGATTCTTTTAAAGACAGTCCTATCTTTTTTCTGTTGAGTTAAAAGAAAATAACTTATTTTTATATTTATTTTTTCATTTTTAAATTCATTTTTTCCTTTGGAAATTGTAACCCAAGACTCTCTGGAAACACTCCAGATATAATTGTACAGCTTCAATATCCATAATGTTATTCTAGATCATTGAAATTCTAGAGATATGTATATGCTGACACTGTAGCTCCATGGTACAGATTTCCTTAATCCAAGGAGTATATGAAAATGGTCCATAAATACTGGATATATTTTATCATGTATAAATGTAGCCACACAGTATAAACTCCTGTAGAATTCAGGCTATTTGTAGACATAAATGACAACATTTTGCTGATATATCAAGTGACATAGTTTCCTATGAGATAAGGCAAAGTCAAAGCATATGTGGCTATAGGTATAGCAAGAACCCTGTTCATACAACAGAACTCAGGGCCAAGTGCAGAATAAGAAGTAACTAGTGCAGGCAGTGGCATCCATATACCTGACCATCCCACTTGAAGAGGCCTGACTGTTCAGACTCCAACTCACTGAAACAGAACCATCCACCAGAGTGCAAGCATTGGACAGCCCTAGGTCCCCTTATACATATGTAACAGAAGTGCATCTTGGTCTTCCTGTGGGACTCCTAACAACTAGAGCAGTGGTTAGAGCTGATTCTGTTGCCTGCCTTTGAATCTTTCCCCTAACTGGGCTGCCTTGTGTAGCCTCAATAGAAGAAGGTGCTCCTAGTCTTACTGCAATTTGATATGTCAAGGCTGGTTGATATCCATGGAGGAGAAAGGGAGGGAGATGGGAGAAGGTAAGGTGATAGGAAAGGACTGGGAGGAGAGAAGGGTGGGGAATCTATAATCTAGATATAAAACAATCAATTAATTAATGAAAAAAGAATGAACCACCCCTTCCTGTGCTCAGTAAAGGCCCCTGAAAAGGTCAGGTGGCCCCCAGAGCCTCATATGGTACTCTCCCGAGTGACAGGCCTTTTATCTCCTGCAGCTGTTGGTGCTTTTCTGATATCCTGAATCATGAAGAATTTATAGAGCAAAGATAAGCAGTTACAAGACTAGGGCTGACTGTAACCTCCGTATTCTCTCACCGTAGAGTATTTATCTTTGAATTACAGGAGTGTTTAAGTTTGAACTGAATTGCCACACTGGACTGGAATGCTGCACCAGATTGGAATAACATACTGGACTGAAACACCACACCAGACTGGAATGCCACACCAAACTGGAACACGGCACCAGACTGAAAAACTCGCACCGGATGGGAATACCACACCAGTTTCATGACTACAATTCAGACGTCACTGTATCACATACTGCTGATCTGTATAAAAAACAAAACTAACAAATGAACAAAAGCAATGAAAGGCAAGTGCTTATCAGTGTTCCTGGAAAGCCAGGCTAATGGCTGACACCCACCATCCCCTGTGTTATTAGAACGTGCATGCCTTTTGGCAAAGACAGCAGCTCAGAGTTAGCAGCACTGTATCTGCCCTCTTATGTCAGCAAGACACTGGTGTCCATGTTACTTCTTATAATTGTTGTGGCTACATTCACAGGAGCTATGGAATTAACATAAGATCATTCTGGTTTTATAAACACTCCATACATATTACCAAATCCTAGAGGAATTCTTTCTGGTTATTTTCTATCTAGATTTGATGCATTAAACCATATAAATTTCTAGTACATCACTGTAATTCCACTGATGCACTGAGACAAAGAAAATAGCAAAATAACACTTGATTTTCCTTCCATTTTGATAAAAATTATTATTGTTGTTGTTATATTATTATTAGTTTGCTTTATTTTAGCTGCTAGTGATAGACAAGCTTAGAAGATTCAGGCTAAGTGTGTGTGTGTGTGTATGTGTGTGTGTGTGTGTGTGTGTGTGTGTGTGTGTGTGTGTGTCTGTCTGTCTGTCTGTCTGTCTCAGATCTTCAAACAGGGATAAAGATGCTAGGACAAACTAAGCAGGAAAACCCTGAGACCAGATCAGAAATGGCACTTTGTGAAGTACTGAGTCTGAACAGGTAAAGGGGTCTTTTATCCAGGAAATCAGTTTCACTAAGTACAAATTTCAGAGAAGGAAATGGACAGGTAAAACTATAGCAGAAAGGCACATGCCAAAATGCGTTTCTCTTTGACTGTTTAAGTGAACTCTGAAGCACAAGATCTCCTTCAAATACAGGAGACATGTGAAAGTGTGACTTTGAGCAAGCTACCATCTGAGTAACAGGATATAATGAGCCAGTACTAGGATGTACAACACAATATAAATGTCTTGTGCTGTCAAAAACAAAACAAAACAGAAAAAACAAACAAAAAACCCAAAGAATTATGCCCACCATGAAACATTCACCACTACGAATTAAATACATCCTAAAGAGAATTATTACTTATACAATTTTATATCATATATACAATGATTTCAGTATGTGTGTGTGTGTGTATATATATATATATATATATATATATATATATATATATATAATCTTGTATTATATGATTTAATTTTTCAAGGAGCTTGTTTTTAATTGCTAAATACAGAATAGCCTGCCATTGAGCTAATACCTGCAGACATCAATTTTATTCAATATATTTTAAAAACAAATAATGCTACATCTGCATACCTCTTAGGCTGGGCAATGAAGAATGATATATTTAGCTGATGCATTAGTTAGTAAAACATACTATACTTTTTGATAAATCTGGGTAGATTAAATGCTTCATCTCCACAGTCAGTTTTCTTCTGAGGAATGCTGTCCCTGAGTGTGACAGGAAGAGAGCTATTGGCTCATTCAGAAAGAGTGTGAAGACTGACTCCAAAGAAACAAGTCTTCAGAACTGCAACCTAGTCAGGAGTTGCTAAGGCAACCGCTGCTTGATAATAGTGTAGTGATAGGAGAGAAAAGTCAATCTGAGGAACAATGCCTCTCAAAACCCAGACAAGAAACAAAGCCCAGAAAACTCCACGCAGGAGAAATAGTGTACAGTGGTCATGGCCTGTGTACCTCTTGGGGAGCAGAGTGATGGATGGAGCCCAATGGGATGGAAGCCTGCGGAATCCAGGCCTGTTTGCTGTTTTGCAATCACATGGCCTTAAATCCTCAGCATTTGTCTATGCTTTTCTTAAAGGACAGACTCTGAGACTCAACCTCCACATCCTTTTGTCTATGACTTTCTTAAAGGACAGACTCCGAGACTCACCTCCACGTCCTTTTGTCTATGACTTTCTTAAAGGACAG